>MU551645.1:1318065-1384787 GCA_024362625.1 Silurus asotus
TGAACCCAAAGTGTGTAAAGAAGTCAGTGAAAAGTGGAGGAGGAAGTGTCATGGTTTGGGGCATGTTTTCTGCAGCAGGAGTTGGGCCTCTTATACAGCTACATGGCAGAGTGAATGCAAATGTTTATCAGAACCTTCTTTAACAACATATGGTTCCTTCCCTGCATTCATCACCCATCAGCCCGCAGTGTTCATGCAGGACAACGCTCCATGTCCCACAGCAAAACGGGTAAAGCAGTTCCTTGAAACTGAAAACATTAAAATAATGACATGGCCTGCCCAGAGTCCTGATCTCAACCCGAAAGAGAACCCCTGGAAAATCCTTGGTGACAAAGTTATGGCCAAGAAACCCACTACAGTCACTGAACTGTGGAAGAGACTGGAAGACGAGTGGACCAAAATCACACCAGAGCAGTGTGAGAGAATAGTGCTGTCCTGTGGCCGCAGATGTGCTAAAGTCATTCAGAGCAGAGGCCTTTACACTTCCTACTAATTGCTGACTGTTGTAACCTTTAGAACATTTTATTGTAATCTTTTTTCATGCTACAGTCACTGTTGAGCTCTAATTTTGATCAGTGTGTTTTCTGCAAAATAATGTTTTTTTTGGAAATGCCTTAATTATTTTGTGGAAAAGGTGTTCTGGTAGGTATAGATGGTATATGGTATAGAAAGGACAAAAAGTCCTTTAACTGTTGAGCAGTAAATATGACATTATTTCAGAATTGTTCAATTGTTTATAAATTGTTCTCTAATTTTGATCTCCAGTGTATACACACAAAGGTGTTCTGGTAGGTATAGATGGTATATGGTATAGAAAGGACAAAAAGTCCTTTAACTGTTGAGCAGTAAATATGACATTATTTCAGAATTGTTCAATTGTTTATAAATTGTTCTCTAATTTTGATCTCCAGTGTATACACACACACACACACACACACACACACACACACACACACAATATAGTGTATACTTTCTTCTCCAGACTGTTACCCCACAGCTGGAAACACACAATTGTATAGGGCGTCTGGATGCGGTATAATACAATTTTGCATTTACCTGAACTTAGAAGCCCATACCTGTTCCAGCATAGCAATGTCCCTGTGCACAAAGTGAGCTCCATGGAGATATGGTTCACTTGGTTTAAAGAGGAAGATCCTTAATGGCCTGCTATAGAGCCGTGATAATAACCCTACTGAACAACTTTGGGAGGAATTGGAACACTGACTGCACCCCAGGCCTCATCAAATCAGTACCTGACTTTACTAGCACCCTTGTGGCTGATGAACACAAATTTATACAAGCACACTCCAAAATCTAGTGGAACATCTTCCCAGTAGAGTGGAGGGAATTCTAAGAGCAAATTGGGAATAAATGTGGAATGCGATACTCAAAAAGCACATACCATACTTATGGCTAGGTGTTTTCAAACCTTTGGCAATATAGTGTGTGTATATACATTAGTGGCAGACGGTCAGAGCCAGCAAAGCTTTCTCTGCTGCGATAAACACTATCATAATTTCATGTTACTTGAAATTGTATTAATTTATTCCCAACAGTCTATTTTCTTTCTTTTCATAGCGTTTCTCTTGGCTGCACTGCTTCCAGTACATGTATGTGGATGTTAGATTTTTTTGTCCAATCAGATTCCAGCGTCTTTGTGCTGCCATGTCAATCTAATCTGCACAGGGCCTTTAAAGTCAGTAGTGCTGGCCTTTTTACCGTAGTCTCTCTCAGAAATTAGTCTGTTCCTTTAACTAAACGGATTTGATATTCGCCTCACACGGCCAGCTAGCTGACCCAGAATAGCGTCAGCATTTTTCGGTTCTCCGATTGGTTGGTTAGACGGAAACTGTTATAGCCCAGTTTGACTGGCAAAACATGCCTGTAGCAATCTGCACACATTAATACATCTGAGGTAAATCAGTAAATCTGAGGTTTTTTATGCCTACAGAGGAAGAGAAATGAATTTGGTCTCGGACATTCATAAAAATACATTTTTCAAGTAAAGCTAGATATCGTGAGGAGGTCAGCTAACCCCTAGGCTAGCTAGCTTGTTTAAGCCCAGGAAAGGGTTAGTTTGCCACTTCCAGACCAGTGCCTATGAGCGGTACCACTGGATTACAGCCTCTGAGGGGCGGTGCAAATTATGAGTCTGCATCTCTGGTGAATAAGTTGTACTTAAATGTTTATGTTTTTGTCATGTTATTAGACAAATATTGATTCCGAACTGCTCCAGATGATGTAGGTGGCACAGTTGCGGTGGTGTTGTAGAGGTTTGGAGTTGTTTTAACTGGGTTTCTTGCTTTAGTAAAAATGGTATTCACCCTCCATATGCAAAATGCCTTTCTCTCTGTAATGCCACGCGTTGACTGTTTCTATAATTGTATTAAGAGGTGTATTAATTCGGGTAAGCCCCCACTGAAGGCCCAGGTACCAAATGCATATATATATATATCAACCAACATTGTGAATTACTTGTCATAAATGTTTTATTTACTACTTTAAATTAATAGTACAATAATAAAATAGTTTTTTTTTTAAATTTTATTTACATTTTTATGTAATTTATTAGTACAAACTCTGTTTTAAAATGTTACTCCAAACTTTTGAGCTTCTGGCTACACTTCTGAACTTTTATGAAATTCTGATTACACTTAATCCGGTTTCAAATGAAAACTATCAAGGTTGTGAGTGTCGAGGTTCCACTGTATGTAGATAGATAGATAGATAGATAGATAGATAGATAGATAGATAGATAGATAGATAGATAGATAGATGTTCAAGTATGTGGTATGCTTTATAACGGTACAGTGAATATATTAGGATGTTCTAAAAAGTTTAAATCCATTTTTTTGGCTGTTCTTTCGCTTGTGCTGTCAGTCAAACTCAAATCATAGAAAGTAGAAACACTTTACATTGTCAAAATTGTGTTGCAAATACAAGGTGTGGTGAGCTTGGGGCAGGATTGAAAATGATGCTATTGTCTTCTATCCTAGGCTAAGCCCTGTCATTTGTAGCCTAGACATAACATGACACTCAAGGTTTTCAAGATTCACTGTTTAACTCTTCTCATAATGACTCTTCTTTATAAATAGGCTATGCTAGACATAGAGAAGAATATGCAGTTAAACATTTCAAGTTTTCCCCATTTTAATTGGTACTTACATTACCTGTTGATCATTTTTACTGTACCATTCATATTTTAATACTATTACAATTATGTCATACATTTTTCTGGATATGGCAATGTCTTAATGTTTGCTAACATCATTCTACAAATATATATATATACTAATGATTGATATACTTACTAAAACAATTTCCTTTTGGAATATTTACATGTTTATTTGTGTTCGACTGCTGTTGTAGAGTAAAACTAACATTGCTAATGCTGAGCTTTACAAGCTGCTTCCCATATTCAAACTAATAACACGTGGACTATTGCCAGGTGCAGCTTATAAGAGCAATGATGTAATGTTTATACAATATAGGGATATTTCACTATGCTGTCAGACTGCTAACTCACCTGCGGTTATTCTATCCCAAAAGAATCCCCTCATCTTGAGTTGCATTGCAGACAGTGATCGCTCCGCAACTGAGGAAAGGGGGGTTCAAGGCCTATATGAACTGGTGCTAAACCCTAAGCTGAGGAACGGCTGCGTTGGCTGTGGTTCAAGAGCGGAGAGTGCAGAATCCTCCCTGGTCAGATCCTAAGCTGAAACGAGAGCTTGTGGCTTTGGCTCGATGTGTGGCCGCCTTAAATTGAAAGGAGGTGTTTCCCCAGGAGAGCTGGACTGTAATAAAATCTCTCTCCAACGTTTAAGAAGGAGCAGCTGCTCTGGAGCCAAACGTAAAAGTACAAAGCTCTAAAAGAAAAAAAGGACAGGAGAAATGCTGGATTTCAGAAGAGTCTCCTATTGAAAAGTGACACCGGGTAGAAAACCCATCATTCTTATTTATGCATAACGCATTCCTCATATAGAATGTTAAAATTCAGAATAATCACAGAGTTAATCAAATGCTTATTTGGCATTTAATGAGATGCCATTATTGGTTAGATGCCTATCTCTATACTATATAATATTATGGAAACATTCGAATAAATTCATTCATTCAATCCTAACAGCCTGATATATTTGGGCAGAGTTGGGCAAGCATCACCAAGAGCAATGGTATTACAATGGCAGTAATGTTGGAATACCTCTACTCAAGGGCTATGCTTTAAGAAGTTATCATTAATTTACATGAAAAAAAAGATAAGTAGGGTGGGGGGGTCTGAGGTTCCAGCATTGCTCAGTCATGTTCTCACCCAGCATTCTGCAGCTCCACCATGCCAAGACGAAAGCTCATGCTCTATGTAACACAGTGAGGTGGAGAGCATGCCTGCTCTGCTCACAATCAAATCCCCCTTTGTTTAAAGCAAATAGCTTTCTAATCTGTGACGTGGAGAATATTTCAGACAACTGATTCTGATGGGAAATCATCAGCGGCTGTCAGGTAAGCTCCAAAATACCCAAATGTTTTGACAGATTCCAAGGTTACTGCAATATTTTGATGGAAGTTGGACAAAATATTTTGATAAGGTGCCCTAGACGATTAAATTAATGGCATATTGTGGAGAGGATCTGCCACCTTCTGGGCATTATGTGAGGATCTGTAAAAAGATAAGACTTAGTGTTGTTAGTGTCACCCAGGCTTTTTAATGACGAACCACATTAGAGCTCAGTGAATGAATAGGTTTTGACTATGACGACATGCTTAGAATCTTTCACAATAATAATGTCAAATCCTGTGTTTCAGAATAAATTGGAATTTGCCGTATAGATCTGACAGTTTAAAAGACCTGGAGAGGTTTCAATAAAAGCACAGATCAACCATCAACAAGCCTACACGTCTTCAAACGGGCTCTCATGTGGGCTGTTGAATGTAACATAAAAATGTCTCACCTGGAATGGAATATGTATCATCATTTCCCTGAAAGAAACTTCTTAAAGCACCTGTTGCCTCATGCAGTTCAATATAGGATTCAAATTTGTTACCCCTTTGAGACTATACTCCTATAAACTCTGAATCCCACTGCATTGTTACATACAAAGGTGGGGGAAAAAAAAACTGAACGTGCAAGCGAAGCAGATGTGCCAGTTCTTGACTATTAATATAGATGGTGAGAATATTAGAAACGGTTTGGGAGGAAAGGATGTTAGGGAAACAGGAGGAATTAAGCATTACAAAGCTGAGATTTTTCAGCCTCAGATAAAGATCAAGACAAGCTTTTAGCTTGAATTGTAATCATTTTATTTCAGTTTTTAGAATATACTGTACTTCCAGATGGAAAAGAAACACTGTCATTTTCCCTTTCGGTGTCACCTTGATTAATAGAATCTGGCATATGAATTACATAAGTGATTGGTAAAAAAAAATTTGGGTTGAGGTCGAGGTCAGGAATAATTTAGGATTACCATTGTGGTTGGACCTCTCTTTTGGACTAATCTCTCAATGCATTTGAAAGCATTCCCTCTGAATGATGAGAAGATCCTCACCCTTCAAAGTGCAGAGCAGGTTTTGTGTGTCTAGCGTAAACATTGTCTGATGATAGTCTGAGATTAGAAGAGTAATGGGTCTCTAAAAGCAACATAAACTTTCCAGAACATTTGGTTCAATTAGAAAACAGTCCATATCAAAGGCTTTGAGGACATTCTGCACATATCAACCCCTCCTGGTTGCTTCACTAGTAAAAGGTCTATTTTTACACACCCATAATCACATATGCTATATCATGTTCTGATGTTACACCAACCTAATTGTTAGTGAAAGCCTGGCCCTTGTAGACCTTTAACATGATAAAGGTAAAACAGAAAGGATAATTTCTGTTCCATCCAAATGTTAAAGGTATGAAAAGGGGTTGAAGGTTGTTTGGGTATGAAAAGACTGGGGACTGAGTAAAACGCCACCCTTTAATGTACAATGTTAATGTTCACCCCTCCATTAGCAAAGATTCTACAGTATTACTTTGATCCAGGCAAAGCACTTAAACAGAGGTCAAACATTTTACTTTAAAAGGAAGAAACGATGTCTCAGAGAAACATGGTGCTGTAAGTCAAAGTCTTTCCCCCCCCAAATATTGAGATCAGTGTTATAGTGTAGTAGTGCTTTTCATATCAAATAAACAAATACTTTGACCTTTGGTAGCTTGTGCTCTTCAGGTCACACTGGTACACCTCTTGTGTGCGTTGTAATGGGTCACTGAAGAGGTCTTGTGTGAGAACAATGACAGAAAAGGCAGAAAAGTTAGAAACCAGATGAGCCAGAAGAAGGGACACAGTAAGAGAGACCATCAAGTCTGTTCACTCAAATCTTTCTAGTAAATCTTTAATAAATATGACAAATTATCCTATTTTCTCTCACCCTAGGCTAAACCCTGGTTTTGTTCTTTACAAAGCTGTCCAAATTATTTCAAATTATTTGATATGTCTTCAGTGACATACTCTCAAAAATGAACTGGACCTCTATACTGTTTGCACTGGTTCACAGAATAATTCCCAGGGTGGCTCCCAAGTGTAAGCAGGAGACCCTGTAATCTTGTTGGTCATGGATTAGCAAAGATCTCAAAACAGAGTTTTGATTCAAGCTTTAGTAAATTCTAAGACCCATGTACATCTGAGATCCTTAGACCAATGATGTATCTTAGATAATCCTACAAAACACTGGGATAAAAAAAAAATAAAAAGTCAATTTGGTATATGTTCATTGTGCTCAAGTCTTAACATAATATCAAACAAGATGTTTTATCACATCAGTCAAATGTAGTTATGGTGAGAAAGATGGCTACAGTCACCCCAAAAATGGATGCTTAGCAAATGTTTGGACCCTGATGATGGTCATGAAGCAACGGTTTACCTAATTTTTAGAATGTATAATGCTAATTAATTAAGCAGGTGTTATGTACTGCCAATTTTGTCAGATCAATATTAATACCTGTCACTGGCATTTAACACTTTTGGATTCACTGCGTGTATGCGTCTAAATTATGTTTAATCTGGTTTCGATAATGTGTTTGTTTTCAACTGCTCTCTAATCTTAAAAGTTAAAGGACTTCAATTGCTCAAGCTGAAAGTGTTAAAGAGCGGTCGATGTGTTATCGGTGTCCTGGCACTAATATCAGCAACTATCTGCTGCCCTGCCCTCCCTATCCGCCACTACAGCCTCCTCCTCCCTCCTCCTAACGCCCCTGCTCTGGCCTATGATTGATGGCTGGGAAATAGCAGCCATGTAGCAGGGCAGGAATGCCATTTCGGCACGATTCACACACCCCTACGAGATTCCAGTACGTCGGTGAGATGGCACGTCAGAGACGGTGCAAGAAAATGCCTGGATTTGATATTAATTTTTGTTTAAAACTGCAGGGAGAGAAATTGTTTAAAAAATGGCAGACCTACCAATCCAGCCCCACCAGCTCTTTTCCAAATGTCTGCTACCTACTGAAAAACCTGTCCTCTCCCTAATCCTCTGTCTCAAATATTATCCCTCCCTCTATATTCCAATCTTTAATCTCACTTGATCACTTGCTTCTCCCACCCCACCACTCTTTTGTAAATTCTGGCTTGCTGTCTTTTAACTACTGTCCCTCTTTCTCTCTCTCCAACCCTCCAACCCCATAGTTCACCCTTCCCCTATTTTTGTTGCCTCTGAAATCCATTTAGAAGCGCAAGGTAAACACTCGCTTTTCATAAACAAGCTTTTAAGGCCTGTCCTCTGCGTTTTTCTCTCTCATAAAGTTGACGAAGCTTTACGGCTCGCTGGGCAACATTAGAGTGAAGAGGTTAAGTGGTGTGCTGCGCTGTAGTCACCTGCACTGACAGACACCTCACACAAGCCACAAGCACCACAGAAAGTGATGCAGTCTTTACATAAAAGGCAATAAATCTCTAGGCTTAATGAACCACCTGACATAACTCTAAGTATATTTTGGTGGCTTTTAAATGCTGTTTCGAGTGGAAGAAATGTGTTGTAATGATGGAATATTTAAGCTTCCAATGGATCTTAGGACTGCAGTGAGGCAGCAGCATGCGGGATGTTGCTGTAACTAAGGTGGTGCTCCAATCCCTCGACAGGAATGGAATTTGGTTGTAACCAGACATTGTTTATTTGAACACCCACAAGGTATACTCAATCATCCCTAAAAGCTGCCATCAAACCTCTAGAACAATGATTCACCCCTTTGGTTTCATCCTCAAAACTTTGAGGTTCTTTTTTTTGTTGCATTTAAATCTCACACAAGCCATTACTGTCAGTGAGGCGAGATGTTTTGGCTTTTATTGTTAGTTATGAGTGTTGGGTTTACTCCTTACTGCCATGAATCTCTTCTCGTTTGGGTCTGTTGGAAGGAGAATCAGTTCTGAGAATGGTTCTTGTATTACCAAATTGGTCTCAAATTACCTACATCACCAATATCTTTTGGGTTGGGTGTTTTAAAAACGAGTGTGTTCACCTCATGAGTTGAGTCATTTTAAGCAGGTGTAAACACATCATTCAGGCTTAAGTGCAGACAAATCAAGTGCATGGACCAAAAATCAGGTGTAATTGCTATCAAGTGCAAAAGCATTGTGACCAATAAAAGCACAATTTACTATTGTTGACCATTCGTTGTCTGTCTGTTCTGTTCAAAGGTATGTAAAAAAGACAAGCAAACACATTGCCTTTTCTCACATCAGATCTTGCCAAAATGTTGCCAATTTAACTTATATTTATATTTAAGTTCACATTTTTGTCACTGTCATTGTCACTATGCAAGCCATGCCATAACCAAACACCCATACCAAATTAGTTTTTTTGCCAAGATACTATGCAAGCTGACTTACAACATATGAGTGGGGCTACAAATAGTGCAGACATTTAATTAGTCAGGAAATCTTACTGAATCATCCATACTGAATAATCTAATCAAATTTTCCCCTTAAATATGCTTGTGTTTTCCCCAAAGTAGAGTAATTTCACTAAAATAGTCATGCGCACAGAAGTGCAGCTTGTATAGCAGTATAGATTTACTGTCTTCTAAAAACATTTCTCAACATACAGCCATTATTGTTTAAATAACTGGCAACAAAATTAAGTACACCCTAAGCGAAAATGTCAAAACTGTGTCCAAACTGTCAGTATTTTGTGTGAGCACCATCATTATCTAGCACTGCCTTAATCTTTCTGGACATAAAATTTACCAGTGCTGCACAGTTTGTTGCTGAGATCCTCTTCCACTTCACCATAATGACATCAACGGAGCTGCTGGATGTTAGAAACATGGCGATTCTCCACCTTCTGCTTGAGAACACAATTTTCTTGGTACTCCTCCCAGGGCATCGCTACACATGCTAGACACCATCTGAGCCAAACAAGTTTATCTTAGTCTCATCAGACCACAGTAATTCATGCTCATGGACAGGTTGTCTTCAGCAAACTGTTTGTGGGATTTCTTGTGAGCCAGTTTCAGAAGAGGCATCCTTCTGGGACAACGGCATGTAAACCCCTGTTGCAGTGTGAGGTGTATGCACTGACAAGCAGACCTTCCTTGTATGCAACCTCTAAAGCAATGCTGCAGCACTCATGCATGTTTTTTAAAGCCAGATTCTGCACCTGACACACAGCACGAGGACTAGCGTTACCGATCTTCTTACAGCCTTGGCTATCTTTGTGGAGAGCAACAATTCAAATTCTTAAATCCTCAGAGTTCTTTGCCATGAGGTGCCATGTTAAACATCTAGTGGTCAGTGTGAGAAAATTGTACTCAAAACACAAACATTTTACTGCTCTAATACAAAATACACACATTTTATGGTCCTGTCAAACAGACAAAAACATCAACATGATGAATAGGACATGTGGCTTTACATGGTTACACCACGTACAGCTGTTATCACTTAGGGTGTACTCACTTATTTGCCAGCTATTTTGACAATAATGGCTGTATGTTGAGTTATTTTTCAGAGGACAGTAAATCTGTACTGCTGTACAAGCTGCTCACGAACTACTCTGAAATATATCCAAGTTTAATTTCTATAGTATTGTCCCTTGAGAAGATATACTAAAATGGTTTCTGAAATGTGAGGGGTGTACTCATTTTTGTGAAATACTATATATGAAGTAATCATCAGTAATGATTAATAAACACTAAACTTTACAGAACTTCTACTTTTAGAGGTAGTGTTATGTTGTTATGTAATGGAAAACAACATGCACACTTGCCTAGGATACAAATAGTACTGTTTTTGATTCATTACCAAGCCAAGCAATGCTGTATTCTCTGTGGGAAAAGTGCAATGAGCTAATATCTATGATTACTTACATTTATTGAGCTACTGAGCACTACACCTAACCAGCCTCCGTAAGGTTCTTCAATTAAAAAGGCTGTCTTAGTTTTAGGTCAATGTGTTTTGTGTGTCTTCTCTCTCTCAGCAATCTGCCACTGATTAAGTCTGGGTGGGACCAGTGATGTCACTGTGATCGGAGAGGTCCAGGTTGACCATCACGTTTGAGTCTGAGAATTGAGTCATTTCTGATTCAAGTGGCGAGGAGCATGGGTGGTTTTCCCAGCACGACAAACAGTAACTGAGATCATGGTATAATTAAGTGCAATATGTGATATATCTTTTGTGGGGTGGGGAACATAGAAGGCCCACCCTCCTCCAGACTTTTCAGCAATATAGAGACTATACCTCTGTGTAAGCTAACATAGAATGCTCAAAGGAAACTAACCTCTTGAGGTAATTAATCTCTGTGGATAAAACATATATGCACACACACACACACATACACACACACACACACACACACACACACACACACACACACACACATACACAGACATACACACACTATTCTCCCTCTCTTTCTCTCCCTTTCCCCTATAACAGTGTCTCAATTTTCATGTGCTGGGACTTTTCACTCACTATGTATGGCCCACCCAGACCATGTGTGTATGACCAATACTTATAATAATGAGTATACTGAAAAGTTTTGTAAATGCACCAAAATCTATGCATTAATGAATACACACAGTTTTTTTTTATTGTTATTGATTTTTTTTGTTGCATTTGTCATAATGCTTGTATTATGTGCATGGGTGTTCTCCAGATGTGTGACCTCTTCTTGCATCTTTCACGCTGTATTTTCACACTGATGAATTACAGCTGATGCTACACAACCTCTTTACATATCAAGCTCTTGCTTAAAATTCTACTGCTCTACTGCATCTCACTCATACTCTCACAAGTCTTAATCTCATAGTCTGTCTTTTGCAAATCTCTGTCTATTTTTCATGTTTATTTTTCAAGTCTCTCAGGTTCATGCTTGGCAGTGCTCTCTTTTCTGCATGCATATCAAGATCAAGCCTGAGCATGTGCAAGGCAAGCCATCACTATGCCAGTCAATCGATCTGTCAGGTTCACAAAAGCCCGACAGATCATTCAAAGCAGACCAAAGCTGAATTAAGCTATGACACGGGGATGGGGGACAAGACTCTAAAATCAAGCTTGTCGTATGGTAAGTACACCATGAGCTCTTTGGATACAGATAGCAAGGTTCTTTTTCACATTGTTTATTTTGCTGGCTATTCATGTCTGTCAAAAAAATATGCATATTCCTGCACCAAGAACATTTGAATCAGTGCCAGCCTCATGCAGACCTTGAGCTCTGGAAAATGGAGAATGTCTGGGAAAGTTAAAATAAAAGGAGAGTCTACTTCACTAGGGTTTTAGGATCTTCTGAGAAAATATGAGTCCAAGAATTCTCCAGTTTTGTGTTTCCCTGCACTTTGACCATGATACAAAATAACTGAAGTGACACAAACAGAATGCAGTTTCAAAGCAGAGTTCATCACAGCAGAGGCAGGGTATTCAGGATTTTAGGTGTTCTAATTCATCCCTGCTTAGCAGCAAGTGCAGCATAAAATACCTAAATAATATATGGTAAAAAGTACTTGACTCACAAAAAATACTGCCTTAAAAGTTTGTTCTCAAAAGATCCCCGAGTAGCAGCAACACACACCCCCTGAACTGGCACATGTCTGAACTCCTATATGACCCTCGAGCAGGAGGCTCTCCTCATAAAGTGTCATGTCACAGTAGGGACTGAGTGTCAAGCATAGGTAAAAGAGAAAGTGATGACATCCACCATACACTGAGCAAAATTCTGCTTAGACAAGGGAGCCCCCATGTCTTTCCTACAAAACAAATTAACAGCTGTTCTGAGGATTGGGTGCCTGCTACCGTGTCTGTATATCACTGGCACTCAATCACATCACTCAACAGACTGATTTAAAAAGTATTTTAAAAAATTGTCCGTGATCAGAAATTCTGGATTTAGCCAGGGCAAAGGGTACAATTCAATGATCTGATCACAATACAATGATCTGCAGATCTGGGTCCTGTCTAAATCATACTGAAATCTGTTCTATGATTGGCATAGCAAATCCTACCCTATTCAAGCCATTGCAAAGTTCAGAATGGTTGTTGTGAACTTTGCTTAGAGCTTATTGAAGGCTCCTGTTTGGGGCAGAACCAGACCCCCTTCTCAGAAGATTGTATTAGAATATCATATAGCTTATCACTGAGCTATATGTAAATCTTTAATGCTGTAGTCTCGGCTTCTGGATCATTTATTTCAAATGAGCCATTTTTTATGGAATTACATGGAGAGTAATTTTGACTGTTTTTCGGGCTCTCTGCTAGCCAGTAATTCCAAGGCCTGGGCACTTGCCACTATCCAGCTGTTTAGACCAAGAGGCTGTGGCCAGATTGTAAACTCAGAGTCAAATGTGTGAATTCCTGCCACTGCTACACATTCAGTGCAAGAGATAATTGAATCAAGTACAGCATCCAAGAAGTGGTCAATTTCCAGGTAGGGAGGACATAGCTGTTGCCCTTCTTACCTGGACGGTCATGTCATATTATATCACATGGTGCGAATCCATGCTGCTCCATGCAGATTTTCCACTGGCCCCACAAGGCTTAGTGCTTCTTCCTTTCTTAGTCTTCTTCTATGCCTGATCTCTTGATGAAGTAAATATTCTCACATGGTTTTTATATGACCTCAGATACTCATGTTTCTGTTCCGATCTGAGCATGTCTAGCAGACATCTAATCATAGACAGCACTGAAATTAAATCCCAGCATGACTGAGCTGCTCTGTATCCCTTGCTAATGCACCCCCATTCTATCACATAACCTCACTGCTGTGTTCTTTCTACTGGCTTCCTGAAGCTGTGCAACCTGTAGATTACTTACCTACTAAATGGTCTAGCCCCCACTTACCTGAAGGCACATATCAGATCCCCCATTTCAAGACATTTCCTTTTAAACATAACCCACTATACATCAGAATATAAGATATATGTATGTATCAAGAAATGACTGTTATCTGTACAGAAGGTGAAATAAACTTCCACTGGCTAGCCTAACAGGTAACTCACTGAATCTTTAAACAATGACTAAAGACCTACCTCGGAAGGCTTTTGGAATGCGACTGTATTGTCCATGCTCTAAATAATGTCTAATCAGTCAAAATTTAAGACAGGCTGTCACTGGCGGGGTGACATCACGACCAGGGAGTATAAAGCGCACCTGGAAAGAAGATGGCTTCAGCTTCTGTAACCATGAAAGGAAGTACTGAAGGGGTGCCGGAGGTGTGGCTAGGGATGCAGTGTCTCGTTCTCTCAGGGAACTAGGGTTACATACGTGACCTGGAGACGTTCCCTTTCAGGAACTTAAACTGCGTCGGAACGCTTTGGGAACAAGAGCACCGAAAGAACCACATGGCCAGTCCCTGACTAGTGGTGCCAGGAGTGTCACAGAGGTCAAGGTTATAAAACCTTGCAAAGGCAAGTGGAGTGGACCACACCGCAGCGTAGCAGAGTTCTTTGAGGGACACTCCAGAGGACCAAGCTTTAGAGGCTGCCACACTCCGAGTCGAGAGAGCTCTGACCCCGAATGGATAGCTAAATAGCGTCAATAATCCTAAGTGCCCAGACACAAGGCGTGATACGCTGAAACGGCAGACGCACATTAATGGTAGACGGAGTCAACTTTTTTGCAAACTGCTCCTGCAGAAACTCCAGCACTGAACCAACTGGGCAGTGGATGAGAGCGGAGCCCAAGCAGGAATCTCTCTCCCTCGTGGAGGGAGCTCTGGGTTGGAGAATGGTTTCTACCACCTCGGTGGAGATACCCGAGCTTCTGAGCTGTGCCTCTTTAGGGGCCACAACCACAGCTTCCACAACTCAGGATGGGTAAACTACTGTGCCCCCTGATTAAGAGAGGAGGAAAGGAAATTTCAAGGGAATTTCCCATGAAGGCTCATTAAGGCTGCTCGAGGAGGGCCACCTGGTCTGTTAACCACAGACGGCCAGGCCACCATGGGCTGCCAGGAGAAGACGGACTCCTTCCCGGTGAATTCTCTCCAGAACTCCCAAAAGCAGTGCTTCGGGGGGAGGTGCAGAAGACGCAGCCTCGGCCACGGTTGCGCCATAGCATCCAGTCCCAACAGGGTTGGTGGATATAAGGGGAACCATAGGGGACATTGCGATGTCTCTAAAGACATGAACAGGTCTTCGTTGGCTGTGATGAATTTCTCCAAAATCTGCTCCACCACCTGGGGGTGGAGGCACCACTCCCCGGGCTTGAACCCCTGTCTCAACAGGGTGTCTGCTGCTTTGTTCAAGCGGCCTGGGATAAAGGCTGCTTAGAAGGACCACAAGAGTAGGAACCAGGGATCTCTCCATGCATCTAAGGCACGTAGGCATTGCCGTGTGACCTTGATCGTGCAGAGGGGATTGCCCTTCCGAGAGAACCCCCGGGCTTTGAGCCACCACTAAAAGGCCAAGTGAAATGGCACTGGACACTGCTGCCATGAGCCCAAGCAGTCTCTGGAACTGCTTGACAGTGAGTGACTGCCCTTCTATGAGCTTTCTGACCGCCTCAAGGATGAATGCAATGCTGGCAGTGGAAACCTAATGGGACCTTGACCCAGGGCGACGCTCTGTCTCTACACTTGAAAGTATGAAGTGCTGGGTTGGGGCTGCTCCTGCCGAGATACCGCTGGAATGCTGCCAATTGTCTCTAAAATTTCCAGAAACTATCAACTACCGAATCAATGGCATTGCCGAACAGCCCCGAAAGACATAGTGGGGCGTCCAGCAGCACGACCTTGTTCCTGTCCGGTATTTCAGACAGGGTAAGCCAGAGATGTCTTTCAGTGATTACTAGGGCAGCCATTGACCGGCCGATGTTCTTAGCGGTCTCCTTTGTGGCTCGTAGTGGCAGAAAACTGGCCGCCCAAGGGATCTCCCATAATCTCTAACCCCCGAGACGTTGGAATAAACCACGGTCTTGGGGCTGAAGGAGTGGGATGAGAAAGGCCGCACCCAGGACCTGGACACCTTGGTGTGAAGGTCAGGGAAGAATGGCAAGCCCCGACACGGAGGCTGTGACACCGGGAGCAAAAAACGTTTATCAGGCTTGCCCGAGGGAAGGGCTTAATGCTCAACGGCCAGCCAAGCTATTTCGAGCTTCTGAACAGCACGTGTCACAACCTCCAGGAGCTCCTTGCTATCAGGTAGGTAAGTAAAGTATTAATACTTTACTTCACTATTTATTTTCAACGTTTTACTTTCAACCATTAAATTTTTTACACAAATATCTGTACTTTCTACTTCTTACATTTTCAAACCAGGGTCTGTACTTTAGTTTTGATCTATTTGGTAACAAATATCAATATTTTTCATTTTCATTGCCTGCTGTTTTCACCCCATCAATCTATTTCTTCACTGTTCAGCATTCCTGGCTATCACAAACCACGGATGTAGACTAGCATATGAAGCTAACAACAAATCAGGCAGAAGGCAACAAGAAATATGGTTAATGTGGATGAGACAGAGGGAGTCAGTGATGTAAACATGACTGAGAACAGAGACATTCCTGATTACCTGATCATCCTCATCATCCTCTTTTCTCTGCTTGTGTTCTATATGGAGGTTGTTCAATATAGTCCTATGTTGTGTGGTACAGTTACCAGCGTCACACTAAAACAGTTAGTAGTAATGGCTACTTGTGAGCCCATACTTCTTTACTTTAACTTAAGTAAAAAAATAAATATACTCATTAACTTTTAATAAAAATAAAAAAATCCAAAAACTCATCCTGTGTGCAGGCTTGACTTTCACTGGGATGAGGACAAAATAAAATGTAAATCAAAAGGCTCCTTTCACTGCAACCAAAGCTGCACCACCCGCCTACATCATTTCTAGCAGAAGCATTAATATTAACCTCATAACCCCCAGGTTTCCATGCATTTTTGCACATTTATTTTCCATACATTACGTTTTTACATTATGGGCATTTGAAAAGGCAATTTTTGTGTTTTTGTGCAAATTCTACAGGAAAGTAATCAGTACAAACAGTCAAACAGTAAAAATTGGTATTGGAAAAAGCTTAATAACTATTTTAAACTGGCTGACCATTCCTCATGTTTCTTGAAAAGTCTGTCTTGTAAATGTCTTTGAAAGCAGAGGTGGTAAGTATTTGTACTTCGTTGCTGTACTTAAGTAGATTTTTCTGGTATCAGTACTTTACTATTTACTTTTACTTTATAATAGTATATAATGCAATTATAATAGTATAATAGTTAATAACGTGTTAACTTAAATTCATTTTAACTGCACCAATTTTACTAACACGCAATTAATGCATTTCTGTTTGACTATTTTTAACAAAATTATAAATAAATAAATATAAAAGAGGCGAAATTAAAACCTGCAGTGCAACATACTTCTATTCAAAACGTCCTTTCTTTACTCAGATATATAAAGAAATAAACTCCCTCGAAAATAAATTTGTAATCAGTATACATTTGCTTTACTGATGCGCCAAACCTCAAATCAGTCGACAAACGTGGCGGCGCATTTCGTGGCATTTTTTCCTAATAAAGCCGGTCTACTTTTATTTGTACAAACTCATAATAACAGCAAAACGCTGCTTTTGTAAAATAAAGCAAACAGACTGGGGGCGCTCTATGCGGTCTCTGTCATCTCTCTTCATAAAACAATCTGAATCTCAGTGAATATTTGCTTCACAGACATAATAAATATATGAATAGAAAGCTCAAATTGTCCTGTCCTGATTTACGTATCATCAGTGGCAGGCCGTGCATTTGGTACCTGGGCCTTTAGAGGGGACCTACCCGACTTAATCCACCTCCTAATACCAACACTATTACATCGCAATTATAGAAACCATAATACTATACAAAAACGCAATTTAACAACGCGTGGCATTACAGAGAGAGAGGCATTCTACACATGGAGGGTGAATACCATTTTTACTAAAGCAAAAAATCCAGTTAAGACAACTCAAAAACCTCTACACTACAACTGCAACTGTGCCACCTACATTATCTGGAGCAGTTCAGGATCAATATTTGTCTAATAACAACAAAAACATGAAAAATAAAATAAAATACAACCCACTCACCAGAGATGCATATAATATATATTAAGGCTATAATCCAGTGGTACCGCTCATATTCACTTGCCTGGAAGTGGCGGAAAATACCATATTTTCTGGACTATAAGCCGCTACTTTTTTCCCACTCTTTGAACCTCGTGGCTTAAACAACGAAGCAGCTAATTTATTGATTTTTCCTGGGTTTACCAAGCTCCATGCCAAAAAACTAAGCCCCATAACATTAGCCCAATGAAATTGCTGAACGGGTTAAGGTGAACCAATTAAACTCTTTATATTAAATCAGATGCGCTCCCACTGAATCGGACCGCACCACATCTTAAATATGAATAAGGTTTCTTTGACGTTTGCCCTGTCGCTCACTCGGACTGTCAACAGGAAATGCAAATCACTCATCACGCTGAAAACAACGGGCATGCAAAAACACAGTTCATCTGTGTTCTGAGCTGCACGGCATCGAGAGAAAAGCTTCACAGATGGTGATTTTTAAACGCACGACGATGCCAAAAGCAAAACTCTTGAGAGAAATTGTTGTAAAAGGAAGGAAAAAGACAGTGAACAATGAGTTTCTTGGTAGGCTACTGTTTAGATACAAGCCGTGTTACAGACACCGTCTTTCGTTAAAGCCTGTGTAAAGTTCATTAGTTTCAGTGTAGACACCTGCGGCTTATAGACAGGTGCGGTGTAAGTATGAAATAAAAATCTTTGTAAAATTCAGTGGGTGCGGCTTATATTTGGGTGCATTTAATAGTCTGTAAATTAAGGTAGCTAGCTTTGGGGTTGGCTGACCTCTGCTCACGATATCTAGCTTTTCTTGAAAATTGATTTTTATGAATGTCTGAGACCAAAAAAAATTTTCTTGCTCCATAAGCGTAATAAAGTCTAACACTTATGTATTAATGTGTGCACATCGCTACAGGCTTGTTTTGCCAGTCAAACGTAGCTATAACTGTTTCCCTCTGACCAACCAATCAGAGAGTAAAAAAAAAATTGGTAAAGAAACAGAGCTAATTCTTAAGGAGTTAAAAGGGCCAGCAGTATTAACTTTAAAGGCCCTGGGCAGATTAGATTGACATGAAATCTGATTGGACAAAAAAATCAACTTCAACATACCCGTGCTGGAAGCAGTGCAGCCAAGAGAAATGCTACGAAATGAAGAGATTAAACTTTTGGGAATAAATTAATATAATTTCATAGAACAAATATTAGATATTAGGTTGAAAATGTAGGTCAGTGCTTCTGGTAGTGTTTAGGCCAGAAAAGAAGGTTTTGCTGACCCTGACCGACTGCCACTGCCTATCATAATTACTTTAATACTTTTACAAGAATATTTTGTTTTCAACAGATTCGTTCTTATTAATATTATGTGCAGAGCTACCCACAGTTCTGAAGGTCTTACTTCAAATAGATACCTTTGACCCAAGCAACACGTGATCTGATGACTGAAATCTGACTGGATAGAAACTACAACGTAAACACACACTTTGGTGCTCTGCTTCTTGCAGCAACGCACTCGAAAAAAGCTATGTAATTAAGAAAACAGACAATTGGGAATAATTTTATACAGATTAATAGACAAAACAAAAATACATTAAAATGTAAGTCATTGTTTCTGATAAAGTTTAGGCCAGCAGAGAAGGCCTTTCTAGCTCTGACTGTCCACCACTGCGGTCTTTATAATTGTATCATCAGCATTCATTTTGGAGTAATTGTGAACTTTCATAAAGTAAAAAATAAAATTTTTATCCAACCACTCAAAATGATGCCTAATTACTTTCTTCTGATATTCACTCTACTAAACCCAAAGTAGGAGGCACTGCTTTCAAATTTTTCACCAAATGTAATTCACCATCTGTTAACAGGCCCTAGTTGCTAGGCAGATTACCTATTGCAGACAGATGTGATTGGAGGAGCTGACTAAGGATAATAAATTCAGGTAATTCTACTACACACCCTTTACCCTTCACAGTAATTTACTAATTTGTCTCTCTATGTCCTTGCTCATTTTTTATTTTTTTGTTCTTTGTTTCTAATGTTTGTGTTTTATGTTTGCGACATAAAATAATAAAAGAGATTCTTGCATCTGCTTTCCTCATACAGCATGACAAAACATGGGACCAAATAAAATTAATGGAAAAGATAAAAGAATTAAGCCGAGCAAGAGGCCCTCATTTAGGGGAATCGCAGCCTTTGGGAACTACAGGGGAGGGAAAGCTTGATTAAAGCAACTGAAGAATGGCTCAATGATATGCTATGTCAACCCAATGGCACCATCTCCCATCTTCTCTCTTCTGAGGATGTCACCAGGCCCCTTTTCCCAGATGAGGATGCCGCTGTGATTTTTGTGCCTGGATGAAGACATCGCCCCACCCCTGCCTGGCTGAGGACGTTGCTCCGCCCTCTGCCCAGCTGAGGATGTCGTGCCGCCTTCCTGCTTGGGTAAAGATGTTGCTTCTCACGCTGGCATCAAGAAAAATGTCACTCCTCCCTCTAACCTTACAAAGAGTATTGCTTTCTCTCAGACTCTGCTTTGGACTCTTCTATTTGACTCTAACATTTTTAATAATTCTTTACGTGAACTCCTTTTTTTTTTATACACTTTAGTAGGCTTCTTTACTACTACATTGAGTCTCTCTATACTTTCAGACAGGAAAAGGATTAATTATGTTTCTCACTACAGCAAGTTGGTACATCCTGGCACATGTAGGTCTCCAAATCTTTTCTCTGCTCACATAAATGGCACCTGGCACATTTTTTTTACATATCTGCTAGAGATTGTGCTGACTCAGGACAAGTTGGACTTTGAATCTTCCTCACCAGTGATGCAGGTGTCTCAGCTCTTTGAAGGTGCCTCTTCTTATATGGATTCACCAGGGTATAACCCAAGCCCTGAAAGATGATTCTCTTACAGCTCTTCTTGCTAATTTTCCATTCATGATTTACTGCAGTCCAAATAACAAGTGCAATAATTAATGATATGGAACTTCCAGCGGCCAGTACGTGATTGGTCAACTGTTGCTTTCCGCATTTGGTCTAATTGTATTGCAAGAAAATTTGAATCCTTATGTCCTCTCTGTTGCTCACAACTCCATCTTTTTGTTTATAAGGAGGATCTTTTCTTTTTCATAGTGCATTAAGGCAACCTTACAGTTGTGTCATGTGAATGTGAACGTTAAGAATATTATGCACCTTTTGTATATATATATTTTGGGAAACTTTGGTTTGTTTTCCTTCTTGTTCATAGTGTTATTAGTTTGCCTATAATAAGCTGTTCCAATAGGTTTGTGCTTTTTGTTCCTGAGCTACTTTTTGGCCTCGGTAAACAGACATGTCACAAGAATTGAAACAACTGTTTGCTGTAACCTATTTAACCTTTTAATATTTCTGTATATTGTGGTCTTTTACATTTCTCTGTAATTGTTTTTTTATCGTCACATGTCATGATTTCTGCTTCTGTTTAGATTGAATTCTGTTCAGAAAATCTTTTTTGGAAACTTTACTCAGACTGGTAAAACTGGCAAAAACACAGATCAGTGTTTCTTTGTTATGAACTGGCTCACATTCACACAAAATCTTTGTCTTTGTAAATTGCCAGAAGATTAGTGGGTATACCACATTTTTGAGGACTGAGCAGTCCGTACTTCTGAGGTTCTCCATGGAATGTGTATCAGGTATTAACCTTTCAAGCTACAGCCTTTAATAATACAGTCACAACACAGCTGCATATTTCAATCACAGATGGCCGGCAGGGAGTTCAAGTCTATCAGCTGGGTGCTCGTCAATTCCCACCAAACTGCTAATTACACCTTGAACAATGCCGCTTCCTTAAAGACACAGCGCCACTTTATGGCCAGGTTATACCAAGCTACCCAGACAGGAAGCAAGGCATAGGCTGGATGTGACATTTGGAGAGCAAAGCCTATGTTTTAGGAAATCTTGGCAGGATGAAGGAGACAGCTGTTTGCAAAATTAGGAAAAAAGCAGCAGGTATTTGTGAGCCACAGAGAGAGGAATGTTTTTGGAGCATGCAGAAAGCATGTCAATGTGGGGCTCAGACAGTATAATTAAAGTTGTGTAGGTAATGGCATTATCAACAACAGCAACATCTGTCTCTCACAAACCAAGGAGTATAAATGAAGCTTGGTTTGATGTTTGTCATGGGAAAAAAATATTGATTCATGAACTGAGTCTGTTTACATTTACGGCAACATTTCATATATCGCCTTTATTAATTCTTAGGAACCTAATAGTAAACATCACAGGGTTGTTATGAAAATTAATGAGCATCAGTAAAAATGGCTCCTTCTCGAATAAAACTTTCAGGAATACTTTGCTTTCTATCATTTAAACAACTTCACGACAACAATAGATTCGGAGGACCTTAGCTCTACCACTATAACTTTGACAACCTCCAAAAAGAAAGAAGTCACCCTAGGAACTTGATGTGTATATGGATCAGCGCAAATGTTGGCACACAGAAAGAGTTATTTCATAGTGATGCCACCGAGTTCATGTGTTTCAATGTTCAGACCAATAATTTCATCATGTACAAGCAGGAATGAATAACAGTAAAAGGAGAGCATAACAGAGAGGGAGAAAATAGGCGAGTCTTAGAATTGCTGTTAACTGTAGGTCATCAGACAAATATGTTACTATTATCATTTCAAAATCTCAAATATTTATTGAATTCCCACCCACCTCTTAAGCTTTGAAGCATGCCATCTAGGTACAGACACAGCAAGAACAAGTGGGAGTTTTATTTCACACCCCTGAAGTCTTACAACTGGAGACAAAAGTAATTAAATGCAATAGCGATGCTTCATTTTTATCTATTGGTGTTATCTTTGCTGTCACATCATCATAATCAGACCTAAGAAAGAATACACCTTAGTGAAGTAATGGCTGTACTAAGAGCTGATAGTGTGTGCTGTCAGGTTTTGGACACAAATTCTGGAGTGAACTATGAGATAAACTGTCTAGGGGTCACTGTCATGTTTTGACGCAACCTCAGAAATAATCTCATCAGTGATGGTGTGAACAATACTCATTACATCAGCCTGAACAAAAAATTCATCCTGAGACTGACTTGTTTTTTTCTTCTGTTAACCAAATACTAGACCTTAACTCTGACAGGTAAAAAATTGCTCTTCTTATTTTGCATTTCATCGTGCAAGTCGTAAAAAATCGTACAAAGAAAGTCACAATATTGTGTAAAGTTTGGGCATTTAAACCCCTTTATTATGAGACATTGGTTTAAGATCTTGCTCTAATTATAACTTATGCTGGCTCTTGCTTGCACAGACCAGGCTGTGTAAGGAGATGGGGTATATTCGCTGCCCTACCAACACACCCGAATGGCTTCTGCTTTCCTGAGACATACTTGGAGGAGACCTTTGCAACCAGATGCTCCTCTAGTGCACTAGTTCCAATAGCTATTCCACCAGTTATCAGGTCTGAGATTAAATATCATAAAGATAATGAGAAATTCTTCCAAACACACACACACACACACACACACACACACACACACACACACACACACACACACACACACACACACACACTCTTATGCTAGAGACATGGTGCATGCATGTCACCTTGAATGCCAAGAATATTGAGGGTCTGTAAATGAGACGTTAGAGTGTAATAAGCTGTATCTGTATGAGAGAAGAATTGAGCGTAAGAGGAAGAGAGAAACAAAGTTGTATCAGATAGAAGACTCTAAGCATGGTGGTTTTGTGTGTGTGTGTATGTGTGTGTGTGTGTGTGTGTGTGTGTGTGTGTGTGGCACACTCTCATGTGCCATAGCGTGTGTGTGCCTAGCCCTTGCTCATGTGGGTAATCTAAGAGATTTAGCATATCTCCCCCAATCGGCCATAAATATTCAACATGGCATCTCACAAACCAGGCAGAGTGTGGTTTGTCTATGGTCTATGTAGCTATAGTGGTGTTGTTCAAGATAACCTGCTCTGGTTATTCAGAGAACACACACACACACGGCAGATATTCCCTTGGCTTTAGGCCGATCTACCCCACTGGGACTGATAATCAAAGATGTTTGCTTGGATTTGAATCTCTTCAAATGAATGATGGTACAGGAATTCATTCACCATAATTATTCAGACAATACCTTAAGGATTCCGGGAATGTGCATGGTACTCGGTAAAGATGTTCGAAATGGTTGTAAAACAGCCAGTGATAACAGTATGGGCAATTAATGCGTTATTTTCCATGTTGTAAGGCTTACTGAGGGGCTAAATTATGCTGAAAAAGTCTGCTAGCCAATCCCAAGTCTGTACTATAAAGGACAGATGCAGACAACTGATCACACGCACATGCACACACTCATGTGCACATGAACACACACACACACACACACACACACACACACACACACACACACCAGATGCCCTACATCATAAGCAGCTGTAGGTCTCCACCCTTGATTCTGTCTTAGACTGTAGTATTTTCACTCATGACAGACCTTCACTCGCTTACTCAAAGCACCTCAGAGCAGAGCAAGAGAGAAAGTGCATAAGATCGAATTAACTACTGACCCCTAGCTGTTGCCCTCTATTATGGCTTAGCGAGAGAAAGATTATCAAATGCCTCTTGCTACATTTCTTTTCTAAAGCACCTGCTGACCTTTTGTTTAGCATACATGCATTTGACAATTAGAATTTAACTTTACATCCAGCTGCATGTACAATCTTCATGTACAGTAAACCAAGATATGCTGAGATTCTTAATTGTTTGCAGTACAGACCCAGATTTAGGGTTTTCCCGATTTTTTTTTTAACTTTTTGAATTAAATCACGAAGCATCTTTGAAAACACTCAAAGTAACAGTAGATTTGAAATACTGACACATAGATTAGGTGTTATCAAAACTGAAGTACATCCAGCAACATTGGCAAGCGAAAACATTTTTATCCCAGACGATTTGGCTGCCCCCAACTGTGTAACTCAAAATTTGATTGCTGCTTAGACAATGATCTGTCCAATAGGGTCTACTTTAGCTAACTCTGAACTAAGTATATATAAAAAAAAAAAAAACAGAAAAAAAAACAAGGGGGAAAAAAAGAAGGAATCTAGATGATAAAAAAACAGAAGAGAAAACTCTCTGTCCATGAGGTCCTAGGTCAAACAAAGCATAGAGAAATATTGATCTTAATTTCTGGGCAGTCTAAACATTTACCTTGAAACAGAATGGGTTTGTTGCAATAAACTCCCTAAAAAAATCTAGTTTAAAGTTTCTCGGCAAGCGTTTGAACTATTGCGTATTATCTCTTTCTACCTCACCTTTTCACACATCCCTGTAACTGATTGAACCACACGGGCCAGCCAAATGGGAAATCAATTTCTACTCGGGACGGCTTGTCGACTGCAGCCCCCCACCTTATCAAACCCTGTCTCTCCCATCGACGCCATCGTACACACTTAATCACCTCCCTCTGTAAGATTTAACTAAACATAAAACCTATTTGAATATGGCAGTGGTCCATAGTTCTCACAGTGAGATTTACATGTTGGGATTAAAAAGAGTAAGAACTCGGGAAAGCTTTGGATTTATTAAAGTGACTGGTGCATAAAAAATGCTTATCATCTCTCATAATCTACATCAAGGTGGCAAAACTGGGGGAGGAAATTAATTTTAAAGTGTATTTCAAAAATAATGGGACCTCTGACATGAGTATGTGCTTTTAGAGAAAATCAATGAAATGTTAATCATTATTTCATTATTATTTAATGGGGAATCTGTGGATATAAATGACAGGAAAAATAGGTTACAAAAATCGAATTTGTTTAAAGCAGTCACAAAACGTGGTAGACAGAATATGTTCATTATTATTTAAGTAAATCCCAGACAAACTTTAGACTATTATAAGTTAGGTTAATGACAAACACATTTTCTATCAGACCCACAAGGATTCTTCCAGTAAACCAGCAGCTTGTCACATTCTGGTAAAATTTCTTCTAAAAAAACAGAATCAAGTGTTTAATAACTGTATCATTTAAAAACATTAAAGAATTTATGTTCTTCCCAATGAATTTAAACTGTCAGGTAGAAAAAAACAGCATATAGAAGATAAATAGAAGATATATATAAATAACCACACTGCCACAGGTAGTGGTTGGCCACACGCTGTTGTGCCTCTACGCCTCTAGTGACTCAATCAAAAAACAGAATCAAGTGATTAATAACTGTATCATTTAAAAACATTAAAGAATTTATGTTCTTCCCAATGAATTTAAACTGTCAGGTAGAAAAAAACAGCATATAGAAGATAAATAGAAGATATATATAAATAACCACACTGCCACAGGTAGTGGTTGGCCACACGCTGTTGTGCCTCTACGCCTCTAGTGACTCAATCAAAGCTGGTCTTAGCCACCTGGAGCGAGGCCAGTGCAGCATATTTTGCAATCAAAGCAAAAGGTGATGTCAAGAAGAGCTCCATTTTGTATATTTGCCCCCTGGTCATTATTCGGCTCGACTGATGAGCAAATCAGGCTTAATTGCTGCAGGAAAAGCCACAGTCATCTGCTGGGATGATGTGGAGGAAAATGAGGTTCCGTTAAAAGCTGACCACACAGTGCTCGGGACTGTCTGCTCTTGCCCTTAGGCATCCATGCTGCTTCCTTGTACACCATATCCCGCTCGTTTCATGTGGGTGGTAAACACGGAACCACCTGGAGATTGACATTCTAAAGTGGGGTCAGTCATTCACCCTGGAATTCATCATGGCCTCTTTGGATTTCTCCTATTAATCTTTTTAGCGGTGTGGTTAATGAGTCAGGGTGAATGCCATCTTGAGCTCAAGGGAGGACCTTAGAATCAGTCCGGACTTTTTATGCATATCGCCTTTCCATTACATACTGCAGCCGTCTCAAGGATACAAACCACTGTCAAGAACTAAACATCCCAAAATGTGAGACTGGTATTCACAATCCCCCTTGATTGCGTTTTTCCTTTCCACTTATCAGGCAGGGGGTCCTGACCTAATAATGGCAACAGTAATTACCTTTGCTGATTGCTGGCTGAAATTGTGCATGTATTGTACTCCACGTATTGTACAGAGCTCTGCTTTCTCAGGCTTTAGCCCTTTAATCTCAATAGAACTTTGATCAGCCCTCTGATCAAAACCTGAAGGAAAATTAAAGACCTTCGACTCGCAATGTTCTGCAGGTGGGCACATCACCAAGGTTTGCATTGTCTGGTCGCCATGATAGCAGGACACACAGTATGAACTAAAGCTACACCAAAGGAGCTTTTTACATCAGGTCAAGTGGGTTTAATGGTCATTCCACTTTTTCTGTAGCCTATGGTTGTACAGTGCAGTCTGTATTTTACACTCTTTATAGTCTTGCGTACTGTACAACAGTACGCAAGACTATAAAGAGTGTAAAATACACAACATTGGGTAACTATAAGTACACAAACCAAGAAATACACAGGACAGTATTGATGTAGTGCAATGACAACAAAACAGTGTTGTGTGGCAAATCTATTGCAATGACAGGCTAGTAACTACTGAGTGCATCCGGAGAGTATTGACAGCACTTCACTTTTTCTACATTTTGTTATGTCACAGCCTAATTTCAAAATGGATTAAATTCAATGTTCAATGTTTGAAATCTTTGCAAATTGACTACAAAAAAAATAAATAAAATAAAATAAAATCAGATGTTCATAAATATTCACAGTATTTGCCATGACACTTAAAATTGAGCTCCTGTTTCCAATGAACATCCTTGCAATGTTTCTACAACTTGATTGGAGTCCACCTGTGCTGAATTCATTTGATTAGACATGATTCGAAAAGGCACACACCTGTCTATATAAGGTCCCACAGTTAACATTGCATGTCAAAGGAAAAACCAAGCTATGAAGTCCAAGGAATTGCCTGTAGACCTCTGGGACAGGATTGTTTCGAGGGACAGATCCGGGGAAGGGTACAAACATTCAGCAGCATTGAAGGCACAAATGAGCACAGTGGCCTCATCATCCGTAAAGGGAAGAAGTTCGGAAAAACCTGAGTCAGGGAGGTGACCAAGAAACCGAAAGTCACTCTAAAAAAGCTCCAAAAGAACAACCATCACTGCAGCACTCCACCAATAGAACTGTAAAGTAGAGTGGCCAGGCGGAAGCCACTCCTTAGTAAAAGGCACATGACAGGCCGCCTGGAGTTTGCCAAAAGGCACCTGAAAGGCTCTCAGACCATGAGAAACAAAATTCTCTGGTGTAATGAAACAAAGATTAAACGTGATGTCTGGAGGAACCCAGGCATTGCTCATCACCTGGCCAATACCATCCCTACAATGAAGCATGGTGGTGGCAGCATCATGCTGTGGGGATGTTTTTCAGCTGCAGGAACTGGGAGACTAGCCAGGGTCGAAAAAATATGAATGCAGCAAAGTGCAGAGAGATCCTTGATGACCTGCTCCAGAGCACTGTGGACTTCAGAATAAGGCAGCAGTTCATCTTCCAACAGGACAACGAACCTAAGCACACAGCCAAGATAAAAAAAAAGGAGTGGCTATAGGACATTTCTTTGAATGTCCTTGAGTGGCTCAGCCAGAGCCCAGACTTGAACATCTTGGGAGAGATCTGAAAATGCAAGGAGAATGAAAAGAAAAATGGGAGGAACTGCCCAAACACAGGTGTGCCAAGCTTGTAGCATCATACCAAAAAAGACTTAAAGCTATAACTGGTATCAAAAGTGCTTCAACTAAGTATTGAGCAAAAGCTGTGAATACTTTCAGGATGCACTGTAGCTATGTTCAAAACAGAAAAGTGGAATAGAAAGTGTCCAATTTTACAGCAATTTTTGCCATCCTTGTGATTTATGAATAACAAGTTCTATGTTAAATAGAATTTCAGTCCACATATAAAGAGGACTGTCCTTTCTTAATTTTGCCTTTGCACTTGCACTGCTGAATGTTTTTGAAAACATGTGGCTTATGTGCATGTATGTTTTTGAGTAAAGGGGTGAGGGTTAGAAGGGTCTAAATTCAGAGAAGGATAGAAGCATGTTGCACAACCTCTTCTTTCTCTCGCACATTTCGACACAGAGTAAACAAGTGGTTCTCACAAAGTCTACTACTAATCTCGCCTGTACTCCCTTGTTGAGGAGACCCCACAAGTAAGGGGGCACAGACAAGCAGAGCTAAGGTTCACCATATCTCACAGATCAACTTCTGGCACCCAGACCTGGCACATATAAACAAAGTCACAGCTTAATTATAATTCATATTACCCCCTTTCCTTTTATACTGTGGATGCATGTCAAACAGTTGTGACCAGACAGTGCAGATTACTGAAGATTTGCAACACAGGAGGATTATCCAAGAATGCCTGACTTTGATCTCTTTACTCGTAGCTTTGGATTTCATGTAATTATTCAAAGGAACATTTTTTTTTTCTCCACAAAGTAAATGATGTATGGCTCTAATGATTTCTTAATTTTGCACTGTAAGACAGCCTTATCTTGCACTAGCGTGCATGTGAGTGTGTACACAAGGATGTGCATTTCAATGTGTGATAAGTCTGCTATACACAGTGGAGAGGTGAAGATATATGCTTGTAACTTTTTTTCACAGCAATAATTTATGTAGCAAATATGTCTCCTCCCTTATTAAAGCAATATCACCTGCACCCTACTTCAAGCTAGAAATAAATTGCTCGAAATAACATAACAGGTCAAGACAATGCACTAAGTGGTTATAGTATCAGTAACCTATTACTTTGTATAGTGCAGTTGAATTGATTAAGGTTGGCATGTTGGTGCAATGGATAACTTTGCTTTTTTTGCGTGTGTGTGCGTGTGTGTGCGTGTGTGTGTGTGTGTGTGTGTGTGTGTGTTTGTGTGTGTGTGCATGTTCCCTTGAAATTAAATGGTGTCCCACTCAGGGTGCATTCCTGCCGTATCCCCAGTGTTCTCAGGATTCCAGATCAAACACAATCCTGACCAGGATAAAGTGACTGCTAAAGATGAATGTATAAATTGATTGAGCTCCACAGAGAATATAGACAAGTTTGAGTATGTGACACTAACAGTTCAAAACATAATGGTTGTAGCCATCAGAGCTTTTGTTGTATATTGAGAACGCCAATATTTGAAAAGAAAACAAAAAAAAATCTTTCAGTGGAAATAAAATACATTGTGAAACAAGACAGGAAATGTCTTTGCTTCCCATTCTCATTGTCTCTGTCTGCATAGACATCAGGTTGCATGCTATAAAGAAAGAGATGAAAGATGCGAGATGAAAGTACGCCTGCATGTAGGTTGAGGGAGACGGCAGAATATAATCTCCAAAGCGATCCCATCCCTAACGTAGAGCGGGCTATAAGGGTTCCCCTTCTTTTTTTTTTTTTTTTTTATTGTGCCATCAAAGCTCTTCAGGCGAGGTGAAAGGACAAGCACAATGCTAATGTTGCTGACGCATCAAAGATGATCATTATCTGTCGGTACATAGCTTGCAACCTGTTTCAGGATGTGTTTCGATTATGTTGAGGCCTTGTTATTGTCATCATGTGCTGTAGAGCTTTCTTACTTCAAGTGTGGCCAAATGCTGGTTTTGCAGTTTGGGCTTAGTTTCGGCCAGGTCTGTGTTTTAGTTTGGCTCATATGCACCCAAACAGCCGTAACAAGATAAGACAGGCATTTCTTAAATGAGAAAGACATCTCTAGAGAGGAAGCTGGCTCAGTGATAGAACAAAGGCTGGTTAGAGTATAAAGAAAAAGTACATTTTTAGCTAAGTAAATGGACCACAACAGACATGTATAGTCCTATACCATTGTTTTAATGACCATAATTTTTTTTAAATATAAAGTATTTCTTACCTCTGCTATTCACACTGTCCAGTTAAGACATTAGATCTTCTAATTAAATAAAAAATCTGCAATATACATTTTCTTTCATTTGTGTGCATTAATCATAAAAAGAATAAAAGACAATACACAATGAACCAAATGACCCCCTGGTGTTACACAACTTTGCATCTGGGAAGTGTTTTGATAGATTCACAGCTATTCTGCTGCTGCCCTGGCCACAGTACCACCCTTAATACCTGTTTAAGGTACTTGGTGTTAAAGTATACTTTATATTGGGCTAGGTCCAACATGAGCCAGTGCTGCAGGAATGCAGGGGGGATGCCAGAAGAGCAACTCCGCTATTCCTCTAAGTAAATAGGAGTTTAGGGTGCAAATGCCGTGCCAGTTCAACTGAGACAGAACACTTTCAAAAACTACAATCTACATTTCAAATGTTTGGTTATAAGATGTTATATGGGGGATTTAGGTAGAGCTATAATAGCGAAGTTTTAACAGGTCGAATGAAGATTGGAAGTGGGAACATTTACCATATGGATTTTGATTGCCTCTTGAATGCCTCTTAAATGTAGAGTGTGCATTTATTTATTTATTATACTTATTTTTTGTACTATACAGTTTGTTACATTTGTATTACAAAGGCTTGTACATAGTCAACTTATGCACCATCTTAGTGTTATGTGTGTATTATCACAGTAAACCCACTGTAAGCACAAACAGAGGTTAATGAAAAAACACAATACTAACTTTACCGAATACACCTCAAATCCCAGTGTTACAGGGTATAAACACTTTGTATAGAGACAATTTTTATAAAATAAATTAAAAACCAAGGGTAAGAATCTCACAGGGCCTTTAGGTGATTTCACTGTTTATATGGTTTAAACACATCACTCTGAATACAGAACACACACACACACACACACACACACACACACACACACGTCATGTTAGGCTAAATGAATTACTTTAGAAGGAATGAACTTCAGGGATATTTTTATTAGCCTCCAATGTCAGTTTATTCAGCCATGGAATGTCCAAGATAAATTAACAGCATCAAAAAGATGTATATTGCATTTTTATTAATTGCTTATGTGAGCAACAATATTTACAAGTAACTGTGGTTGGGTGCCAAAATTCGATCATATCACATCAGAGTTAAGATAAGGAGGAATTACAACTATGGGCTGATGTTTCTAGGAGACATTTTGATGGTAGTGGGTTTTGACTGTTGCAAAATCAGTTAAAACCAAGAATAAAAAAAACCCCACTTACACTAAACTGCAATACAGTGTACGAATGGTCTTCATGAAAATGGTAAATAAATGCTGTAGCAAAATATAGCTTTATTAACATAACGTCCTCTACATAATTATCAAAGTTGTCTTTACCAACTTTATCAACAGTGTCGTGTTTGACATCCTCGCCATGTTTCTTGGTAAAGTTCATCGCAACCTTGTAACAGGATTCTAATCCAGTCATGAGAGTGGATACCCTGTAAAAAAATTATCTTGAACAATATTTTGTAAATAGAAACAATTTTTATATGACAAATTAATTCCAAATCTTGGAGCTACACCCAAATGCCTTTACAAGGTTTTAATTAAGGTGAGAGACTGAAAAGTCTGAAAAAGCTCTGCCTTGGGCAAAGTCAGACACAACACTGTTGAGTTGCCCTATTTCCCTGATCCTACTCGTTATGTATTACCCAGTGCCATCTACTGGCTAGGTATAAAACATCACAATGGGCAATAATGTGGCAGTGTGGGTGTTTAACTTTTAACATCTTTGATCATTAATAACCCTGGTTATAATATCCATCTAATAATAACTATTAAGAATCAGACAAACTGCGAAGAAACGTAATAAATAAAAACATTAACTTGGAGAATTATGTTATTTGCTCATTTACAAGAATATCTTAACATGTACCATTTACAGCATCTTAAGTGGCAATTACCTCAAAAGTGCTTTGGAATTAAAGTATAACATTTGTGTACAGAAACCAAAGATGGCTCTATGGTGTCTTCTGCACATACAGCCATCTTTTCTTTCTTCTCAATTTGCACTTGCCAGGCATTCAGCTGAACAATATGGAGTGATTGCTTAGCAGCTTGTGTAAGCTTACCAAAGCTATGGGTTTTCTAGATAATTTATTAGCATAACTCGCTGCACTGGTAATTAACTTGTGCTGTATTGTTGCTCAGTAACTCCACTTATCTCTGTCTGCATTTCCTGAAAGCATGCCACTAACAATGTTGAGTGTTTTCTCTCTTGTCACACCATGCACTTTCACTATTGAGACAGCTGTGTAAGTTGCAATACTTAGGCTGGAGTCACTGGATTCTCTCTATTAACCTCACTTCGCCCCAATATAGTAGAGTGTCTTTCAGTGAAATCTGCTCAGAGTATTCCATATCTCTACTATCTAAGCCTACACCAGACTTGTGGCTACATTCTGCTAGTGATTCAGTGGTTTTCCCTCACCATGCCCCAGATTGTTTATAGTTGATTTTGCACACCTGACTGGAAGCTGACTAGCAGGCCTGTTGTGTGGTTGAGTGGTTTTCCCCATCATAGTATGCACCGTTAATAGCTGACTCTGTTAGTTATTTAACTGAGGCCTATGGCTATATACAACTTAAATAAATACCTACGAATCATCTAGATGGACATGCAATATGCTTATTTTCATGTCCTCTTGATTTCAGAACACAGGTTTTATTCCCTGACACCACAGGTGTTTTTATTTTTTATTTTTAACAGCTAATATGCATCCCTGAGCAGGTCTGCTCTTCCAGATGGATGAAGAGATTTGGCACCCTCAGTCAGGTCTCCCATGCCTGTGGATATGGCCCCTAAGGCCTGTCATCTAGTAATCCAGGAAACACTCCCAGAATGCAAAGGGCTAATGGTACACAGGTCAGGTTTGCCATAGTATTATGGTGCATGTTAACTTGTTCAATGCTTAATTCCCCAAATCCTAACATTTATCCCGAAAGTGCATAACATAAATGAGTCAACTTGTGTTGGACTCCTGTCAGGCCTGATATATTGCAAACCTGTGCAAGATGCTGCCCTGATATAGATGTCTCTGACTTCAGCAATAAGTGTTGTAGAACTGCAAGCTTTGATGCCAAGCTTACCTTCCATGCATTGATGGCCAGATGACTCTGGGATAACCTTGTGATTGAACCCAGGATTTTTGCCCAAAGCTATATCATTCCCATCTTGTAAATGAAATGACTTGCATCCTATTAAGATCTCAGTACTACGGTAATGGTTGGCGGTTATCCGATCTTCAGATCAGAGTTTTATATGTCACACAAAAATATGAAAAGTAACAATATAAATGCTGCAACACACTGGCTTCCTTAAGGTAAAAGACTCTTGCCCAGACTATTACCTCTTACTGGATGGGGCACTAAGCAGAAAGTGGGTGCTCCCTTCATTAGCTTGGCACTCGAAAGCTTTTTGCCAGAGGGTATGAAAAGCATGGTGTCTGTCCTTGCATGCTCTGATTGTTCTGGGACAAGAGGGGAGGCAAAAGTCTTTATTCCCAGAATAGAGGGCCTCCCCCTGGCAAAGCTCATAGAGAGGCCATCCCACCTGCTTGGTATTGTTGTTTGGTTGTTTTTAGAGCTCAGGTCCAAACCAGGGGCACTACAAATTCCATATATACCTTTTTCTTCTTTCCATGTGTGCCTCCCAAATGCTTTGTAAAAACTGAGCTCCCCTGAATTTTTTAATAAATCAACTGTTTTCACTTATGACAATCTGGCTTTGATTTAAAGCATGGTGAACACCGTCTGCATCTATGATTGTGTTGATAAAACATATTCTGGTTTTCTTTCACATGAATGAATCTCAAAAAGAAACACACTGTATTTCCATATGATTTGACATGTTTTCATTTTTAAGCTTTGCCTCTTTCTCCCTCGCTGTTGAACTCGTGCCAATGAAGGACAGTCAATTTATCAGATGATCGTTTACCTTGTCTCTCCCCCACGTTGCTAGCTTTTGGCTGCTAGATAGTATGATCAGACAGCTCCATTATTTCCATTTGAGGACATGGAGGCCAAAGGGTATTACGTGTCTGGCCAGCAAACTGGAAAAAATAAAATTCAGTGTGAGATCACATAAACTGACTAGAGTTGTACAGTCTCTTAATGCTGATCTCTCTCTATTTAGCTTTTTGACATGTTTTGTCTCAGGCAATGCTGTAGCATGTCCTGGCCTTGTTTTGTAAATATCGTAGATTCCGAGCCATGTCAGTCAAATGTGCATTGACCTGTAGCAGGTCTCAGTGTGACAACTTCAGAACTGAAAGTCCATCTGCACTTTGGTGAGTTTTACGATCATGTTACCAGGGATGGTTCAAGTCTAGTATCAGGTAAGTGCCTTATTCATTTCAGTATAGAGTCTCTCAGTGAGTTAATATTCACTGATAGCAAAATGGTATAAAGCTAATAAAGGTGATAAATCTGAAGATCAAGATTTAAGCAATAGCACATGAGCAAGGTTTAGGTTATACCATATGATATACATTTATCTGATATAGCAGTGGTAAAAGCAGTTTCAGTGGAACGTACAACTGCTAATCATCTACTCAGTAGTGCTAAAAAAATGTTACATTTCTGTGAGGTCTTCAAGGAACACAAAAAAGGGGCCATGATTGTGCCCTAAGGTACTTCACAGTGGAGAAACTGAATTTTTCAATCCTAGCAAAGAGAGTCAATTTGTTTTACTAACTACTGTGCCACTCTACAGTCGTTTCTTTTTTCTGATTCAAAGAAAATCAACACAAACATCAAAAATCAGTTGCAGACAAACATGTCAAAGTTTGCTCAACTGGAACCAGAAGTCATCCAATATCCATTAGAGGCAAAAAAAAAAATAAAAAAAGAATTTTTTTTTTTTATTATTTATGACAACTGGCCAGCTGTAAGCTTCTAAATTCATGGATTGCTAAAATCTTTCAGACTTTTTAAACATAGTGTTAATTTGGTGCATGTAAAGTTTCAACCCACTGTAATTCTGACTTAAAATGAAAATAAATGGCAAATATCTGCCTCAACAAACTAAAATATATTCTCTGAAAGAGGAAATGCAAAAATAAATTGATGTTGTGAAAAAGTGAGATTGTACACCTTTAAAGAAGTATGTAAACATTTAGCTTCAATTACTATCAAAAATTGACGTAAAAATTGTTACACATTACCATGCGTGACCTCATATTTTAGTTTTGCTTTTCATAAAATAGTTTGAAGGCCATATTTTAGGCTTTTCATCTACATTGTAAGAGTCTGTTACAAGTACCTTTTTCATACCAAATCCTATCAAAGACTCTATCAGGAATGTAAGCAACTTTCATGTCATCTTCCATTACAAAACATAACCGGCATGTTATTCATATAACGTAAGCACACAGAGGAGTGCTTTTTTTTGTGAATTAACATCCAGGAGACTTAAAAGTATCTATGTATGTATGTATGTATGTATGTATGTATGTATGTATGTATGTATCTATCTATCTATCTATCTATCTATCTATCTATCCTTACCGGACTCAATCTTTAAAATTTTTCTTTTTTTTTATTTATTTACAATACACTGGTTTTAGAATTTGATTCTAATCACTGGTATTCTTCACATCTGAACACCACAGATTAATCACAGCATTGCAATTTCAGTGCTGCCCTTAACAAACCAAGAAGTGAATGTGCATGAGGCCATCTACTGGCAGAGAAAAAGCAGTGCATAGATAAATAGCTAATGAACAGCTGATGGAACCTCCTGCAGGACTGACAATTAACAGCTACTGCAGTGATGCAGGAAGATTGAGGACAGACTGCAACCATGAGTTTAATAGCTGTGTTGTTATATTTGAATGTTTAGCAGTGTTTCTATTGGACATGGTGTGTAACTTGCCTGTGAGAAGGAAGATCATGGTTCAAGGCACCGAAATTCTGATTGGAATGTGGTGCGCTTCCAATTTCAGGCACTACTACTAAATAGAATGTAAAATATTTGATTAATAGAGGTGACTCTGGATATGAATGAAAGCGTAAATGAGTGTAGGAAGATTTTGAATATATTTTCAACAGGTCTCTGTCTTTACAGTGGATTGTACAGTGGAGTGTTCTGTAAATAACAGTAACATTTTGCAACATCAACAAAATTTTTGTACAAAATAATTGCACATTTTTTTGTGTTTACATCTTTACTTTCTCTGAATAGAAACTGGAATGTTTACATTTTTTTAGATATTTCAAAAACATTGTGTGTAATGTATAGCACAAACATTCACATTCTCTATGTTTAATGTGTAATGAGTAGAGTGTAATGGCTGTCCATATTTGGTGTACCATTGAGATCAGGGGTACCCAATACACTGATAGGTAGTATGGTAGTATGCGGCATAAGATTATGGCCACTGTTAAGGCAAAACATTATGACCACCTGCCTAATATTGTGTTGGTGTTGGTTTATTGTATTGGGATTGCTGCCAAAACAGTCCTGACCTGTCGAGCATTAACAGCATTCACTTCTTCAGCTATTCAAGCTGCAGTTGCTCGTCTGTTAGATCAAACTTGGTGAGCCGGCCTTCGCTCCCCACGTTCATCAATGAGACTTAGCCACCAACGATCCTGTCACCGGTGCACCAAGTTACTTTATTACACCACTTTTCATAAATACTGACCACTGCAGGCCAAGTGTAGCCACTTAAATCTTTATACTTGCATCATTTTTCCTGCTTATAACACATCGACACTGAGGACAAAAGACTTGCCGTCTAAAAATCCCACTAACAGGTGCCATGATGCAGAAATAATCAGTGTTATTCACTTACCAATCATAATGTTATAAGGTCATAATGTTATGCCTGCTGTGTTTTATGTACAGTATATAAATATATATTTTTAATATAGGTAGATCATTGTGACTTGGGCATTTTAAAAGTTTTAAAATTTTCAAAGGTTTAAACGTACACACGTACCTACTATCAAAGAAAGATTGCAGGAAAAAAAAAAAAGAACCAACTTCTTGAACTTCTTCCATTTAGGTGATGATGACCTTCTTTCCAGCCGTACTCATCATACTGCAAAGTGTCCAAGAATGTCTTGGAGCTGTAATCGTCTTTGAGATAAAACATTTTTAAATGTACATTGTTTTTATGACTTTATCTGAAAGACGCAGTGTCGCCCATTTCCTCAATAAAAGTCAATCGTATAAGATTGATGGAGGTATTGGGTTCTCTTCAATCGGCGACTCTGTGTAGCTGGGGATTGCTCCACATCAGTTACTGAGCTACTCAAAAAATGTTGAGGATTGATTTTGGATTGTATGAACAGTTGTGCATTTAAACGCACACATTTCACTGCACACCTGAACAACGATGGAAGTGTAATAAATGATCATCTGATGCCACCCAGCTGAGGATGGGTTCCTAATTGAGTCTAGTTCTTTTCAAGGGTACTTTCTCACACTCGGGAAATTTTTCCTTGCCACAATCGCCTGATAAACTTACAATTCTAGGGAATAAACTTAAAGGCACTAAACTTGTACATAACTTTATAACCGCTTTATCCCTGTAAAGCTGCTTTGAGACAATGACCATTGTTAAATGCTGTATACAAAAAGAAATTAACTAAAAATAAAAAACAAACTGTAAACAAAAAAGGAAATATACAATGTTTCATGGTTAAATTGACCATGCAGACAAAATGGTTGTTCAAATTAAACCATGAGAATTGACTGCAAAGTTTTCCTCGCATGCATTTTACTGTTTGATTCTGTAATTCCGGGCGCCATTTTTGCTCTCGAGCCCACGTTTATTTCTCAGCAAACTCTGACACCATATCATAACAACACCGTGCATTTCCACGTGCTGCCTGCCGTGTCATTAGAGGCTGAAGTCAGATAAGAGAAGCCGTTCTCTCACTGTGCGCGCGCCACCACCTCAACATGCCCACTCCCGTTACCCGGAAGTAAGCAGAATTCCCAAAGATGGCGGAGCAAGGTCCAATGGCGATAGCTATGCGGCTAAGAAATCAACTACAGAACGTATATAAACTTGATCCTTTACGAAACGAGGTGAGTAAAAGCAAGCTTGTCGGGACGCGGCACAGTCGCTCGTGCACGCGGATCTACCGAGGGCTCACGATCGGATATAAATAGGGCTCGTGCAGCCGCGCACTCGTCCGGACTGCGGGGAGAAGCGACGCGGACTGCGCGAGCATGCAGCGGCTTTGCGCAGGCGTAAGTGTGGATGAATCGAGCGTGCCGTTGTTCACCATCGCGAGGCTGTATTTTTTTTTTTTTAGTACGTCTTTGTTTTTGTTTTGTTTTAATGGAGGAGGGGACGACTAACATGTGCGCTATAGAAATTAGAATATGGAGATGAAGTCTGAAAAATGCGCCCTCTGACACGTGCATTTCGCTGTGCGAGGTCGAGGGAACGTGTCCATCCTCGCGACGGGAGAAAAGATTGTTCTGTTAGCTGGTTAGCACCACCGAACAAGTGCATCCATGGGCGTCAAAGCCGCCGCCGCCTCCTCCTCCTCCTTCTTCTCCTTCTCCTCCTCGTGAATTGATTTCTAACTGTATTCGAGGACGAGTAGTACATATCGTCACACTAAAGCACTCGCATGAAAAGATATGAATGAGTAAAAAATAATAATTTGTAGCTCTTACTCTGGCCTCGGAGCCGGTTCGTGCTGTAGCTTCATCGAAGACGCTTTACTCCGCTGCTTCCCGAGACCGCGGAGGCTGCGCGATGTTCAAGCTTTCAACACAACACACCACGAGCCTTACGTTTAATCCTCAACCCCTGGAACGCCACATTTATAAACAAACGTGCTAAATACCGGTGCAGAATTCGATTTAAATACAAAATTTGTGCTTGCTCTTAGTGTTTTGTCATACTTTCACCCCCCCTCCTCCGTCCTCAAATGGCCCGCGCTCCACGTGCAAACGTGTTTCCCTTTAGCTTTGGTTCATGCACGTTTTGCACCCAGTGGTTCCCAAATCTTTAGAGAAAAGTCACTAGAATATACTCAAAAAGTGTTAAGAAGTCCCTGGGTGACGTAGTTGGTTTGCTTGCATATGAATTAAATCGTTATTTGCATCAAGACCGCAGGTTTTCTGATTGTACACTTAAAATAGGATTACATCATTGCTAATTATTGCTGCTCATTGCAAATGTGCTTATTTTATATTAGTAAAAGGTTGAAGAGATTGCATGCTTTTGAGTGTGTAACAAAAAATATTCAAGCTCGGAGTCATTGGAAGGTTTGGTGCTTTTTTCTGCACAGTGTCACTGAAAAAAACATTTCAGAGCTTTTTTAATTCAATAATCTATAGTCTGTGCTATATCATTTTACTTTGCAATCATTTGTGCAGCTCGGGTTCTTGCAATTTGAATAATCTTTTTCCTCGTACCATTTACACCTGTCTGTTTACACAACTTCTCCCTTTTGCAAGGAGTCGTGGGCATTATCAGTGGTCCACAGATCTTTGCTTCCAAAATCTTGATATAACAGACCACTCTGTGACCTTTTGAGATATTTAAATTCAACATACTATCATTTGGAAAGCGCTATTTGTAATGTTGGACATTATTTACGGACATGTACTCTAGGTCCGAATATGACATTTCTTATTTTTACATACCATAATTATGTACAAATATGGGCACAGTGGTCATTGATCGGCCAAATGCTGCTATGCAATGCACAGGCTGACATCTCAATGTAAAAGTAGTAAATGTTGATTTAATGTAATTAACACACAAATGGTGTGATACAATAAAATATCAGTTAAAAAATATTCGTTGAAAATATGAACATCCTTGAAACACTGCTGTGAAATTAGTGGAATTGACACGTAATTATTTTGAAGGCTTGTAAATTCAGCCCAGAGAAGTGTGTAGGTGGGGCAAGCAATGGTGGTCAGTGATTGGTCATTGGAAACAATGATCATCTGATTGATGAGCTTTTAATAACGTTGGCTCACGCAAGCGCAACTCAGTCAGCCTTTACACACTGCTGGTGAGTCGACGAAGCCTGCTGCCTATAACTCGTTAGCAGCTGTTATGTGAGCTGGAAAGCCATATGGAGTGTAGAACAGAAGCTCCTGTGTTCTTAGCAATTCTCTAGATTTGTTGCTAGGCTCTTTATTATATATATATATATATATACACACACACATACATATACATATATATGTGTATAAATATTTAGTTGTTAAATGCAAAATTGACATTGTGTTTTCAGTTCTAATCCTACTTCTATACAGCATGTTCATTTGTATGGGCTTTGTTTCTCTAGTATCTCATTTGATTTTTTATTTAACAGGAAGAAGTGAAGATAAAAATCAAGGACCTGAATGAACACATTGTGTGCTACCTGTGCGCAGGATATTTCATCGATGCCACGACTATTACCGAGTGTCTTCACACCTGTAAGTTCCTTTGCATGTGACCCTGGGGGGACAATACTTGTAATAGTTTTGAACATGTTCTACCAGTCTTTCAAATCCTTGCTTGCAATCAGAGCTCTCTGGCTTTACCTCTGTTCCTACACTTTATCTAATCAAAAGTTACCAACATGGTTTGCTTTACTTTAAAACACACATTTTAACTCTGCAATAGCTAATAATTAGCTGATTTATCGAATACGGGGTTTGGGGAACATGTGCAGGCAGAGTTTCTCCAGTACAAGGGGACATGTTCAATGGGGGTTATAAGTTGATAGAAGCTGTCACCAGTCAGATTTATGTTCTACAATATGAAGACTGTCCTACATTGTTGGCTGTGCACTCCGAACTGAAATGCAACAACAAACATTAGTCAACATCTACCACATTACAGACTTTTCTCTACACGTTTCAAACTATTTCCTGCTTTTGGTGTTGCCAGTTATTTTCTTTGACAGGCAGAAAATGCAGCATGAGCAACAATATATATTTAAACACTTTGATTTGTTTGTTTTGTTATTTAATATTTCCTGTGCATATAAAATTCACAGCATATGCATGCTTTTATTTAGAAATAAAATTAAAAATGGTCTCCTACAAATAGACAATATTACAAATATATTTATTATGGTTCCATAAAATGTAAGTCAAATCACTTATAAAAAGTACACCTATAATATAAAGGCATTGTGTTTACTGTAGTTTGGATAATAATTAGCAGTCATGGTGATGGTGAAGGAAAAGTTTAGCTAAAACATCTGTTATAAAATTAATTGAATTAATCATAGAACAACTAATCATTTTCGGACACATTCTCAGATTAACAATAAGGAACGTAAGAGAGAAACTAGCAGAGCGATAAGCAATACACATTTAGCGCTGTCAGCATTTAAACAGAAAGATTTTCACACAAGGCCATGATTCCTTTTCTAATGTCTAGAGGGAAAAAAAGGGATCATGTGTATGATCACCATACCCACAGTGAAACCGAAGGTGGAAGCAACTTAATATGTAGCAACTTTGTTTAACACACGGCACTATACGTTATTAAAGGAAACATGATTTGAGTGAATGAATTTAATGTCATCAGTCAAAAATCTGTGGAAAGGTCAACTCAAAAAGGCCAGTCTTCACGTTTGAATTCCACAGAGGATGTAAAATTGAGTCTAGCAGTGGGACACTTGTAACCTTGAAATTGAAGATGATTTGCTAAGAGAAATTGGCTTCTAACTTGAGAAAGCTTGAATTTAATATACTTTAAATATATTATAATATTGTTTGTTTAAAAAAATTTTGGTGTCTGCTTATAAGTATTTACTTTTGCCTGCTTATAAGTACTGTAATCCCCCGTTTAGCGTGGCGGTTACGTTCCAAATCCGCGAACGATAAACGGAAGCAAACTCGAAAATGCTATTTTACGTATACAGTACTGTATTACCATTTTATAATTAATAATATTTGTATTGATAAATTGCATTATTTCAACATAAAACTCTTCCCTATAAGTGTGATGGTCTATGGTGCTATCCGTGAAAGACTGGAAAAATCAGCAAAAGCAAATTAGTCATGTGGCAAATGCAATTCTGCAATAAACCGGGGGCGTGAGATTCGAGCCGCGGTAAAGTGGGGGATTACTGTATATATTTTGTGTCTAGATGTATATTAAATTACCAAAAGTGGCCCACTAGTCTATTGCTGTATGTGGATTAAGCATAAACACTAAAAAAAAGGAAAAACTTAAATAATTGTATTTATATTTTCTAGGGCATATTGTAATCTTTATTTGGTTGATATTATTAATAAATTATGATGGTGTGCTGTTATAGCAAAATAATCAACAATAAGGCATGTGATGCTGTTAGTAAAGAATCAGCTTCAGAGTGCTCATGCATGTCCAGCAATGATTTTTCTATTATACCACGGTATTGTGTCAGCAATTGCAATTTTTAATTGATGAAAGTATTGATATATCCTACTTTTCAACATTTAGTTACATGTGTTCTTGCTGCTCTGTTCAGTTGTTGTCACCTGCCTTTAAAAATACATCTCTTCATATTACCAAGAGTCAAGCAAGCAGAAGGCAGTCAGTCTTGTGGTCGGTGAACTTGTTGACACTGGTGACTCAATATTAATGCAGCAGCGTGTGTGGTTTTCTGTGTTGATTAAGGCATGCTTAATCAGTTTATTTATTCAAACCGAATTCAGCAGCTTTGTAGTAGAAATTGTGATTTGTGACAGTGTTTTGTTTGACTGTTCTAATTTCACCATTTTCTATTATTTTTGTCTTTTCTCTCTAGTCTGCAAGAGTTGCATTGTAAAATACCTCCAAACCAGCAAATATTGTCCAATGTGTAACATCAAAATTCATGAAACACAGCCTTTGCTAAATCTTAAACTGGATAGAGTAATGCAAGATATAGTTTACAAACTTGTTCCAGGTCTACAGGAAAGTAAGTACCACTTAATCTGCATTAGAACAATGTTAGTTTTGTAATAACAAATGGTTACAATATTTTAACAGTTTTTTTTTTCTTTTTCATTTTTCTTTTTAAGGTGAAGACAAGAGAATCAGGGAATTTTATCAGTCAAGAGGTCTTGAGCGCATCATACAACCGTTAGGGGATGGTAAGCACAAACCTTTTAAAGCTTTATGTAAAACAAAGTTGTTTTGGCTGACACAAAAAGATGCTGTGTGCCAGTGATTTATTCTCATTGCCTTTAGCCTGATCCAGTCTTTCACTTATGGACGTAACATCTTCAGAGCCTGAATTAGGCACAACGGCAAACTGCTTTGCGCTTAATCTGTTCCAACCCTCAAAATGACACCCCCGTTTTTATGTTTCATGTTATTAAATAAGGAAAATACATTTCTAAATAACAAATCTTTTATAAAAACATAATAGAAAGAGAATGTAAAGATATAAAATAAGGTTTTATTCAGTGTATTTACTTTGGAGATGAGACGACTTGAGCTAAAAAAAACGCGGGGGGTTGTTAGAGGCGATAAGCGGAGGAGGAGGGAAAACTCGTTTTTACTATCACTCCTGTACACTACGTATCCCTAAACTTAAATTTTTTACTTTTTCTTCTTTGCTTTTCTTAAATTTCGCCACAATCTTCGCTTTCTGGCTTTGCTACGCCATCTGGCAGCGGTGTCTCGAGCTCGTACCTCAATTTTTGAGGCTCGCGTAACAAAGCAAAAAATTGACCACTCGTACCTCGGAAAACTCGGACATTAATGCACTCGTAGGTCAAGTTACCGCTGTGCAATTCTTTCATTTGATTGTTTGAATCAGTTTTGTTTTTATTTTAGTTTTTTGTTCTAATGCTTATAACATCGGAAAATTGCTGATGTTAAAGTAAAATAAAAAAAATTGCCCCAAGGTGCCTTAGGTAAAATCTGTCATGATTTTCATGATTGGGTCTGTGATAATTAATTGGCTTGACATTTGAATGATTACTACCTATTTTTCATGAAGCTTTTGTCTGGAGACAAGAAGTCAGTTTTCCAAACAGGTCTTAAATATGTCTTAATGGTGTAAAGAAAAATCACTTATGGCACCTTTAAATGTGACATTTTTACAGTTGCAAGGCAGCACAAGATTTTGTTTCTATATGAAGGGGGAAAAAAATTATATAAAATATCTCAGATGTTTTTTGTTTGTTTCTACTAGACTCATTACCAGATAATACAGGATTACCATACACCAGCTTCGATCACTCTAAAGCCCATTTCTACAGATATGATGAACAGGTCTCGCTATGTCTGGAGAGACAAAGGTAAGTTTCAGTCTTGCTCAGAAAAAAAAAAACGTGTAAAGAGTATGATGTGCGAATTCACAATTAAGCTTTCATGTAGGTTTACTCTGAAGTCATCATCTGTAGCAGTTGTCATTTGTAGACAATAGCAGTAGCTCTACTGTTATGAGTGTGATGTTTGTAGTGTGTGAGTATGATAAATTAGTTGTTTAGCATAATACGCTTAGCATAAATGCTACAATTTCAGTATATAATATATATATAATATGAGCAGATGAAATCTAGGCTCATGGATGGGACATATTTTATGTGAACCAACTGAAATGAGAATTTGGAATATAATAAGAAAACAATTCCCTTCCTACAACCTCAGATTTTATTATTGACCTGGTGTTTGATTTGTCTGAATGTGACTTACAAGTCTTAAAATGTCTAATTTATATGGTTCTAAAAAAAGGTAGTGGTTTAGTACTGTGGTCTGTGGTTATGCTTAATATCAGCATGGGTGTGATTCGATGAAGGTGCGAGTGCTGTCAGTAATCACAGCCCATATTCAGTATCGTTTCATGGTTGCAGTGGAAATATTGCTTTTATATAATAGTTCAATAAACAATAAAATGAATATAGAGTTATTAGTGTAATTTCTGATGCAATATTGACAAATGTTTGGTTCATTTTTGGATCCCAAAGAAGCCACAATTACTTCATAGCTAGCTAACTCACATTGATTTGTAGTTCCTGTTAAAAGAGCTTCCGTTTAAAATTGTTGTCATCATACTAATAATATGCGTTTATATTTTTAACCCTGTTACATTTCTGAAAAATATAATTGGCCATGTCCGGTGATCTTATAGCTCACACTACGTTACTGGTCATTGTGGTGAACCACAGACAAGCACCACGATGCACCCAATAAAGTTTCCAGTCAGGAGAGAGATTAAACTTTAGGAACGCTGCTTAACCAATCAAATCAGGGAACTGAAACTTACTGCTGTATAATTTAGGGCTGCATCTAGTTATATTTTGATAATCGATTTATCGACGACTCCCAACCCTGAATAATCAGATTTAAAAAGAAAATATATATATTTTTTAAGTATATGCCTTGCTTATTATAACAATATAAAATCATAACTCAAGGTGTTCATGTATAAAAGTGTACTTTAAAAATGGTAAAGCCCCATATATTCAATTTTGGCATTTTAAAGCTCATTGAGGAGTGCATAAGGGATTTAAATCCTTTAAACAAATTCACAATTATTTCTATAAAAAAAATAGTGACTACAATTTGTGTAAATCAACATTTTGTATATTTTTTTACTATTTTAATGATAATTGCACCATTTTCACATGAGGACTTTGCAGTTTTTGCTTACCGTGCCTTCATCCGTCACACCAGTATGTTTTCTTTTTATGTGCCCGTGCATGACTGTGATACTTCCATGCCCAGGCTTCTTTGTTGTGTTTACCGTAATTTTCGGCCTATTAAACGCACCCAAATATAAGCCGCACGCACTGAATTTGACACAGATTTAAATTTTGAACATAAATACTCCGCACCTGTCTATAAGCTGCAGAGTGTCTACACTGAAACTAATGAACTTTACACGGGCTTTAATGAAAGGCAGTGCCTGTAACACTGCTTGTATCTAAACAGTAGCCTATCAAGAAAGTCATTGTTTACTGTCTTCCTCCTTCCTTTCACAACTATTTCTCTCGGGAGTTTATCTGTTGGCATCATCGTATGTTTAAAAATCACCATCGGTGAATCTTTTCTCCCGATGCCGTGCAGCTCAGAACACAGGTGAAGTGCGTTTTTTCATGGCCGGTTGTTTTCAGCGTGACAAATGATTCGCATTTCCTGTTGACAGTCCGAGTGAGTGGCAGGTCAAACGCCAGAGGAACATCATCCATATTTACGATGTGGTGCGGCCCGATTCAGTGGGAGCGCATCTGATTTTAATATAAGGAGTTTTATTGGTTCACCTGAACCTTTTCGGCAACTTCATTGGTCTAATGTTATGGGGTTCAGTTTTTTGGTTTAAAGCTTGTGAAACCGGGAAAAACTCAGGAAAAATACATAAATTAGCTGCTTTGATGTTTAAGCTGTGGGGTTTAAAGCGTGGGAAAAAATGTAGCGGCTTATAGTCCGGAAAATACGGTAATATAAAATGCTCCCATGCCTTGAATGACTTGGGACGCACACCTTTTCCTGCTGCCGGTTGACCTGTACTCTCCGCCATTATACAAGTGGCTGTGTTATCTTGCCATCACGCTAACTTGAGCAGTGCAACTAATCGTTACGGCATACGTTGTCAACAAATTTCATTATCGATTATTATCGATTTTATCGTTTAGTTGTAGCAGCCCTAGGACCATTATTATGAAAAAATAAATTATGACTAAACTGGCCATCAGCTAATTACGAAATATTCACTGCACTGTGCAGTGCCTGTTAGAACCTTCACAAAGTGGCAGCAAAACAAGAACAGCGCTATACTCTTGATTTTGGGCTAAAGAAATTGCATGAATATTACATTTTAAAGTTCCTTTAAGTAGAAATTCCTGCTTTGTGTCCACATTTATGCACATGGCAACATATTAGAAGTGGCATGTTCACAGAGCATGCGCCATTGTTGGGGGCTGTTTTTTAGTGGTAAAGCAATCAAAGGTATTTCCCCAAAGTCTTGTGTGGTTTACATTGAAATGTACACACTTGGCAGCTGTTATGTGATACTTCAATGTCAAAAATAGATTAGTAATTAGTAAATGTATTCATAGCTAAATTCCCTTATTAGTCATCACTACTGTTACTATATGAGTCAGCTTTGTAGCTGCAAAATAGCAGTTAAAATTTACTCTATCACTAAGCGATGCAAGATTGTATTCAAGAAAAAAAAAAGTGTGTAAAAGAGGTGTAAAGGTACACATATTCATACCGAATTATTTTGGAATAGTGCTTTCAGTTCGTTATGCACGTGTACGAAACGCAATCCTTTTGATGTGCGGAACATATTTGATAAACTTAAAAGCATGAAAAAACAATGCCACGGGTCTAAAAAGAAACTAGTGAGGTTACTTACTCTGTACCAGGAAAAAGGATTTGTTTTGTGCATGCATGAAAATGCTAAAGAATTCATAGCATTAGCCACTAACCAGGATTCTTTAGCGTTTTATGTCCAACTTTATGTCCAACGTCCAATTTCTTTTAAAAGGACAAAATAATGACAATTCCACATTTTGAGGGATGAATGAATAAAGGATGGAAGAAATAAAGACATTTGTTAAAGTATGCTGAAATAAGTAGAACAGTTGAGATGATCTCTTTAGAAAATGAAATATTAAATGTGAAATACACACTTACATACACATCTTTATTACCCAAATGGGGTCTAACAAATGTAAACTATTTATTTTTAATTTATTTAATTTCATTCATTCCATTCAATTTGTACCAATTTAATCGATTAATCAATATAAAATAAGTTTATTACATTAGTTGATTAATTCCATTTTATTTGAAAAAATGTAAACTGTTGATGTTAAAAAATCATAAATTTTATATATGTATATTCAACATTTATACATTAATATAAAAACGGCAAGCAATTTTAAGTTTATTTCCCCTTACTTAACCTTAACCGTGAGGTACGTACCAAACTGTGAATTTTGTGTACTGATACATCCCTAATATACATATATTGTGTGTGTGTGTGTGTGTGTTTTATATATATATATATATATAAAATATAAATAGCCACAACGTTATAAAAATGTTGGGTGTCCTCACTTTTCCAGCCATTGCATTGGATGTCGTTATATACAGTAGCATAAAAAACGGTTTCAGCCTCACAATCCCCTTATACACAAAGATTGCTTCATGAAGATATCAATTACTTGGGTAGCATTTACAGTTCAGGTTGAGTGGCCTGCTAAAGCTCTTTGACCTCAACCCTGTTGAGCACTTGTGAATTGGGTGTATTAGAATTATGACTGCACCCCAGTCCGCCTCACTCTGCATCAGTATCTGACCCTATTAACACCCTTGTGGCTGAATGAGCACAAAGCTTCACCACACTCCAACATCTAGTGGAACATCTTCACAGAAGTGTGGAGGTTATTATAACAATAAATGGAAGTAATTGTGGAATGAGATGTTCAAAACAGCACAGGAGTCTATTGGTCAGGTGTCTAAAAAATGTTTGCTCATATAGTGTATTATATTAAAGAGAGATGCTAAATTGTTCTCATAGGTTTTTTTTGAAAGATTGCATATGGGAAGCACGTTTCTCCTAAGTGTCTTATTTTTGCTTTGTTTACTCGTTATTAAGGCATTAAAGAACAGCTGGAACAAATCAGGAATGCTTCAAAAAAGAGATTAGTTGTTAGTTTGCTTTTAAAAACTTTAAAGCTTTCACGGGCATGTTATTTATTTATTTATTTATCTATTACGTAGTATAACCACGGCTACAAGTCTCTTTGCATTTGTGGTAATTTTAAAAGTTTTAATGTATCAAACCAGAGGATGATGTCTGCAAATAACTGCTTGTAAAAATATTTTAGTCTTTAGAAACAGTGTTATAGTTTTGCTAGTAAAATCACAAGCATTTAAATGTCATTCTGCATCATGCCCCACAAATGTATGCACTGTATTTTTGTTAACATAATCAGTTATCTGACATGCAATTTTACCATTTTTTCGTTGCAGTTCATCGTTATCTGGAAAAGACAAAAATAAATTAACATTACAGGTAAGGCACGAAAAACTGGCTAGAAATAGGTTTGTCTGTTTATGTCTTTGTTAATATTTGGATTTTGAACGTTGTATATACAATAGGCATTTGTAGTTTCCTGTGAAAAATCTGTATGAAACTAAATTGATAATGCATACTGGGTTTGCTCACATGCGGGAGTAATAGAGTTTCTGGTCTACAGCCGTGGCCAAAAGTTTTGTGGATGACCAATATAAATGTGAGTCTGCCCCTTATGATGGCAATTGAAATTAGGGCTGCTGCTATCTACCTATTATTCCATCAATTAATCGAGTATTTGGCCAAGAACTTTTTCTTAATTGAAGAGCAATACTAAATAGACGAGAATATAAGACGGGTCTTTTAAAAGGAACAAGTTTCCTTTTTGAAAAAATAACTTTTGATTGCTAAAATTGCATACAAGAAAGTCTGTGAAAACTGATCCAATTTAGTGCATTTAATTTCCATATTACATCACAATACAAATATGCTACCTTTAGATTCACATTTAAGCGTAGGGTTGCTACTCAATCAAGGGAGTGGGCTCACTCTCAATTTTGCCTGTGAACAGCCATGAATAAAGAATGGTACAAAAACATCCTCCGAGAGCCCCTTCTCCCAACCATCCAAGAACAGTTTGGTGATGCTTTTCCAGCATGATGGAGCACCTTGTTATAAGGCAAAAGTAATAAATAAGTGGCTCGGGGGAACAAAACATTGACATTTTGGGTCCATGGCCAGGGAAACTCCCCAGAACTTAATCCCACTGAGAACTTGTGGTCAATCCCCAAGAGGTGGGTGGACAAACAAAAAATCACAAATTTTTGACAAACTTCAATCATTGATTATGAAAGAATGGGCTTTCATCAGTCAGGATTTGACCCAGAAGTAAATTGACAGCATGCCAGGGGGAATTGTAGAGATCTCACACTGTGAATATTGACTCTTTGCATAAACTTAATTTATTTGTCAATTAAAACTTTTGAATATTAGTAAAATGCTTGTAATTATACTTCAGTATACCATAGTTACAGCTGACAAAAGGATCTAAAAACACTGAAGCAGCAAACTTTGTGAAAATGTATATTTGTGTCGTTCTCAGAACCCTTTGGCCACAGCTGTACAGTGATGGGACTTTTAGTATACGGTGTACGAGATTTATTACCCGCTCGTGTTCCCAGCTCGCACTCGCATTAATTTTTTCCATAAGAATAATGTAAAAGTAATTAATTCGTTTCCAGACCTCAGGCGGTCGCTTATTTCAGCCCTTACAAAATGTTTTATGCCTAATTTAACACACAAATATACTTGTAACAAAGTATAAACAAAGTATGAAATGATAAAGTAATAAATAACTTTTAGTTCTTTATGATTGTACTTACTGTTGGACTAGACGTTGCAGATGAAGAGCTCGTGTGCGTACTTTTCTACAATTTCTCTCTTTTTCAATGGTTTTTTTTGTCGCTATACTTCTTGGGACCCATGATGCTAAACTTACAGTGAAATAAAACAAAAACACTATTAAAAAAAACGACAAAAAGCACAATATTCACACGAGAACGACTAGAATGCACTCAGGACAATGTCTGTGAGGCGAATGAGCATAAACGTGGGGATTGGAACCAAACGCATCAAAAGACATGCTTGTGTTCCCGAAATATGCTCGTACTCCTACAAAGATTTTTACCACTTGTACACCGATATTCTCAGACTACAAGGCACTCGTACACCGGGGTTTCACAGTATATAGTCAATGTCTCCCTCACTACTCCATGATCATTGCATTGTCCGCTCAAATAGAAGTCAAATCCTTTTACAAGCTTTTTCTTCTTACATCTTTATTGTGTCATTGTGAGTTCTTGTGGCATGAGAGTCCTCTGGGCAAGTGCTGTTAGCAGGTTTCAGAGCTGTGTTTAGTGCTAAAAAGCAAATAGTTTTCAAATCAGGACTTTAGGTAAAACTTACCACCAGAAGCTTTTTCTGTGATTGAGAAATCTAAATGTCCTGTGTTTTCCACAGCAGAAGTTTGTGCGCTGTTCAGTCCGAGCTGAAGTCAGACATCTGCGCAAAGTTCTATGCCATCGACTAAACGTAGAAAGGCATCAGGTTTGTCTCTTCATTTATTTCTTTATTCAAAAAGCCTTGGTTACATATGTTAATCACCACTGTTGAATGAGTGCCTCAGTATCTTGCTGGTGATTACAGTAGTATATTTTTCTCTATTGTCTTTGTGAATTACGAATTGACAGCACAGCTAAAGGCAGATACAGAGCACTTGCCTTCCAGCATCACAGAAATGCTTTAGGCAACCTAAATGACAGCACGCGAGTGTTAGCCTATCGGGCATGTTTTTACACACCGAGCGTTTCTTAGCATCAGCGAAAGCAGTAGTGGTGCAACAGTGATAATAATCAGAGATCTCAAACAGCAAGGTTTCCCAACCACCCAGCAGGAAGTGGTAAACACCATGCAGCTTATTTGCAGATGGGTGGCTTTATTAATTGATGGTTTCGCAAAGTGAAATGAGTGCAGTACAGAAAAAAATAAGAGCTTTCTCTTTTTAAGCCTCTTTTAAAAATCGTTCCACCATTCACTGTTAGTTCCAGTTCAATTATTGTATAACAGAATAAATCTTGCACTTCAGGACTATTTTTATGCAACTTTTCTGTAAATGAATATATGATACAGCAGAGAAAAGGGACTGTAAATACTTTATGTATACCGTATTAACACTTGCAATTATAATAATAATGATTATTAATGAAAGGTATAAAATGCACATATCAAGCATACCTTATCAAAGCATTTAGATATGCTAGTACAGGGATTCACAACCATCAGGCCACAGACCAGTACTTGGATCATTTGGTACCAGGCTGCAAAGAAAACTTATTTTTCTTTCTTTTTTTTTTTTTTTTTAAACAAAACCTTTTTGTTTTATGACCACTTCATCCTATGCATTAAATTACTCTCCCACTGATTCAACATTTTCATTATATATGTAACAATTAAAATAATAATTCAGTCATATAATATGTATAAAAGTAATACACACACACTGTCTTTCAGTACTTGCATCTTGTATCACTTTTTTTCACCACACCGTCTTTTGTGTTCTCATTGTGTTAGGTCCAGATGCTTTTTAATAATGAATCTCTACCTGATCACATGACCATGAAGCGTCTCTGGCTGTCGCACTGGTTTGGAAAGGTACCGTCATCTAAATCTATGTTACATGTCAAAGGCATTTTAATTGACAAATTAAGCTACCTTTTCTACTCACTGTGTATTTATACAATAATTAAAGTGAGAGACGAAGAATCAATGTTTTAACTTTACATTTGTTGGTTCCATTTTCATCTCAACCCAATGTCTTGTTTTGGTCTTGGGTATATAAACAAGTTATATGATATATGATATGATATCGATGTAACAGTGTGGACAGTGTAGTTGCAGCTGTAGTTTTATGGCTCATGTTATGTCTTTGTGCTTAGTAGTCTAAATATTTCATTTTTTTTTCCCCCTTTAGGCTCAACCACTGGTTCTTCATTATGCAATCAAGGACAAGAGAGCAAGATAGGATAGTATAATAATATCTACTGGTGTAAATATTTTGTATCACATTCTATTTTAATAGGTTTTTCTCTGCATATATATACTTATTTTTGTTTTGTATTTTTGAAAAAAATAAATGTAAGTGTAAAAAAATTGCTGTCTGAGTCTATTTTTTTTAATCATTTTTAATTCTTATGTAAATGTTTCCATTTGTAATATTTAACTGATAAAGCAAAATTGTAGCTAGTGGCGAACAAATAAGTTGCGTTGCGATTCTGAATATGAACACACGAGGGCGGCATTGTCACGTGGTTCAGAAACACGACGCAGCGCAAAGTCCCACGTTTCCATTACATAAACAGTGAAATCTAGTCTGTAGAGTTTGAGAGATTTAATGGCACGTTAGAGAGACCTGTTTTTTCTGTAGCACGTAAGACTATAATGCTTTGTGGGATTTATACGACTTGTATTAGTTGTGACAATTTAAAACTTGTAAAGAGATTTAAATAATAATAATTAAAACTTCCTGTCGCATTTAAATTACTTTTTTTTTTCTCGCCAAAATTACATAAAAAAAGGAATTATGTTTGTTTATTTATGATTTTTTTTTTTTTTTTTTTTTTTTTTTTTTTTTTTTTTTTAGCAGGTATTTCTCAGGAAACTTTAAATGAATCCCGGTTTGGATTTGAAAAATCGATTTACAATTTCAGATTTCGATTTATTTATTTTTCAACCTTCTTTGTCATTAACAAACATTTTATAAAGTTGTCATATATTTGTTTTTATTTGAAATAATAACAAATGATTATGATTATTAATTATGATTATTTGAAAGTTATATTTTATTGTGTACAACGACAAATAACGCGTTTGAGCAGATCTAAAAAAAAAATACTTTAAATAATAATATTCTCGTAGTTGTAAATATTAAAATTTTGAACCTTTTTTAATTAATACAAATTACATTTATACCATAGAGTGTAAATGTTGGGGTCTGTCGTAGAATAGTTTATACGGAGATGTCCCGTTAATTTCCTATCAGCTTTGTATAAACACACACACACACACACACACACACACACAAAATAAACACACCAGTCAGAGTAAACATATATTGTGGGACAGTATGCGCTTGGATTTGGATTTGCGTATATATATATATATTATAGTGTGTGTGTGTGTGTGTGTGTGTGTGTGTGTGTGTGATTTTTCAGCAATTTTAAAAAGTTTGTGTGTCTGTGTGTGTGTGTGTGGTGTGTGTGTGTGTGTGTGTGTGATATATATATATATCACACACACACACACACACACACACACACAGATTTATCAAAGGAAGAACCATAGCTGCTAGATACTTTTCCCTTCCCCGCAGTGCGGACTCGTTTCTGGCCGCTTTGGTCTTCTCCCCTCCCGGCCATGCGCTCCCAAACATCTACTTGACTTTTCAACCTCTACTATTCCAAGCCATTAAGCCAATTGTGCTGTGCAGCGCTCTGTCTTCTTCCTGAGCAAAACGTCTTTGCTCTGATCTGCTCACAACTGATCCAAATGAAGCGAAAGATATTGAGCAGAAGGCCATTCGGCTATAGTGCGGATGCGGGGAGAGAGAGAGAGAGAGTGACAGACAGACAGAAAGAAAGTGAGAGAGAGGCAACAGTCCTCCCATTTCTTTAGGCTTCCCATTGAGATGTATTCATTAGGAGCCCCATGCTAATCTATTGCTATTCATGGGCGTTTTTAACACACGCATTTTAAAGGGGCCCCAGATGCGCGACTCAGACTGTTTATACGAGGCAAAGGCGGGTTAACCTAATCAATCATGTTGACTAGTTTCAGTCGGGGAAAATTCGTAAACCATATGTCCAAAAGGGGAAAGCAAGCTTTTTTTCACCAGGCCCCGAGCCCAAAAGTCCGCGTGACAATTGTTTTCTTTTATCCCCTTTCCTTTTCTTTGCTTTGGTTTTCTAGAAAGCACAGGAGTGTGTGTGCTGATAGGGGGCTTGTTCAATTGCCCCTAATTGAACTCCAACCACTTAACCACTTAACTTACTAACCACTAAAAGACGAGGTGTTACAAATATAGGGATTGCAGCCTCAAAAACCCGAGATGCATTATTATAATTTTTTTCCATGACATAACTATAACTATAATTTCCTTATTCGCCAAAAAAAAAAAAAAAACAGGATGCATTATATATATAAGATTACACCGGTTTATATATCAATATATCACTTCAATACACAAGCTGAAATATCATATAACCTTTATTTACATAAATGGTGATTAAATAGAATGTTACAATAACTTTTCTCGCGTAAATGCATCATAAGTTGATTTATACACACAACCTTGCCCCCTGTTTGTTTTGGATCATTTGGTTATTAAAAAGTGGCTTTTCATCCAGGGTAAAGAACCAGAATTACTAATGCGGGAGAAAATGTTCCAGCAGTTGTCATTGGGAATATGAATTCCATTTCCCAGCGAAATGACACACACTAATAACGAATAACGCGACTGACATCTTTCTTAACATTGTATAAATATAAATATGACTATATACTTGAGAAATTCGTTTGGAAAGAAAAAGAAAGAAAAATCACATTTGGCAGATGCGTATCAATAGCAGCTATAACAGTAATAGAGTTGATGTGATGCCACTGACGAACTGCGTAAAGAAACAATTGCACAGGTTTCCCTTCTTATTACGTGGTATTTCAAACATTTTTGAAAAAAAAAAAAGGACACACATGTTGCATTCGTGATCTTGTACCACAATAACTAATCAATTTCTCAGATTCCTACTGAATGCAAAAAAAATCCTTTTCAGCTCGAGGTTGTGTCAGTCGTGGAGGCTTTTACAATCCTTGCAATAAATTAAAACATGAGAGAGTAAAAGAGAGAAAAAGAAAAAAGGGAAGAAGGGGTGGTGGTGGTGGTAGTGGGGGGGAAAAGAAAGCATCCTTTCAATTCTTAAGTTCTTCCGCAATGTTCAACATTCGTGCAAAAGTTGTGTGGATAAAAACGGATGTTCCTCTGCTGTTTGGAGCAACAAGCAAGTCATCAGCATTGAAAAGAGACCCCCGGTATAACGGGGGAGAAAAAACCCACTCAATCGTCCACCTCAATCTCCTCGTCCTCTTCAGAGAACTCGTCTGTGGTTTGGCCTCGGGATGAAGGCGGCGACTGTGGAAACACTCTGAGACCGTGTGCTGTCGGGGACGCGCTCGGTGAGATCGGGCCCGAGCCGCCGTGCGCATCGTCCATGTCCTCCATAGACACGAGTTTCTGCAGCGTCTGCGGGGGGATCTTCTTCAGCGACTCGACGTCTGCTTTCATCTCCTCCAGATCTCGTTTAAGCTTAGCCCGTCGGTTCTGAAACCAGGTGATGACCTGTGCGTTGGTGAGGCCGAGCTGCTGCGCGATCTGGTCACGATCAGCCGGTGAGAGGTACTTCTGGTACAGGAAGCGCTTCTCCAGCTCGTAGATCTGATGGTTGGTGAAAGCCGTGCGCGACTTCCGCCGCTTTTTCGACACCTGCCGCTGGCCGAACGCGTTCACGTGTTCCCGACCTGCCAATAAACAAAAAATAAATAAATTCACAAATTATTCATCAACTTAAATAAATGTTTTTGTAACTGCTTTAATAAGGCGCCTATCATTTGCGTGCGTGTTAAACCGCGGTTGTTCGGTCCAGCTGCAAAACATCTGCTTCTGAACGAAAAAAAATAAAATAGGCCGCTTTCCAAAACAACCCGGCTATTAATTTCGAAGCATTTTCCTCCAAAATAGTTTCACAAGTCAATCAAATATGAAGCAACACGCTAAACAAACCACACCGAGCACCAGCCGTACGTCCATCTGACATCTATCCAGCTGTTTCAGTGCGTTAACGCAGGAATGCAGTTTGTGCAGAATGACTGCACGCACTGTTCATCCTAATATAGACTCGATGAATAAAAGTCAATCAAATATATATGTGCATTTAATCGTATTTATTTAATACGTGACCTACGGGTTGGATGCTAAGTGCATCTCATTGTCTCTAATCTTGCACTGATTATAAAGTTATAACATCTAATACATTTTTACATTTGGTATGGTTTCGGTGATATTATTTACATATTAAAAATAAATGAGAATGACAGAATGAATGGTACTAACAGTCTGCATGGTATTGGGCATAGTTTATTCTACAGCATTTAACCCAATGTCACATTCACGATAAATGTAGTGTCCTTAAAGAAAACCGAAACAGAGCACGCGACTTTTAAAGCCTTTAAACACAACTCGATAGGCCTGGGGTTAGTTATATACTACTAAATAATAAAAAAAAACAGATCCACATTCTATTAGAAGTGTCAGGTCTTTTTTTTTTACCTTCTGCTGCTTGTATAACGCTGACTTCAAGTCCTTTAAAAGTTTTGCTAGCTAGCTCCTCGAGCGCGCATAAGGGAGAGGAGGGAGTGCTGAGGCCGTTCCGCACCGCGTTCGCTCCCGCTACCTTCTCGTGCACGCGCGGCGGACACAGGCTCGTCACCGACTTCTTCACGGACGGTTTGTTTAAGATATCCTCAATGCTGAACGGAGTTAAAGGCTTGTTGGAGTTAGCGGGGGGCGGCAGCTGATCTAAAGGACCCCGTCTTCTCTCCTCGCGGGCCGATTGCAACACCGAGCCTGCCTTCATGTCTTTACTGGAGGTCATGACAGTCCTGGGAGAAAGTAGTGAAAACAGTTTTCTGTTTCGAGCAACAGCCACGATCGCTTCTTTCTGCATAAAAAGATGTTCCTCTCTCCCGGGTTTGGGTTTCGTTCTCTTTTAAACGGAACCGCCGGCAATCTTGGATCTGAGGTGTTCTTCGGGAAACACCATTGCTTCAAGAGTGCGCTGCGCTCTCACACGCACCCGAATCCACGTCCGCTTACAGCAATCCCACTTTTTCCGAGGAGCCCCATGCATTTGTTTGGGAAGCGAAAATGACACAGTCTCAACACACACACACACACATACACACACGCGCGCGCACACAAAATAAACCCGAGTCGCACAAAACGGACGAGATCAAGCGAGCGCTAACGAGTTGTTGTTGATTGGGCGAAGTTCAATTAGAGAAACTCTACGCCACTTGCTGACCCTCGGCTCCGTCTTAAAGGGCCAGACCCTAATAATTAATTGGACGCAAGAATAGGAGGAGTTTCCCCCCGCGGTGATGGCGAAGTTTAAAGAGAAGGGAGATGGCGAGAGATGTTTATACATCTGACACCCCACTCCTACTTAGGACGGACCACGTGCTCCACGCGCCTCCATCTCTGGAAAAAAAAAGCAGAATGTGCGCTCATTACAAGAACACCACCAGCGATCCCTCGACTCAATTAGTAAAGACGATGTGTGCGTTCTTGCCAAGAAGTGGCGCAAAGTAGAGTGATTTCATTATTGCTCGGGCTAATTATTCAAATATCAGACTCGAGGGTGGCAACCTAATAACCATTCACCATTCCAGGACTGGGGAGTAAAATAATAATAATAATAATAATAATAATAATAATAATAATAATAAAAATAATCATCATCATCATCATCATCATCATCATCATCATCAACATAAACACATTTTTAAAACTTAATTTGTATCAAGAATAAAATAAAAAAATCTAAGCAAGAAATAACTTCATACCAGTATTTTTTTATTCGATAACCCTAATATAAATGAAAATCGCACAACGTCACGTGTATTTCTGAAAATTGAATCTGAGGAATAATTGTAATTTTAGCACAGATTTACATGCAAAACACAAATTGTTAATGTTGTTAATGTTACTGGGTCAACTTATGTCTAGGAAGGCGTTTATTATTATTATTATTATTATTATTATTATTATTATTATTATTATAAGATGCTGATTAATCGTAATTATATTTGTGCGTTATTTTTTCCATACAAATAGCTAAAGAGGGAGAATCTGGCAATGATTATGATGTGGATATTTCAGAGCAGGTTCGTGTTCAGCTGAAGATGAGCAGCAGAAGCGTTGAAATGTCACGCCGGTAGCCGCGAGTGCAGGACGGTGCGCTCCTTCTTCTTCGTCTTCTTCTTCATCTTCTTCTTTTAAACGCAGGTAAGAATCTGAACGCAGCGCGCGCGCCTTTTAGACACAATGTCTCACTGCTTCCAGCACTGAGAGCGCGAGACCGATACAAGACTTCTGCTGCTGTTTCACTGCACTGTCTGAACACTGACCCAGGAGACGCTGAGCAGCGCAGGTAAGTGTCACGCGTGTATTTTACACAGCTTTGCGATGTGCATTGCATTCCGTTAATATTATAATGTAATATAAAATGTTGTGTTCTATCTTCTTCTTCTTTTTCTTTTTTCTTTTCTCCTTCTCCTTCTTCTTATTGTTATTATTTTTTTATTATTATTATTAATATTATTATTATTATTATTATTATTATTATTATTATTATTATTATTGTTATTATTATTTATTATTATTGTTATTACAATTGTTTAGTTTGTTATTTTCCATAACAATTATGAAGGCTTTGTGTTAAGCTGCTTGGTTTATGTAAATACATCCTGTGCGCTTGTTACTACTAATAAAAGTAGACAATTATATATACTAATAACGTTATAATTCGGTAACCTTATATTAATAATAATTTAAAAAAATATCGAAATAGGATATCAATAATAATACAGCAATAATTTGTGTCCAGATTTTATTTCTTTTCATTTTAGTGCTGGGGAGACCACAGTTTATTATTTTTATTGAAAAAAAAAAAGAATTTGACGTGACAGAGAGAAAGGTTACGACGATGTCCGGAAAAATAAATAAAACCAGAGCACTGCATCCGGCTTTTAAAAATCGTTCATAGTGATCGATGTTTTGCCTCACACGAGCCGCCGGCAGTGCGGGGACGTGTTCCCCTGTGTTCCCCGACACATCGCATTGTCCGTGCCAGGAGCACCATATGGTGACATGAGGAGAGGGACCAAAACAAGCCAAACGCTCAGCAAACACAACGACATTCTATTAGAGCAGAGCCACAGCAGTCCACGTGCGTGACACCAAGCCGAGATGAATAGCAGGTTTTATAGCAAATCAGTAATAATGCAACACACACACACACAAACACACACACACACACGAGAGAGAGAGAGAGAGAGAGAGAGAGAGAGAGAGAGAGAGAGAGAGAGAGAGAGAGAGAGAGAGAGAGAGAGAGAGAGAGAGAGAGAGAGAGAGAGAGAGAAAGACAGACAAAGAGAGAGAGAGAGAGAAATAGAGAGAGAGAGAGAGAGAGAGTTGCTATATATATATAATTATAAATATAGAGACATTTGACATTTATGATGTGCAGTTGATAATTGAAAAAACAAACAAACAATTTTTTAGATAATTTGCAAAATTGTATATATAAAAATAAAATACATAAAATATAGTATAATGTTCATATTTTTTTAAACAACATTCTTGCAATAATCGACCGCACTTTATAAACGTCGCTCTGGATAATATAATATAAACAATATATAATGTATGTTTATGTTAAATCTATATTTTTCAAAATAGATTTTTTTGTGCATAACATATATTGCAAACATTCATAAATATATATTTTTATGTTTCACTAGTTATATTGGATAATGCCTGTCACTCAAATGACCAGAAAAAAAAATCCCCGCTGATATTGATCAGATGTGACCATTATTTTATAAGACAGTTTGTCACCAGAGGAAGCTGCTGAAGCAGGGCCTGGTTTGATCAGGTCATGGGAATTACAGCGCAATGTGAATGGATAGTGTTTCTGATCCGGTCTATAAAGGCATCCACGCTTCCCACAGCGAGACCAAAGCGCCGCTCAACGGATTCAACATAGTTATACATTTCTCTCAAATACTCTACACATGAGCCTCATACACTCTGTGGATAAGCCTGATGATTCCGCTTCTCCTAGCCTACTGTACATCATCTACACTGCCTGAGATCTTTACTGCGCTGCTAATTCGAAGGGGGTTTCTTTGACTTCAACGTTAATTAGACGCAGAGCACCGACTCCATCAATCATCACGTGTAAACGGGGCTTTTAGGTCTTTCTACTCCGTGTCTCTGCGCCTGTAGGATTTTCTTGATTATTATTATTAATAATATGCGATTCAAATACCTAAATAATATATATGTGAATAAAATACAGCCTATACATTTCGGCTGTTTGGAGCTATACACTGATTTCGGGTAGGTATGGTTCGTTCAAATGATAATTCTTCAGGGATCGTCATTCTAAACATTTTGCAAAAAATAAAAAATAATAATAATAAAATTAATAAACCTTTTAAAATCTTGAAAAAAGATGTGCAATATTTGACTCTAAACCCTGCAAGGGTCATACGCTTTGAGAACGGAGAACGGGGACACACACACACACACACACACACACACACACACACACACACACACACACACACACACACACACACACCTTTTCACATACAATATCTTTTTAGGCTAAAACAGGTGCAAACTGAACCGAATATATCTACAATCAGGAGTTTGTACTCCAGATGTGGCTGTAATGCACACACACACACACACACACACACACACACACACACACACACACACACACACACACACACACACACACATACAGAGTCTCTCTTACACATACACACACACACACAACACAGGCTTACACACATGAACACGCGTCCTGAGGTGAATTTCACGGTGACGTTGCAAGTGTGATATGAACGAGCTGGTCATTTTAGAGCCTGTGGGTATTTGGATAATGCCACCGCATAGTGTATAAAACATCAGCAGGTCTGAAAGAGGAAAAACAATAAGCCTGACATTATAATATAAAAAAGCTGCACATGATTTAATTTCAGTAAAACTAGCTTTCAGTCACCCCGGGATATTTCATCGGTTTAGTATTAATTCAGGAATATGATACAAGCCTCAAGCATGTATTCTAGATGTAGTTTACAGTGTTGTATATGCAATAATATTATAATGTGTACCAAAGTAATAATTAATAATAAAACAATGCAGGTAATTCCTTGTATATAATAATAATAATATTATTATTAATAATAATAATAATAATAATAATAATACTACAAAAATAAAAACGCATCATTAAAATACCTGCATTGTTTATTACTTTACCTAAACTACAAATTAATATTTTTCAGTCTTTGTTCCACTTTTCCTACACATTTTTTTCTTCCTAATATTAAACATGTTAAAGAAAAACGAATTACACATTACACGAAATATCAATAGGAATTCTTGTCTAATGTCGGCTGTTCATGGTTTGTCGATATCGATTAACGTTTTAGATCGATATCGACAAACAATGATATCAGTCACGTCACCGGCGGTAAAATTGACGCTCGGTTGATGGAGAATTTCAGACCGATATCATTGGCGCGTGCGGATTTTCCATCACCTGACGTCACAACTCGCTTCATGAACGCTCTGATTTTTTTTATTATTTTTTTTACATTCCTTGCTGTTTTAGAAAGCCGGTATTTAGTAACCTGTTAATTATTTTTTCTTTCAGTGCATGACAAATGTTGGGACTCCCGACCGGGCGCCTCCTCCCTGTGTCTCAAGGTGTGGACAAACGGTCGCGCGCTGCTCAGTCCACGTCGAATCACACAGTCTGGACCCCCGTTTCAGACACTCCACGGTTGGGTTGTGATTATAAAAGAAGGCTGCGCAAACCTCAGGAGCTTTTTACATTCAGACTGTGCTCCCAGAGAGCTCAGAGGAAGAAACAAATAAAGCACAGTCATTTTCCTAACCTACATTTCCGTGGGAATTTCGCGCATGGCGGATTTACAGCGCGAGCGTCAATTCCTTATAGAATTCCTAAACTGTATAATAAGCAGGCGGTAATTTCTCACTCACAAACTTCAGTCTAAACACATTTGAGTGTTTTTTTGTCGCATGTAGCAGTATGGAAAAACACAACACGTTTGCTCCGTTTCCACAAAAAATGTGTAGCTGCGCCGGTGTCCTGCTGATGCTCACGTTGCGCTCACCTGAGGGGCGTGATGACATCACACTGATTACACACATCTGTGCACAGAGGTGGAGCGTAATCTACTGCGTCATCAGAATATCACGTTGACGACTGACATGTTTTGCAATGTATTACCTTTTTTTTAATTACCTAATATTTATGTCACTATTTAATTGTTTATATATGAAATTGTATTGTATGTCAATGTCAATGTATTTATTTTATTATTTAAAAAATAGCACTACCACAATAATAATAAAAATAATGATTTTTATTGTTTATCTTTGAAAATTTTTATTGTCATCACACACACACACACACACACACACACACACACACACACACACACACACACACACACTCTCGCCCTAATGCTGACCCGAGGTAAGGTGATTATGGGGAGAAGAAGAGTAACGGATTGTTTAAAGCGGCACTGATGATGATGATAATGATGATGATGATGATGATGAGGATGATGAGCATTACCCGATAATTCCACTCCACCGTCACAGCTTTTACATATGCAAGTCCAAATAGACCAAGATAAATGTTGTAATAATAATAGTAATAATAATAATAATAATAATAATAATAATGTTGCTGTCGTTATTATTATTATAATTATAATAATAATTATTATTATTATCATTATTATTATTATTATTATTATTATTATTATTATTATTATTATTACTTTAGTTGTTGTTAGATGGATCTATTATAACTATGCAATTTTTTGTACCAATATTACAACCCATTATGGTTCCATTAATGGAATATTTAAATTTATTTTTATTTTTTTCACATTTAAAGGTGACTCAGATAAACAGTAAACACCATTTCATTGCACTATGGTTCTTGGTTGTTCTGATACTGTAATTATGAATTATGAATTATGAATGTAATTGTAATATTTTATTCTGAATGTCTATCAGGGTATACAGGGTACCTGACCCAGCAGCCAATACTCAATTCTATATTTATACTTAATTATACGTCGAATTCAATCATAAAACCTACACTGCAAGATCGTCATAGAGAATGGATTAGCAACACTAGGCCTGGAGTTTAATGCTCTATTTTTCAATATTAAACCCACTGGGAATGCTTTTGTATCCATTACAGCTCTCCACAGCTTTTAAACTGTGTGTACTCACGAGAAATGCTGTAGAAGATTCAGTGACGCCATGCGTGTGACCCTGTAACATATCCTGTGTGTGGAAGTCAGTGTTTTTACACTAATTATGTAAGTAGATGTTGGTTCCGGCTATATGAGCCACGATGAATGCGGCCTACGCTTTTTTTTTTTTTTTCAAGAGGGGGGATTTCATTTGGAGCGTACCCCAGGCTCCTATCGGCGCTTTATGAAGATAAATTCGGGTTTCGCGGATACACTGTGGTGTGGGAACTGCGGCGGAATCAATCAGGGCGATTTGAGACGCGGCCACTTGGGCGCCTAATGGTAAGGAGGGAGAGGGTTGGAGGGTTGGTGGGGCGGGGGGTTTTGGGGGGTATATGAACTCATCCCGTCAAGTTTTTCTCAAGAGCAGGGAAGGGAGGGAAAGGCATCGAGGTAATAGGAGATCGTACAGGAAAAAAAAAGATGTGCAATTAGCAGGTATGCAGCGTTGCATTCATTTTTGTGTTTTGCACCAAGCAGATAGAAGCACTGCCTGTCTGGAATGAGCACAACAAAGAATATTGGCATTTATTCTCTTTTTCAGTTATTTGGTAACAAAACAATAAAATAAACAGATAACCATAAAACACACAAACACACACACACACACACACACACACACACACACACACACTTCTGCTGAGGACACACTGCATGCGGAACTGATTAAGATCTGCTCTCTCTCTCTCTCTCTCTCTCTCTCTCTCTCTCTCTCTCTTTCTCTCTCTCTCTCTCTCACTTCAACTAAACTCTAGTCCTTCTCCCAGAGAGAGAGAGAGAGAGAGAGAGAGAGAGGAAATAGCTCGTCTGGCCGCTGACAGAACCCCGGCCTCTGCGCAAAGATGAATGGCCAGGAGTATTTAAGTTTAGCACTTTGACAGAACCCACCTGATGTGGAGGATTAATGCAACGAAAATCCATCTGCGCGCAACTCCATCCAGAGTGATGGCCTCTCGCCGAGGAGGTCAAGCACTATTTAGGATAAGTACATATCCAGTATGGAGGTGAACTTTCCCAAGGCGCGCAGCTCTCTACTAAATTAACGCACATGCAGCCTACTTTTATTACAGCTTATTCAGCTGACCATTTATGTTTACAAAAATAATATCTAATAGGACCTAGCGCACCAGCTATTCCCTTTTGCAGATTGCGCACAACTGTGTCCCAGACGAGGCTCATAAATAGCCTCTAATTGGAAATGGCAGATAAACTACACTGTCACAAAAGGACGAAAATATAAATTTCCAGAGCATCCCAGACGAACAGACGCGGCCAGGATCTTCATTACCGCTTCAGTTTTGGACGTGGAGCTTGAAACAGAAACTCTGCAATGCCTGGGAGTAAGACATCTTGCATATAGGGGAAAAGGCCTTGTCCCCAGTGAGACATTATTCATAGCCAGTGAGTCCACAGCAACAACTAACACACTATAGACCAAGAGCAAAAAGACAGTCTGTCTTCCATTTGAGAATGAACCCTGCTTGCCTTGATAATTTGTGCGGATTAGGGTGTGTTGTTTCATTTGAGAAAAATCCCTGTTTACCTTTACCATTTGTGCAGATTAGTTTATGTGCGTGTGTGTGTGTGTGTGTGTGTGTGTGTGTGTGTGTGTGTGTGTGTGTGTTTGTTTAAATATTAACTATTGGATTAGGGTTTTGCTTGTTGAAAATGACAATAATATCTGATTGTAAAAATCTGAATTTGATTTTAATAGTAATACAATGCTGAATTAAAATTTCTGTGAAAACCAAATATCAAAAATCACACTTGCCCAACAAACTTTCTAAAGAAAAAAAAAACAATAACATAAATTCCTTTTATTCATGTGATTAATCAATAGAATACATTTATATTCTAATGTTTTGCATCTGTATTTTACTGGCCTTTTTTATTGTATGCATTCTCATTTTAAGATTTTTGAAGCTATATGGAGCTAACTAGGTTAGAAAAAACACAGAAGCATAAGTCAAAAAAAGGGGAAAAGTATCAGGAAAAGGGAGTGAAAATATAGAGGAAGGACTTAGCCCTGGCTCTGTAATAACTTACAGTGTCCCCACTGCCCATAAATATCAGAAATAGACTCACACTCAGACTGATCCACAAGCAACAGTCCCTGAGCGAGTTCATGTGAGTGTGTGTCTGTGTGTGCGCATGGATGTGTCCCTATAGGCCAGAACTCTGGCTTCAGCTTTAGCCGGTCCTCCTTTCAGGTGATGGCAGGAGAAGTACTGTGTGTGCTCATTTGTTTTTGTGGTAGTAACTGAAGGCTCTTATTTATGCTATTTCTTTTCTTATTTTATGGCAAACTTGTGTCCTTTGGTATTTTCTCTTCAGCCTTTAAGCATTTTGGATTTGTTTTGGTGGAGAAAATAATAAATAATGTCAGGTGACAGTGCTTAAGGAGGTTCTAAGTCCACATGGTAAATTTGTCAGAAAAACAAGGCCTTCAGCTCAAGTCCATGAGCTTCTGGTGGTTAATGCAAAAAGAGGGATTTCCTTCAGAGCTAGCTCGATATCAACCACTTAAATTATAGAAAATAAATACTAACATGAGCATAAATGTAAAATATAAAGAAAGTGAATAAATATATTAGATTCTATATTTTACTATAGTTTCTATTAAATAAATAA
>MU551645.1:1389563-1431891 GCA_024362625.1 Silurus asotus
ACAAGTAGGACATTTAATCAATCAGAACTATCGATTGCATGGTTGTTATTTCAAGGCTATTATGCATGTGTTCCAGGCTTTAGTTTATAAGACATGTTCAAAACTTCATTATTGCTACATCTCTCCTGGTCCGCTGCACAACCGTGCAAGCCAAACGTGCAAATGCACACAAGCACACAGATTGTAAATGTGGAGTCGTGTTTCTTGTGATATTAGAGTTTGTGTTCATGAAGGGCTAACAGCTGTCAGGGAATTTAGCTTTTGAACCATGAAAGCCTGGAGGCACATGGAGGCAGACCATTCACTAAAAAATATCGCCATTTAGCCATATTTTAAATGATGGTGTGAATAAAATATTTTGACAGTAAATGCATTTCAATACATGACTTTTTTCAACATATTTTACATTCTTCATGGTTATTTACATTAATGTCTTAATAAATTCTAACTTTCAGGTTTCACTTACATTATTTCTTCCTTAAATACTGGTTTAATTCTCCTCAATAATCTCTCTGAAAACATTGTTGCAGTTACAGCCACAGATGCTTAAGTGCCACATTAATTTTCAAAAAAAATGTGGAGCCCATCCCATATAGATTTAGGTGCAGCAAAGGAATGCTAACACAGATGTGAACAGCTGTCTGTTAAAATACATTAGAAGGTTTACAAAATTGTGAGATGAGTTCTTCCAATATAATCTTAAACAATTTTTTTTATTTCGTAGTTGAACAATAAAATTAGAAACTCACAGAATGCTGCAGGATTTTTCAGTCACATTTAGATATATAGTATTTATTATTTTTTTTTTTGTTAAAAAAAATGGTTCCTCTGGAGCCAGTAAAGATCAGTTTAAGTCAGGATAGTTGGGTGACTTCATCAAAGCATCTTGTCAGTAATTTATTTGTAAAGATGAGAATGTAATGTTCTTATAGAGAGATGAATTCCAGCTATTTAAGATCTGTCGTCCTCCGTGAGAGCCCCTGCTTTATCATTACACTCAGGACATGCAGAATGACTCAGGACAGCCTGCCTAGTATTATTTCCGTACTTTTGTCCGTGACTCCTATCAGTTGCTGATTGTCTGTGAAAGAAACGCAGTACGAGCTTGACAAATAACTGGCAGAGTAGAGTTATTTCACAATAATTTCTTCTGTGCACGCAAACTCATGCACACACAGGCACACATACTTCATGTTTATGATTCGGTTACATCTTTGGCAGCGCAATAAAGACTGTTTACATTCATGGGTACTTATGAATGGAAATATTTTGCAAAGCGAGCAGTTGGTCATCTTTGCTAAATGGGGAACGGCTGTGACCTGTCCATCATTTATTACTCTAATGTTAATAAATGTATTTTCCTTTTTTTCCTCTTAATGTTAAATTCTAGTACTGTATTATAGTCATTTAAATGTTCCTCTTTTATGTACTGTTTTTTACCTGAAGTAGATTTGCACTTTTACACCAGTAAAGCCTATGGATCTCAAAGTGGGGTCCAGGACATCCTGATAATAAAAAAAAAAACAACTAACATCTAACACCTTGTGCAGCATCTTAACTCCAGGGTCCCTGGTTTGAGTTTGAGGTTACTTTCTGTATGGATTTAAACATGTTCTCATCCTCAGAGCTTCCTCAGAATTATCTAGTTTCCTTCTACCTCCCATAAACATGCTGGTAAGTGGATCGGGTACTCAAAAATATGGTTAACCCCATCCAAAGTGCATTCTCACTTTAAACCCAATGTTCTGAGGATACTAGTTTAAGACTTAAATAAGTGACAAAGTGGGGTCCAGGACATCCTGATAATAAAAAAAAAAACAACTAACATCTAACACCTTGTGCAGCATCTTAACTCCAGGGTCCCTGGTTTGATTTTGAGGTTACTTTTTGTATGGATTTAAACATGTTCTCATCCTCAGAGCTTCCTCAGAATTATCTGGTTTCCTTCTACCTCCCATAAACATGCTGGTAAGTGGATCGGGTACTCAAAAATATGGTTAACCCCATCCAAAGTGCATTCTCACTTTAAACCCAATGTTCTGAGGATACTAGTTTAAGACTTAAATAAGTGACTTGGATACTTAAGGGAACTCTGAGGAACATGTGTTTCAACTGTGTCCCCATCAGCCTAGTTTCTGCCACTCACATTTCGGATATCACAGCAGATTATCTACATTTGAACTTCATCTTTCATGCATACCAGAAAATTAGTGAAATCCATGCCATCATTCCAGCTCTATATTATTATTGTTATTCGCCTTTACCAGGCAGCTCCTCTCAGCTCTGAGACATCCGATAATGGTTATCGCCCGTTCTTTTCAACTCTCCCGGTCCTGTTGTTAACAGAGGAAATGCATGAGTGGCTGTATGAATCCATATTTAACATTCCACTGCAATATCGCAGCAATCATGACCCCTGGTCACCTGGGAGACTAGCACCTTTCGGCTCAGCATGCCTGCTCAGTGAAGCATCTGTTAGCTGTTCAGCGATGTAGACTCCATTAAGGAGATCATTCAACAACCCAGTGGAGGATAATTTATCAAGTAACCAGAGGGCAAAAGGCAAATTTCAGATGCACCCAAGCACAGAGCTGCTGTGATTGGATGGAAAATCATTGCAGCCTAATAATAAGGTCACTTAAACAGCAGACTGAAGCACCCACCCACCCCACTTCCATCCCAAAAAATGCTGCTATTAGATTAGTTTTCTGTGTATATATTTGCATAATTATTCATACTTTTTCCTTATGAATGGGGTAAATAAGATGTGCTCTTAACAGTGCCCTGGCCACAGTGGGCAGTGTGCACTGTAATAAATTACTCTCATAAGTACGCTAGTGATGGCTTTTAGAGAGGGATGAGGCTAAGGGAAAGGAAAATGGAGTGACCTCACGACCTGCAAACTCTTAACCCCTGCCCCTAGGGTTCCAACAACTCCCCCGCACACGCTCCCTCAAACCCAGCCCTTCATCTCTCGACACACACACGTACACACAACACACTCTCTCTACACACACACACATGCGCTCTCTCCCTTTTTCTGTCACCCTCCCAGGTGTCTTCCCCCACTCCTTCTTTATTATTTAGCACACAAGGGACAGAGAGTTGGTAACAGAGACAAATTCACTCTCTGATTAAAATTAAACTCACAGAGGCTAAGCTTCCTCTCCTCTGCTCGAGCTCTGTTTTCATTCCCCTAAAGCTCTGTATGTGTGTATGTGTTTAAGTGTGTATGTATGACGGCAGAGTTGAGGCCCCTGTGCTGCTCACAGATCCACTGACAGCACTCGCTAAGTGGAGTTGAGTTATAGGCAGTTGGGTGATGTGTTTGTTTAACCATCTGGTAGCGACTCCTTCCTTTTCTTGCAGTGATGTAGAGAGTGCAGAAGGACAGAGAGAACAGATTGAAGACATGTCATACATACACATATGCAGGAGGACTCTTGACAAACTGACTTGCACTTATTTAAAGCTACATTGTGCTTTTGTTGGGGGAGGGGGGGGAAATGTTAAAAAAGACTGAGTTAACCTAATGATCATATAGAGTACAACTCAGTTACTGAGTTGTAACTGATGCCATCTGTTCACCTAATTTGTAACTCTTTATCCTTGTTCCTGAGTTTTTGCTAGCATCTGGCTCATGACAAACAATTTTGACAGGTTTGAGAACTAAGTATTCAAATTAGATAACAAAATACACATAGAACACAGCCATGAAACAGCCAGGCACTGTAGTTTTGCTTCCTATTATACAGTAATGCTAGCTAGCAGAGAATCATGCATTCACCATTTTATGTGAATGCATGATATATAAGCAATCAGAAAAAGAAATACCTTTAAAGTGGAAAGCAAAATGGCATGATTCATTTTGTGTGTTAATATTTTGTTGTGGGTATTGAACACACAGAGTTTCACTTGCAATTGTTTGTGGAGTTGCACTGTTAGCTGATATGCTAACATGAGAGATGGCTGGCATAAATACAATTCTAAAGAAAGAAGATACATATCAACATTTTACTCTACAAGTTTGGATATTTTGTCATTTTCTTGGTTGTGCTTAGGATTGACAAAAAAACTCCCATTGGACATGCTGACATGTTCTTTTTAATCATTATATAATAACCATGCAGACGTACAACTAAACTTTAAATGTTTTTAGTAATTCCTTAAAAGAAACACCAAAATTTTAATTTGATTGACTTGTTAGACAGCTGAAACCTTTTACAATTGCTTTTCAAACCTGAATAAAACATATGAAGTGCAAAATTTTACAATATAGTAATGTTTCAATTGCAATATTATAGAATATGCAGTAATTATGTTAATAAAAAAATAGCTAGAATTATTATTATATGAAACTGACTTGATCTCTCTCTCTCTCTCTCTCTCTCTCTCTCTCTATCTCTCACTAACCTGAATAAAACATATGAAGTGCAAAATTTTACAATATAGTAATGTTTCAATTGCAATATTATAGAATATGCTATAGAATTATGTTAATGAGAAAATAGCTAGAATTATTATTATATGAAACTGACTTGATCTCTCTCTCTCTCTCTCTCTCTCTCTCTCTCTATCTCTCACTCTCTTTCTTTCTGTCCATTAAAGCACATAGCCCTTGTTCATTTTCACCAATTACACACATGGAGGTGCCGCTAACTGCATTAGAGCCACTATTGGAACACTGATACGCTTTGAAGCAATTACCAGAGCTTTTAATAACGATGAGAGTAGATTTTCTTTTGTAATATCAGCCTCCTGAATAATTAACCAGCCATTTTATCTAAATCATCTAGCACCTTCAGATCTCCTGCCACTTTCTCGGTATTTGTCTCAGAATAACGTAATATTGCATCACTGCCATATACACAGGGGGAAAATCTATACTATGTATCACACACGTCTAACACTATCCAGACAAAGTTATAATGACAAGCTCTCTAGCCTTGCTATCTCTTCTACAAAAGGTGCACTCCAAAGACTTTTAAAATGCAGTTATTGACTGCTTTCAATGAAAACACTTTGCAAAGTGACCTCTTCAGAATTATATTTGACTATGGGCCCATATGAAAGCCTGAGGATAGTAATCTCAAACTCAATCATGCTCTGTCGCCATCCTGTAGCATGTTAGCGTTAACAAATATTGAACACTGACCCTTCTGCAAAGTTCACGCTGGTTCAAATCGATAAAAAGCAGCGAAGTAGAGTAATAAAAACTTGTATTTCTTCTTTAGCAGTTTTTCCTACGTTCATTGTTTCCATTTGGAGAAAATGTCAGCAGGACGGTGGAAACTGAAAGGTCGCGGCAGTGCTAACAGATAGGGCAGGGTTTCATTAGCGGCCCGCTGCTCTCTTCGACTGGTCGAGAAAACGACTGCAGCAGTGCTGACATTTGGTTTGTTTTTACTCAGCTGCCGGCTTGCACATAACTGTAGCACTTCATAATGTCAACAGGGTAAGATCTTAGCCCTGGGTTTATTGTGTTCATTGCTACCGTGTGAGGCCAAGCTTATTATTGTATCTGGTCTTAACCCAGAAATGACAACTAAATCAATGTCATTTTTGGACAAATGTTAGTTTTGTTACCAACCACACATGAACATTTATCAACAGAAGTCCTCCAGCTTAAGTTTAGGCTCAAGTATGCTTATGAGAGAATTTACTTGTGCAATAATTTTCATGTGTCACTTTAAGCGCGGATTGTCTTTGCGCTAGCAAATAACGCATGCTCTTCTCGCAACATATAGGTAGATAGTATTTGTGACCAGTAAAATAAAAAAAATAATATCTGCATTGGCTTTAGTACAATATCAATTTTAATTTACAAGAATGCTTTCCAAGACATAGGGCAAAATACCTATACATATAAAGATTCTTTTGGATACTGTATCATATTCATAAAATAAGCTAATGTGGGGAGTTGAAGTTTAAAAGTGAGTGTACTGAGTGAACCACAGCAGGGAAGGTGTGAGACATGTCGAGGTCGAACACCTCTACTAAGTTCAAAGCTTAATCATTTCCTTTCTCCCAGCATGCATGTTCCTGTGTGCTATCTATTTAAACTTTGCTAATTTTTTTCAGACTGCTTACAGTTTAATTAATTCACCATGAATATACCAATACCATTAAATATCACAGGTTCAAGAAAAAAAAGGAAAAGATATATTTGAGAATACATTTAGTCTAAAACAAAATCCCACTGAGACTAGGGAAACTGTGTGGTTGACAGTTTTATAGCATTTTATTATGGTTATCATCAATATACATACTGTATTTCTTTGTATGATCTGTAACACTTTCCACTGACATTTCAAAAAAGCTGGACTGTTATGTTTTTTCTCACATCTTGTTCATGTATCATATTTTTAGTACAATTTTCTACACTAAGAACATTCTTTATGCATATGAACTGGGCCTGGAAGGGTTAGTGAATGACTCTATTGTCCCTCAGTGATAAAATGATAAAAAAGAACATGATGGAATGGCTTTTAACTGTGCAGAAGGAACAGGTTTGAAACACATTACTGTGCAATATTGTCTGAGACTGTCTCTTTCTCTCTCTCTCTTTCTCTGACCCTGAACCATTTTTTCAGACTCCTGGCAGGCCTCAGTCTTAAAGAGCCAGAGTTCAGCTCAGATTTTGTTTCAACCCTTATGCAGGTGCTGGGGTGAAAGAGCCTAGCTCTTTCCCATGGAACACAGCAATATTTTCATCCCTTGCGACCTGCCACTTTTTACAATTTCTATCAGCAAATCATTGTAGGTGGAAAAGTCCAACTGCTGACCTATGGATTTCCCATGCACCCTGGATCATGAAGTGAGAAAAGGCCAGTGCTGATAGATGCTTATTGCCGGCTTATAAAAATGAACTAGCAAGGGAGCATTTCATTGGCTAAATAGGGTATATGGAGCATATTTATGTTTATGACATTAGCATTTAGTTTATTGGAACCTAAAATAATTCAGAGATTTAAAGATTTAAAGTTGTGCATTTGATATACTTGGTCATTAGTTTGCTGTGTTTAGGACTATTGCTAATAAAATCAGTTTGAACCGTAAAGGCAACCCCCTCCAAAACCCCTCGAATGTCCTCCTGTTACACTTTCCTTTCTGAGGCATAAACATTTGCCTGAAGTGTGCGTGGGGAGCTCATTCCTCACTGAGCCGGTGGACAGTTGTCCTTTGGGTTAATGGCTCACTGAAGACTAGAATCAGGCCAGATGAAAGAAAGCAAAAGGGCCCTCATTTTCTCCCATTCATCATCCTTGTTTTCCTTCGGCTGATCTCTTCACCCTGCTTTAAGGACCTGCTTCACTGGAGACTCGTCCGAGGTGCAAAGGGCCAACTGGGAGCGCTGAGCAGCTCCATAACCAGCTTTAATGGCTTTAGTAATGGCGAATTATAAGAGTGCTATGATGGGGAAGATTAATCGGAGGTGGTCTGAGGGCTTGTGCAGCTCAGGATTCAAGGAAATTTGAGATAGTTCGAGGCGGACTGAAATATGTAGCCCACTGCCCTCTCGACCGTGCTAACGGAGACATGTAAACCCAAGGAAGTGTCATTTAAGTGCACTGCATGTTTTCTTTTGCCCGAGGGAGCTTTGTGACAGGCAAAAAATCATTATCATTTATAAAATTAACAAATAGTTTTGTTAGGTTTTTCAGCACAATAATCATTTCTGTGCTAATAGATTTGTAGCAAGTAAGATCAGAGTTTTAATTCCCCCTCAGGCCTTAAAGGGGAGTGGTAGCTCCGTGGTTAAGGTGCTGGGTTACCGACCAGAAGGTCGGAGGTTCAATCCCTGGTATTGCCAAGCTGCCACTCTTGGGCCCTTAAGGAAGGCCCTTAACCCCTTTGTGCTCCATGGGTGCCGTATAATGGCTGACCCTGTGCTCTGACCACAGCTTCAGAGCAAGCTGGGATATGTAAAGAACAATATATATATATATATATATGTTGAAAATGGGTTCAGTAAAAAATTCTTGATTTTTATCTGGCAAATTTATTTCTGATCAGTCTACCTCTTTAAGAAAAAAATATAAAGTGCTCTGATGTATGATATGGAAAAAAATCCTATTGTTTCAAACTCATTTATGTGAATTAGATAACTATGTCTATGGTTATTGCAACAAAATAATTACTGTAATAAAAAATGCACTATTTGATCAAATTAATGCTTAGCAATACTAGTTAGAGCATTTAATAGGTATGCAGACCACTTTCTTTTTATATACATACACAGATTAATATCTGCCTTTAAACTTGCATTGGATAAAGGTTATCGTGGACAGAAATGATATACAAATTGACATGTTAATCTAAAGCCTTAGTGCAGGATTTAGGGATAATGTTTTATAAATTTAGAATTAAAGAAAAAAAATATGGTTAATGTAATTTGAAGGCTTAAGTACATCAGTAAAACATGAGCTTGTTAATACCTAATGGGCCAAGCATGGAATGCTTCTGGGAGCTTAAAGTCACATTTTCCAATGGTCACCATTAAAACAGTGTTAACCTTACCTTTGAGTGCCAAGACCTGGCATTAGACTTTTCTATTCACACGATGGACGTTTCATCCTGCATAAGAAAACATGTTTCAGTCTCAAACGCCCACAATCAGTGTCTATATTAATGTTGCCAGATTTGCTTATTATTCACATTAAAACTTGATAACCCACATAAACATTACATAAACCATCAACCATTTGAATATTTTGAAAAATGAACAACAAAACACAAGTGGGGGGAGGGTGAAGAACGAAATGGGAGGCCACGGAAACCCCCTCGTATCTCATCTCTATTAACGGGTTTACGGGTGACCCCAGGGGTGCTCGTAAAAGTTTACACCCAGGTTTCACTCTGAGTCCTCTCTGAAAGAATGAAAGAAATCGGGTGGTTTATGGTTACCCTTCAGGATTTTACAGCATGTTTTACTAAAGTTCCCGTTTTAACGGACCCTGGTTCTAATTAGCCAGGCAGTGGCACCGTGGCCCAGCCGCAACCTCCCTTTCTACCTCGTCAAGAAAGAGGAATGGGGAGAGATGGAGATAGAGAGAACAGGATAGAGAGCACAAAGGGGTGGAACTGATTGTTGATGTGGAAGGACACACATGGGTCAGGCTGGGAGGTTGAGGCCCTGAGTTTTTAGAGATCAAAATAACTCGAGATACGTTGCCACTTCAGGAATGTAATGATCTGCACAAGTCATAAAACAGTGGTTTGCCATAAATCAGATCTTTTCTAAAATTGTTTGATAAAAAGAGTGTGATCCTCAGTGATACCTAGGCCTGAACAATGTAACTACTGTCATATGAATACTTTACCACATTAAATAATTTAATAAAGCTATAAAAAAAGAAAAAAGAAAAACAGTATGCAAGTGCTGTACATTTTAAAATGTTTAAAAATTAAAAAAGTAAAACAATTTAAATATTAATATAATTTAAATATTCATAATCTTTGTGTTATTAATAGCATGGGGCATTCTAAAGTCTTAGCATATTTTGTGCTTGTACTTTGTAATATATCTTGTATTTTATTTTACTTAGTTCACTTAGTTATGAAGTAAAAATTGAGAGTTAAATATATTTTGACTTATAAGCCTGTAAAGCTTTTTTTTTCAGTTTCCCTTTCCCTTTTTCCAGATCTTCCATTCATATTTAGTAATTTTCCATGCTTTTTATTATTTGGCCTGGTTAGATAGTACAAATAAATTTTTTGTTTTGTTTCCAAAGACATAAACACAATTAAATTACATTTTAATTCACATCAAATAATTTAAGCATTTAGAAAAAATATATATATACTGTATGTGCTTATAAGGTCTGAAACCCATGTAAGGCCTTTTGTTAAATCAGTTTATTTGATAAAACTAGAATGCCTGCCATCTTTACTTGAAGTGTGTCCATGACATGAAAGAATTGTAACCTACATCAAATGTGTGTATCATGGTGCACCTTCAGTGAGAAACTGAGGTAAATGTCCTAAGGCTCTGTACTGGGTGACACAAACGTTCCTTCACTGCAGCTGCCACCAGAGGGGATAATTTATAATACCACAAACACACTGTCACTGCAGGCACCAAGCTGCCAAACAGCGCCAGTTTAACAGCTAGGCCTGGCTTTCCTCTCCCTGGAGACTGAGCTGAGAAGCTTCTGCCAACAGCTCAGGATTCACCTCATATTCATTCAGTAACAGATACAGCTGGAACCATGTTTTATTTTAGTTTAGATTGTAAGAATCCAAGGCAGTGAACTGCTCTGCCTATTTGGACTGAGTCTGTGTACAACATCTCATTTCAATATGCTCTTTTATTACTAGTGTGTGTGGTGTGTGTGTGTGTGTGTGTGTGTGTGTGTGTGTGTGTGTGTGTGTGTGTGTGTGTGTGTTTCAGAGAGAGAGAGAGAGAGCTCATAAAACAGCAGGGCCTTCCTGTTTGTTATAGCCTCCTAGCATGTGGTTGCATTAGTACATCACTGCAAGGCAACACCACGACTTAAAGAGGTAGCAGAAATGTCTAGCTCTCAAAAATGGATTCTGTTTTGTTTTCCCCATAAGGATTTTATCTTTTTCACATATAATGTGCTTGGAAATTACAGTGGTCAGACTGATCACACTGTGGCAAATACAATCTTCATATGCAGCACATTTTATTGCACTACTATATTTGTTTACATTTAAATTAATGTAGGCATTATCTTTATATGCTTTGGATTTGGATTTTAACCTGAAGTTTAGAACATATTCAGTACATTCGAATAATTCATAATCGGTTGCATCCCTAGTCCATTATAGGTGCATTAATTCAAGATGATCACAGAATCATGGTGTGGTGAATATTTACCCATACAGACAGTTAATTCCTACATAAAGTAATGTGTTAAGTGAGCTCTGAGTTGCATGTAGTAACAGTCTGAAACACCTGATGACATGAATTATTCATTGCACTAAACACCACCTTTGCCTGAGCAGCAAAATTCCTCCTGTGCAACCTTGAATCACAGCCAAATGTGAGGAGACTTCTGGCTAATTGACATAACAGACCCCTTATAATCTGCCTATAAGATTTGGAAGGAGAAATGGAAATAGTAAGAAACTACAAGTCTATTGTTGACACTTGAAAGGAACAAATGGAACAAAAGCACTATTCTGTCTCATTCCCATTCATCTAGCAGTGCTAAAGAGCTCCTCTTTAATGACAATAAACTCTGTCGTGAAGTATTTTAGCCCCTGAGTCTGGAGGAAATCCAAAAATAAAATCCTGGTCAGTTTCTTGGACCCTGTCTGTCTTTCTAAGCCAGAATCTTGCTTTCCAGACAGGACTGCATAGCCACAAGGCAAACAAAAGCCATAACAGATTTCAGTGTTGGAATTATTTTCTCCAAAAAGAAAACCGACTTTCACAATCCAAGTATAAAACACAAACCAAGTATAAAAAAATAAGTACAGCCACAGTACCTTCACAATCATTAAGATAGTAATTAGCAGGATAATGTACTATATATTAAACTGGTAATTTTTTTGCTATAAATAGAGTACACCTAAAGTAATCACCAACTTCTTGCATTTATTTTAAATGCACCCACAAAACAGCTAACTTCAAGTTTAAGAATTTTATTTGCATCAAGAGCACTGCTGTCACATTACCCTTAATATCTCAAAGAAAAAAGTGATTAAGTATAATATATTGAGGGAAACACCAACATGTACTGTGACACTCTGAAGCAGAAGATGATGCCCTCCCTTCAGAAACTGGGTCGAACGGTTGTTTCCCAGTTAATTACGACTCTAAACACACCACCAAGATGACAAATGCCTTGCTGAGGAAGTGGAAGGTAAAGATTGACTGAAGTGATTAAGCACCTATGGGGCATCCTCAAGCAGAAGGTGGAGAAACGCCCTGTGTCTAACATCCAGCAGCTTCATGATGTCATTATAGAGGAGTGGAAGAGGATCCCAGCAACAACCTGTGCAGCTCTGGTGAATTTCATGAACAGCAGGATGAAGGCAGTGCTAGGTAACAATGGAGCTCACACTAAATATTTCAACACAGTTTAGACATGTTCACTTAGGGTGTACTCACTTTTCAGTCCTTACTCACTAGAGGACAGTAACTCTATACTGCTATACAAGCTGCACATTGACTACTCTAAAATATATCCAAGTGTTATTTCTATAGTATTTTCCCTTGAGAAGATACTAAAGCGGTTGCTGAAATATGACTGGTGTACTTACTTTTGTGAGATACTATATATACAGTATATATAGGTACAGTGTAATTTCTCCAATCTTTAAAATTCAATATATATATTTTTTAATTTGCAATTATTTTAACAATCTAAACTCACTCGTCCCGATAATGTACAACTTTATTTTAAATGCACATGCCTTGTCATGCTTTAGCCATTCAGGTGAAAGCTTCATAAAGAGGAAATCTTAATTGGCTGTAGCCAAAATCAATTTATGGGTCATATAACCCCCCTCCCAACATTAGACGTACATGTAGCATCAGTTATACCACTGACAACCTAATTAAATAAACCTAATAAATGTGCTGCTAGCTTCAGCAGGAGGGCACCCATGGTGGCCAACCGAATTACAGTAGGGACCAGTGGCTCCCCAGGCCTCCACATCTACACACACTCTAAAACTGATTTTACTCAGTGTGTATGTCATAGTGGACGTTTACTGACCTAAGACATCTAATATGGAATAGTTAATGGATTTATGCTTTGTCTTAAAAAGCAGTGTGAAAGGGTGCATTGTCTAGGTGCGTGTAAATTAACACTGAGTTTAGTTACAGCGAGCTATAAAAAAAATCAAATGAGCTAATGAACGTGCACGGTACTAATTGCTTTATTATTGACATTACTGCTGTTAGGCCATGTGACTTACTGACATGCAGGTGCTGGGATGTAATGCACACACACACACACACACACACACACACACACACACACACACACACACACACACACACACACACACCCCCAAAACCCAGCAACGAGCTCCAGACATGCAGTCCAGCAGTGTGAAAGGGTGCATTGTCTAGGTGTGTGTGAATCAACACTGAGTTTAGTTACAGCGAGCTATAAAAAAATCATATGAGCTAATGAACGTGCACGGTACTAATTGCTTTATTATTGACATTACTGCTGTTAGGCTATGTGACTTACTGACAGGTGCTGGGATGTAATGCACACACACACACACACACACACACACACACACACACACACCCTAAACCCCATCCCAATCAAAAAATAGAAACATATAAACTATAAAGTATACATACTAGAATACTAGTGTAGTATACAACTAACATCTGTGCGTCTTTGCGTAGCTGAAATCTTTCCTTTCCAAATTCCTACATCTGTTTATTTACACAGAATGGAAAAGACCCTAAAATTGGTAAATGACAATGGACTAGTAATTTTCTGCAGTCTACACAGATGGCTTTTGGCCTTTTTTTTGAAGACCAGACACAGTTTTACAAATTACCAGAAGCCATGCTTTAAAAAAAAAACTCTGACATTGCCATAGCATTAGCCATTGTGAACCATTTCCTGTTATTCCCTGTCAGAGGGCTTCACCATGTGAAAGATTACATACTATAGATTACATACTATAGTATGTGTCTATTCTTTTATATATTTGCATTTATCTTATCTTTTAGAGTTTAGATTATGATCAATGCCTACCAAACAAGCTGCATTAGATAAAATGTTGATATAAAGATGAGAGCTGTGACTGATTTAAAATTTGAAATGAATAAAAACATTCTTGTGTGGTATAAATAGTTGTAGCATTAATGAAGTGCATTTCAAAATATTAATATTGAAGATGGATGATAAAGGATGGCAAGATTGTCCGGTTGACATCTATTTTTTGGAGGGGATTAAAAGAAGAGAGAAAGAGAAAACACACAGGCTACCCTAGCTTTAATAAGGCTAATATGGGAGGAAACCCAGAGAGCTCACAAGGAGGTGCACAGACATAATTATATCCCCTCAGCGTGCCGTCGGTCTACATTAATGTCTTCCCTTGCTCACTGGCTGCGACAGAGACAAATGAGGGAACGTTTTTCCCCCTGTCGTGGCTGGCTCATCAGTTACTGCCAGTTCCATGCGATGGATCACTAGGGTTACAAGTGCCAATAGATCACACTGCTAAAACAGAGGCTCTCGCAAAGCGTAGCCCAGAGCAACACTGCTACACATCAGCTGGTGCCTAATGCGCATGCGGGTCCAGAGTCAGGTTAGCAGACAGCTGCACACCAATTAAGCTTGGAATAAATGACTTTGCAGTGAGGCAAGGCTCATATATGACACTGAATTATGACACTTGGGCTCCTGTTCACATTTTTGGATCACAAGCTGGGGTACTTTGCATGTTTGAGTGATTTTTTTGGATGTAAACATTTTTGTTAAAATTCCAGTCATCATATATCTACTCTTTGTTGTTCTACCACTGTGAATGTTGTACAGTCATAGAGAAACAAATATATAACTGCAAGTGAAATCTAAAAAAAAAGAAGCACCACTCCCTCCATATGGATTATAGTGCAATAGCAAACACATTGACTCATCTGAATTCTGCTGTGTCTGTGCTTTGTTTGTTTCTTAATTAGCGAAAGAAGGAGACATCTCTAAATAGCAAAATGTGTTGCTGTCCCCCCCTTCTTGATGCTGTTAGTAGGATAGTAAATTAGCAGTGCTGCAAGCGTTCAAAAGATTTCAATTAGGCCTAATTCGCATCACCCAGATGTTTCAGCTAGTTTCCTAAATGCAGGCTAATTCCTATGCTAATGGGTGTCAGCAGACAGACAGACTGCACTAATTACAAAAACACAAGTGGAAACCAAAAAAGATATAAGAATGTAGAGTGGAGCATTAAGTTAAGGCCCTCAGGGTTATGTTTAATTGAGACATGTCAAAAAAGATAAGTCAACAGGATATTAGCAAACACAAACAGCTTATGCTGCAGACTAATCAGCCTCATGATAAACAAAAAACAGGATATGGTCACAGAACTAAAAAAATGAAACATGGTCCTGTTTAGCCCCATAAGCCTCGGAAAAAAATCTGACAGAAAGAAAGGAAGTGCTAAGTATGGAGTTGTCTTTTCGAATGGTGTTAGATAATCGAATTAAATTGTCCATGTCAAACAATACTAGTTGTAAATTGACCTCGGCAGCATATACACAATATAAATTGTAATAATAATAATAATAATAATAATAATAATAATAATAATAATAATAATAATTGTTTAGTGCCTATAAAAATGTCACTCACCTCACTTGCATTCACTAAGTGCTATATTTTAATCTGGGTTGTGGTAAATCCAAAGCCGATCCTAGGAACGCTAGGTGTAAGGGACGCAATGCAACCTGGATAGAATGCCTGTTCATCGCACCATTCACACACACATTCACATTTTCATTTTTACCTAGGCTCAATTTATCTTAGCCATTTCCTTCAGACACATTTTTGGATAGTTGGAAGGAAATGGATTAAAACAAAAGGTGGGAGAACATGCACAGAAACTCAACACAGACATGAAGCTGAGCTCAGGATTAAATTCAGAATCCTGGTAGCTATCTCCTTTATTACTGTGCCGCCAAATGAATAATTGTCTTTGACTTAACATTTTTTAGAATTATTTCAATCAATACAATTTGAGACTGACTGAACTGTTTTCCTGAATCTAGTACTGAAAACTTTTCCCCTGACCTAAATCTTATTAAATGCCAGAAGCAGAAAAAAATAAATTTAGGTCAGAGGACTATAATAAGCATGTCGAAACCTTAATTTCATTTTTTTTTAACCATTTTTGAAAGTCTGGATTTATGTTTTATTTTCGTGCTAGAAGTTACAAATGTCCAATTTATATGTAAGGGTGTCAGGGCCTTTAGAGCATAAGAAGCCATTATTATTATAATAATAATTATTATTTTTATTAATAATAGGGCAGATGGGCACTGTTCTGATACTGTTTAGGCACAGCAAATACATACAATGATATATAGAGAGAGTGAATGTAGAAGGAGAGAAAGAGATGGTAAGTTCTAAATACTGCCCTTTCCTGTGTGGTGTTTATTTAAACAAACTAATAAATATCTGCCATATTCAAAGACAGGATGTGCTGAAATGACATATGAGGGCAAGACACCAGACTCCAGGTGTGACGTGCTCCAGGGAGTGTGAGCGTGAGGGAGTGTGAGCATGCTGGTAATAGTTGCAGGAACTGCGGGGGTATACTAGGTTTAAAGCTCACCTCTTGCAAAACAGGAAACGGACGTTCATTTAGAAGCATGTAGAGTCTGTCATCTTTGCACTGACTGCTGTTACAAGGATGTCTTTAGCCTATAGAGCTGAGGTGTTGGGATTCAAGCCTGCCTCAGACACACATTGTTTGCATAGCCATATTGTTGCATTTAACCATTCTTTAGTGTGGCCATGTAACAAATATAGACTGATTTTCATGGGTCTTCAGGAAAAAAACATTACATGTAAGAACATAAAAGCATGAGAAAAGAATTATGGTTCAAGGGTTTTAAAAGAATGGTAATTAATAATAAGTAGCACATGAACTAAATAGACTTAACTAAAAAAAACTGACTGTCTATAGCAGATCTGCAGACTATGTCACTAATAAATGCGTATTATTTGTATCATAAAATGGACAGGTGGACGGACGAGGTCAGACAGGAGTCTCAATGGACTATGATGTTTGCGGATGATATTGTTATTTGTGGTGAAAGTAGGTAGCGGGTTGAGAAGAGCCTGGAGGGGTGGGGGTATGTGCAGGAGAGAAGAGGAATGAAAGTCAGTAAGATTAAGAGTACATGTGTGTGTAAATGAGAAGGAGGGCAGTAGAGTGGTGAGGTTGCAGGGAGAAGAGGTGGAGAAGGTAGAGGAGTTCAGGTACCTGGGGTCAAAAGTGCAAAGAAATGGAGAATGTGTTAGAGAAGTGAACAAAAGAGTGCAGGCAGGGTGGAGTGGGTGGAGAAAAGTGGCAGGAGTGATGTGTGTAGAAGAGTATCTGCAAGAGTGAAAGGAAAAGTTTATAACACTGTGGTGAGAACTGCGATGCTGTATGGTTCAGAGCAGGGGTCACCTACCTTTTTGAAACTGAGGCTACTTCTTGGGTACTGATTAATGTAAAGGACTACCAGTTTGATACACACTTTTGAAATAGCAAATTTGCTCAATTTACCTTTGATTATATGTTATTATTAATAATTAAGGATATTCATCTATATCTAGTCATCTATATTTTAATATTGTCATTTTTAAATTCACACCAATGCAAGTGGGAACCACCAGCCATGCCTCCCTCCAAGACTCTCACTCAGCCTCTCCCTGCTGTAATCACCTACACCTGTTACCCATTACCTTTCCCCTTTATAAGCTCATTCACGTTCGAGCTCCTCATTGCCATAATAGATCTATTGGATGTTCTACCACTAGTATTCCCCATACTTCCATGCTCCATACTCCGCTTCGGAGGAAGCGCTTAAGATACGTTTGCCTTTAACCGTTTACATTAGCGATCATCCCTGGACTACCCGCATTACGGATCCTACCCGCATTACGGATCCTACCCGCATTACGGATCCTACCCACATTACAGTTTCTACCCGCTCTCTGGTTCGTACTTCTCCTCAAGCCTCTGCCTTGTATATGTTCAGAATAAATAAAGACAAGGTGTTTAACCATACTCCGGTTTCCAACTCTTGGTCTATCCATGACAGATTTAAAAAATAATAGCAACAAAAAAATGTAGCGCCACTTACCAGTGAGCTGCATCTATGGTGAGCTATTTTTTAGAAAAGGTCCATTTTGTTGACCCCTGGTTTAGAGACAGTGACATTAAATAAAAGACAGGAGGTGGAGCTGGAGGTAGCAGAGCTGAAGATGTTGAGGTTTTCATTGGGAGTGACGAGTATAGACAGGATTAGAAATTAGTTTATTAGAGGGACAGTGCATGTAGTATGATTTGGAGACACGTTGAGGGAGGCAAGATTGAGATGGTTTGGACATGTGCAGAGGAGGGACATGGAGTATATTGGTAGGAGAATGCTGAGGATGAAGCCACCAGGAAGGAGGAAAAGAGGAAGACCAAGGAGAAGGTTTATGGATGTGGTGAGGGAAGACAAGCAGGTAGTTGGGTTGAAAGGGACAGATGTGGAGGACAGGGGGGTATGGAGACAAATGATCTGCTGTGGTGGAAGAAGAAAAAGAAGATTTGTAACATAAAAAATAAAGATAACATCACCAATTAAAAGTAACAGAAACTACCTGTAATACTGATAATTAACGTGCAACATAAATACTACATGTACTTGTGTTCTTCATTTGGATTTGCTTCCAAAGTTAGGCTGTGACCAAATCTCTACTATCTTGACTCTGCTCAACAGGTGTGTGTGTGTGTGTGTGTGTGTGTGTGTGTGTGTGTGTGTGTGTGTATGTATGTGTGTGTGTGTGTGTGTGTGTGTGTGTAGTGTGTGTGTGTGTTTGTCCATTTGTGCTTAAGTCACTTTTTTTCAGATTTGGCTTGCTTAAAACAGGCAAACACACATGGGAAAGAATCTAGAATACAATGTCCAATGATATAATCCTTGTGTCAGAAATCTGACAGGGGTGCATAAAATATCTATAAATGGAGAAAACTGTTCAAGAGATGTTCAAGCCTCCTGTAAAAAAAGGAATATATAAATATATATATATATATATATATGCTCTCTTAACCCATATCTGCTTTGTTCATTTGGTCTTCATATTGAATTATTGAGGCAATGTAAGCTTTGACTAAGACATAACACTAATCTTGATATGTTCTAGAGGGACTTCATTTCCTAAGGGACCAATGTTTATGGTGGTGAATTGAGGAAAGAAATATATATACCCCCAAGATTGTAGCAAGGACACAGATGTTAACCAAAGGTAAAATCATCAATCCTGAAGGATTCTGGCAATTCATCTTGAACACTCTTTGCAAACCCAAAAATCCATCAGCCACAGTGTATCTGATAAGTTCATCAGACTCAGAACATCACAAAAAAATAAAAAATAAAAAATAAAATGCCTTAGACATCAGTTGTTAAACTAATAGGCTAAGATCTGTGTTGCAGGAGAAACCGCTGAACAGCATCAGGGAACTGAGTGTGATGTTTCAGGCTGATCAGAGCAGTCACAGAGAGAGCTCACAGTGACTGTGGCTCAGACAACCACCTGGAGAGAAGCACTGGGACCCTGAGAAGCTAATTTACTCTGCTGTTAAAGTGATGGCACCTCAAAAACAAAGTGACATTGAAAGATGCATATAAACAGTCTTCACCACCCAAGCTGCACACCTCCCCCTCATCACAAGCCCCCTAGTGTGTCTATTGCCCCTCAACCAATCAGCCTTTTCTCAGCTGCAACATCACCTTTCCAACACTCCCCCCACCCAAAAAAACAGCAGCATACGCCTGTCAGCTCCCAAAACGAGATGTCGTGTCGGCGCTGAAAAATTACACAGTAACGAGGCCCACTTGAGATTAGGCTAATGAGAAAATCAAAACACAATTTAATTCTTGTCAGCAATGAGGCATCTTTAAATTACCTCTGCCTGCATGCTGATTACCTGGCGCCCGCCACTCAGCCACAAGCAACTTACAAATAACCCTGAGGTGCCCAGAATGACAGGCCGCTTTGCAAACCTGCACGGGTAGGGAGAATAAACCTATTTCATTCATCTCTCAATAAGAGACCACCCTTTGGCTTTTCCCTGAGTAGTGCAACTGCTGCCATCTGAGGTTCTCAAAATGTGACAAAGATTTTGAGGATTAATTCGGAGAAAAGTCGCTTTTGAAACTTTGAATTATAAAATAAAAAGGACTTTTTTTTCTTGTCTTTTTTTCTTTTTTCTTGTCTTTTTTTTTTTTTTTACAAATGAGGGAACAAAGGCAAAGCACATTTAGCTGATCTGAATGTGTCCAAAAGCATTTAATACGCAGCAAGAAGCTAATTAAGATACGGCTCTAATCCTAATTTTGGAATTTATTGACATATTGGTTATATTTTGTACACACTACATTCAACAGTACGATGTAAAAAATAAAGTATTATTTTTTATATAATAGATGAAATAATTTTTATAACAAATAATTAAATTAAATTAAATTATTTTTCAATGCAAACAAATGCCACCCTCACAAGTGAATATAAAAATTTACAAATGATATTCAAATCTTATCTAGCATTTCAAGACTTATGAGATTGCAGCAAGAAGCTAATTAATATACGGCTCTAAACCTAATTTTGGAGTATTATTTTTTATATAATAGATGAAATAATTTTTATAACAAATAATTAAATTAAATTCAATTATTTTTCAATGCAAACAAATGCCACCCCCACAAGTGAATATTAAAATTTACAAATGATATTCAAATCTTATCTAGCATTTCAAGACTTATGAGATTATTAAAATAATTTCTTGACATATTTACCGTTTCTATTCTAAAACAAAATTTCTGTTTAGAAAAAATAGTCCATTAAGACAAAACTATAAGATATAAATGAGTACATATAATTCTGGAAATTAATTGTCTTGCAATTGATTTACAGCAATCATATTATTGGACATACTAGATCTGTGTGCTCATTGTCAAGGTATATCTATTTGCTAAGATATAATTTTGTTCAAAATGTTGTCTTTATTTCTCTCCTTGAATATTTTTCACAGTTTTGCTATTCTACATTTTGTTCATCTTAGTGTACTGTGATGTGTAGGATAAGGTGCCCTAATCATATTCTTTGCAATCATATGCAATATTGTTTTTCCACATATGTTGTTGTCGTGAACGCTGTCTCCATATGTCGTTATGTCAAATGCATTTTGTTAGCTGTAGCATTTTAGAAGAATTTGATTTTATTTGTGTGCCCTATATACTGAAAATATAGGACATCAAGCTGACTTGACTTGACTATGATCTGTGTTTTTGTCTCACAGCCAAAAAAAAAAAAAAAAACCATACAACTGACACCATAGCAATTAATCAGTCAAACGTCTAAGTATTTAAATTTTTATTTTTTATAAACATCCAGTCAAAGAATGACTTACTCATGATTCGCTTACAACCAGCTAGCATATGGCACCAAATGTTACATTCCCCCTAATGACCCATGAGAGTTGCTGCTCGGGCATAAAAGCAGGGCTGAAACGGCACTTGAACCACAAAACCAGTTAGTGTAACTCACTGAAATGTGACTGCAGCAGAGGGGAAATGGCACATGAGGTGCTTAAACATCAGCATCCAAGGAGAACCTTGCTGCAAATAATTAAATGAGAAGAAGTCGAAACAGAAAATCAACCACAAAAAGAATACATACTTTAAAATGTTTTTGTAATTATGTCAGAAGAGGAGGCAATGTCATGCTTTACATCATTTTACATTTCTTTTTTCAAAATGTTACAGAAAAATCAACCACAAAAAGAACACACTATAAAATGTTTCTGTAATTATGTTAGAAGAGGTGGCAATGTCATACATCATTTTACATTTATTTTTTTTTCAGAATGATACTACTTTTTCAGATGTCAACAAAGCAACATTTTAATATCAACCTTCCTTGGGATCTGTAAAAGCTCTCCATGTGTTTTGCCTCATCTTACTACAGCAGGTGATTTACTGATCTGCAGTGACATTTACATTTTTCATGGCTGATTATATTGAGTAAAATTAATAACCACCAACTCCACATTCCCACGCCACTCTGAGGAAGGCATCTTAACCGCTTGGCAGCCTCTTCTCTGCCCAGGTCATTGCTTCTTTGTTGTGGATTTTTACGAGACATTTCATTTTGGCCGGATGGAGGCTACAGTGGCCTGTATGGATGAATGTTTTTCCATCCTGTCGTGTCAAGCAGTACCGGCGAGCACGCAAAGCCCTAGTGCCCTTGTGATGGCACGGCCCTTTACAAGCTGAGCTGGGCTTTGACAGTGGCCTGGAGTAATGGAGCAGACAATGCCTTGTTCCACCTCCCCATCTTGCCTGCTCGCGCTTGGCCACTGCTGCTGAGCCATATGGCTGTGGGATGAGCTTCTCATTTTTCACATAACTTCTCAAGCGAAGGGTGTGTGTGTGTGTGTGTGTGTGTGTGTGTGTGTGTGTGTGTGAGTGTGAGTGTGTGGTTATGTGGCACAGAGCTTGTGTATATGCGTCTGGCAAATATTCCAGACTTGGTATCATTTTGTCATTATCTTGTCAGGTTGAGGAGATTCCTTCAGTCATTTTAAAAGCAGTAAAAAAAATATTTAAAGTAGGAACAAAATGAATATGTTTTTTAAAAATAGTTTTATATATTTTTAAACTATATATTTTTATTTAAAACTTGAAAACAAACAAACAAACAAACAAACAAACAAACAAACAAATAAATAAATAAATAAATACAAAATTCAATGACAATTTTATTGGCCATGTTGACTCACATTGCATAGTTGTATCCCTTTTAGTGAAGCTGGTACTCAGATAATGATGTGATGATGTACAGTACTGAGTGAAAGTAAAAAAATGTATCAGTAATATTAGTAGTTTTATAAATTACTTGCGTTTTTGCATATTGGAGAATTTGCCAGAACTTTTCTTTTCTAAAGATTCAGATTGTCACACTTGGTTTCTATATTTGCATCTAAATTCTGACATCCAGTATTTCTTTTAAGCATAATGCATGTTATAAGTAGTATACTGTATTATGTAATATTATGCCTTGTTAACTGACATGTTTCTGTAACATTTAATTTTATTAACAAAGCAACATTTTTAAAAGTCAGACATCACAAAATAAACATCTTAGACAAACTTAGTGCCATGGAGAAGAAGAGAAGAACTCATTATGCTTTGTTTTTAAATATTACATTTGAATTACTTTCTAAGTGATGTCGCTATTGTGATTGGAACTGACAGACAATATATCTGTAATCTTTGCAAAGTGCATTTTCTTAGTACCTCCCTCCCTCTCTTAGTTTAAACCGATAAATATTACAAAGACAAAGCTGCTATTTTGTTTTGGCATACAGAAGATCTAATGAAATCTTCCAGAAGGTATATTTAGACCCTTTCTGCGCCCATAAGGAATGCACAGTGCAGGCTGACATGATATTTTATGCTGATAAAAAGGTTAATCCTACACCTTGGGGTTGTTTCAGCTCCAGCCTTCATATTTTCAGTCTCGCTTAACGGACAGACTTATTATCTGACTTGATAGATAACCCTCACGTGGCTGGCCGGGATTATTTTAAATCCTGCTTTACCTGGTATGGGGGATATTGGACATGCACGACAGCGCAGGGTGACACCATATGTGGGCATGACAGATGACAGTCGACGTTGAAGCAACTTAGGCAGGAAAATGATTATGTGGGTATCTATGGGCATTGAGCACCACCCACCCCCCAACCCCCAGGTACGTGCATGCACACACAAACACATATACTGTCCTCCTCCAAGGCATCTTCTCATCTATTTGACACAGTAATTACAGCGCACAATGATTCCAATGATGGATGAAGTCCCTGCCTGGGATACACACTCTCCCCTTTTCTGTCTTTCTCTTATCTCACACTCCCTTTTTCTCTCACTCTCTCTCTTTCTCTGCCATGATATCCTCTTGGCCTCATCTTGTCTGTTCTCCGAGGTGCATTAGTAAAATGAGATGATAACATCGTAATAAGTGCATTTTTATGGCACGGCTTATTAAAACCCTGCTTCCCCCTGTTGTATCCTCCTCAGTGTGCACCAGCAATGCAATTAAACAACTCCTGCTTTAACAAGAGAGAGATGGTAAGTGTGTAAATGTGGAAGGTTAAAAAAAGAATGTGAGTTCATCTAAAGCTGATACACACACACAAACACTCACACACACACACACACACACACACACACACACACACACACACACACACACAGAGACACTCACGCATGAGTGAGTGAGTGTGTTGTGGTTGCCAGTTCAGCAGCAGATGTTGGCTGGCGTTTAATTGAGTTGATAATGCAGCACAAAAGGAGAAGCCGATTCAATTTGGCTCCTTTATCCTCATCCCGCTGCCCTTTATGTTTCATTAGGACGAGCAGGAACACCTGGCACGAGCCCCGGGACACCGTGCCGCTCTGCTCTGCTCCCCCTCACCTGACAGAGATGGCAGGAGTGTCAAGGGGGAGGGAAAGGGGTGGAGAAGGGGAGCATTGCCTGAAGCAGAGAAGAAAAGGGGACAGACAGAGAGGTAGGGGAATTACAGCATCTTAGACGCTTCTCATCCTTGTCTCCTTCATGTACCTCCTGCAAAGGATCCAGTGACCCCTGACGTATCACAAACTGACAGAGTAGAGTAGACGCATAGCTGTGTGTGTGTGTTTGTGTGTGTGAGACAGGGAGGATGGGGAGCTCTTGACCTATTCCACACTCCTCTGTCACTTCGCTGAGAAGTGATGGGAAGCGTTGTCTCAGTAAGTAAGAAGTTAATGTAGTGCTACTGAAAGAAAGAAAAAAAATAATGTGGCTAATATTGAGTAATTCATGATTTAAATTCATGAGTAGTAGGACTCAGTATATACTTTTATTTAATTTAAATAAATAAAAAACAAGCATATAATATGCTATCAAAATATAGCATATTTTGTGCTTTAAAAAAAAAACAGCCATATGGCTATTTTCCTGCAAGTGCAAGTGCAACTTAATGCTATAAGTTGGCTAATTTGCTTGGACATAAGCCAGTTTTAACCACTTGCCCAATTTCTCTTAGTTGTTCAGTTATTTGGCTGTAATTTCATTACAGCTTCTTAACATAGAATAATCTTAAAGCCACATTTGGTATTTTGGTAGTCACCACACTTTCCTATAATTCCCCAAGCCACCAACTAAATTATTTTAATCTATAGCAACTAAAAACAAACAACTCGGTTGTGCATTCTAGATGTCAATTGGACTCTTGACACATAATTGAACACTAAGGACCATATCATTAACTAATTTATAGAATGCCTAACAAATGTATTATTGGTCTCCTTAAAATATATAATTAGCTGGTATAAACACTGCTAATGCACATATGAGTCAACACTCACAAAAGTGTCAGCTATTCCTCCCACTAAAATATTGACATTAAGTCTATAATGTAAAATGAATAAGGAGACTTTTTTTTATAAAAATACCAAGAAACATTAAAGATTTAATTTAATAGCAGCATGCATAACCGCCCTGTTTAATACTACTGACAATAAATTTAATCTATAAAATAACTTCCTTATGTTTTTACACCACTTTTTGCCAGATTACTGCCTGAAGCAATGGCCATTATAATATGGAAAATACTTACCACACATGTATGCTAATGCTCTGCTTTCTTTTTCTGCCTGAATAAAGATCGTGTTTAAAATATCTGTAAGATTCATCATACCAATAAACCAATTAGCAACATTTATTAAGGTACCTTGTATTAGTCTAATTCAGCTTTCAGAATAAATGAAAGAATACTAAAGAAAACTAAAAGGTGCTATTACTTTTTAACACTATTAACACTCTGTCCTGTTTCTGTTTTTCCATTGTAAACATTTTGTGGAGTGAAAATGAGGAAGAGGAAGTGTCATTTGCAGACAGGACGTGAGGGCGTGGGAGGCAGGCACCTCACCGTCCTTGAGCACTTTAATAGTGGGTGAATGTCACGTGGAGGGTAGAGCCGCTCCACCTTTGCCAGTTTCCTGTCCCGCTGGCATCGGCCCCTGGCACTCTAGGGAGGTACTCGTGGCATGCGGGCTCAGAGAGAATCCCTGATTGACGTCAGAGTCATTCTGAGTGGCTCGAACTTCCTGCGTGGTGTTGAGAGAAGCGTTGTGCAGGAGACTTCGGCTCTCTTCCTCTTGAGTAACTCGGCCCAGTGTATCTAAAGGGAACCATGAAAAACTATTCAAGCCTCTAGGTAGCTTTGTTCTAACGTGCACACATAAAACTGTATAAATAGACGACTTATTTAGCTCCTTCTTTAATATGATGCACAATTAAACAAGACTGTTTAGATATTCATGTATGATATTTATAATGTGTGTTTGTTTTTAGCTTATGTCAATATATCATTTAAGAAAGGACTGGCAAAACTTTTTAAAATTGGCTGAATTGGTGTGAAATGACTGTAAAAAAATATCCAGTAACAATAAATAGACTACATACTGACATTATACTCTGTGCCATTTAGGAGAGCATATATCTCTTCCCATGTCATCATAATCTCAATTTATTTATATCAGGTGGTTATATTTACTCCAGCCTACAACAGAGAATTTGGACACGAGGAAGTGTCAGAATGTGATGAGCTTTGCAGTGATTTGAAGCGCAAGGGGATGTGGCCTTCTTCACATCTATTAGTGTGCCGGAGTGTGCACATCTATGTGTGCGTATGTGTGTGTGTGTGTGTGTGTGTGTGTGTGTGTGTGTGTGTGTGTGTGTGTGTGTGTGTGTGCGTGTGTGTGTGCAGATGCTGAAAAAAAACATGGATTCCTAAATATCATTAGACAGCAGACGGTCCCCTTAAATAATTTATTTTAATACCTCACTTACTTACAACCTACTTCTCATAACTTTATAGAGATAAATTGGAATTAGAAATAGCTATATATATATATATATATATATACACACACACACACACACACACACACACACACACACACACACACAGTATATGCTATATAGATATGCTAAGTATATCCATATATACTTATCAGCAGAAAGGCACAATAGGTTTTACTACTGTAAAAAAAAAGAAAGATCATGTTAATGTAAAGCAGAAATATAACTGCTGCTTTGATGGTATCACTTGGCCTCTTTTTCCCCTGTGGAGAGTGTGGGAGTGAACTGCACGCTTTGTCAATCACTGTAAAATGTTTCAGATGGCACAAAGTTAATGTTTAGGCACATGCTAGACTCATCTATCTATCAATAATGTCACCATAAATTAATCCATTAGGTGTGCATCTACAATCCCCTCTTTATCCGCTTATTTGCAAATGTATGTATTTAATTGATTTTGCACATTATAACTCCAAATACCCCCAAATCTGGGCTTTCTTAAACTCAGCCAGAATATCTTTCTAGGAAGTAACCCTAACAGATGAGAGTTCTGTATGCCGTCCAGACAGAATAGTTTTTGTATAAATTGGCAAACATTCAACATTTCTTGCACTCCAGTGGAATTCTCATGCCTGAGACTTTGGCTTTGCATTATAACACTTACAGTGTTAAGCCAATAAATGGTCTTTTATTTTCACGAGAGACTACTGCAGAAAATGTATGAAGGAAGGTTTTGAGGGTGACCGGAATGGTGCTGGGGAGAAAAAAGAAAAAGTTAGGTGAAAAAAAACAGGTCAATAAATCGATAAATGTTTAACAGAGTGTGTGACAGGGACGAGGGTTTGAACAGTGGATTCCAACACTGTATTGCTTTGGACACAATGATAACATTTAAATAAGATTCAAGAATTTATGTCACAAAAAAGGTTATATACAGAATACAACTTGCAGTAAAATGTAAATATCTTAATATTAAAAGCAATTTCATGTAGGGAAAAGCTTATTATTAACAAGATATAAACCCAAAATATGCAAATGTTTCTGTGATAGACCATCTCTGTTTACAGTTTATAAGTTTGGCAGTCATAAATTGTCCATTCGCTAGTATGCATCAGTGGGGAGGAAAGCATTGGAAAAGTCTGTATCCGTGTCATTCATCACATTGGTGCAGTACTCATTGTTGCAGGTCGAGACCAACCCTCTTTGATGTGATAAGTGATTTAGAGTAAAAGTTGACACAAACAAATGGCTCATACAGGAATTGACCAGGAAGTCGCTCCGACATCAAACAGAACTCTGCACAACAATAGTCTGGGACACAGTCCTTCTCAGTACCTTTTTTTTTTTTTTTTACTATTGTAGCTATGCACGAGTGCCACACAATAACCTCGGAAGAGATTTGTCATTCAGCCTTCCACAACGGGACACCAAGACAATGTTAATATGTTATTTCAGACGTGTATTTCTGAGAAACTTCTTGAACGTGGACTTCCTAGTCTCTTGATGTGAATCACGGACACCTCCCTCTCTCAGAAAATGAATTTATTATTATCATGACAGCAAAATATAGTCGCTGCGCAAACGTCTTGTCAGCAGGATGACAAGCTTAGCCAAATCAAATGGTTATATCCTTAATGATAATTGATCCAGTATCTGTATTATCTATTATACCTGTGTATTTGTATTTGAAAATGTAATTATAATGTCACTATTTACAAAGCCGATACTGTTGCAAAGAGACCCTGGAATCTTTTTTTTTTTTCTGTAAATGCACATGTACCGACTTTAGTTTTGGGCTTGTGCTTTATCAAGACATTTTCTCTCAGATAATCACATGTGTAAAAGTTTGTGGGTAATTACATTCATATGAACCTGTGGTTTTCCAAAAAGGCATTTCTTTCTGATGTGTGTAATTACCAATATCAGGGCACTTACATAATATTTATCTAGCTGTGCTATTTCTGTAATACAATAAGCCAGCTAAAAATTTGCCAAATCTTTATTTTGACAGTACTTACAAGGCCAAAAGTATATGAAATGTCAAGTTCTCGTTGCTTTACATGGAGGAGTTCAATTGGGATTTAAGAAATATGGAAGCTCTTTATTTTTCATTTGTTCCAACCTTGCTGGAAAAGTAATGCTATGTGCTATGAGTTTTTTAAGATTGATATCTTGGAACTGGGATGAAAGCAATTCTTTGAATCGATCTGTTCCCCTTTTAAGGGTTTAAATGAACTTCAATGAAGTTAGGATACGATGGACAGACCCTAGCTTTTTTGAGTTCAAAATATCAGTTTGCTCTCTGGAAATGATACATTAAAATAAATAAATAAATAAAACCATTTTGCTTGAATTAACATTTGTATATTTAAGGCAGTTGAAATAGATGAATGTAATTCACAATTTGGAATTTTCTTTTAACACTAAAGCTGTTCAATTCATAAACAAAGACATTGTTCAAATCTCCTCCATTTCCTTCAAGGTTAACCCAGATGATATTTGTCAAGTTACCATCCAAGCGTTTTTGTGTTTTTTTTTCTGTGCTACAATAAACATTCCAACAACCTAAAATATACAATATTCTTGTATGATTAATAAGCGCTAACAAGTTATAGGTCAAAACTAATCCAGATAATTCTGAGTAATCATATCATAACATTGCACAAATACTACATAACAATCATTTTTTAAATAAGTGGACAGTTCATGATAAGATAACACCTTACATAATTTCTTCAGTTGCTCAAGTAACAGAGAAAAAATTGGGATCTTGAGTGGTACAACAAAGAATTATTCATTCTCGTGTCTGGAAATTATAAGTTTCAGTGTTGTCTGGGTGGGTGGAATGATGATGACATACTCTTTCATACCTATCAATCAGAGAGACAATACCCAGCTTTGGGTGCAGATAGCACTTTTCTTGATGTATGATGCTGCATGAGCAGTAGCTATAAAAGATGCAGAGGTTGGCTTCACATGTCAAAAGTACAAATATACCCCATTTTTTCTGGAAGGTAGCTGCTCATTGGGTAGGAATTTGTGGAGAAATCGGCGAGCGCATATTGAGGGAAAATGGGATAATTATAGTAATAATTTGTAAGTAATTTTTTTGGACAACTAGAAACATTAAATTTAATTAATTTTCAAAACATCCTTGAACAGAATTTGTGTGGATGAGAGTGTTATATTATTAGTAGATGTGTGCACTGTATGTATTTGGGGTATAATGCAGCACCACTCTTTCTGTATCTGTATTTCACTAATGTGCCATCTTTCACATATACAGTATGTATTTCAATTGGAACCTAAAGTGGATTATTTTTGTTTGGGGAATTTTATATGAGCTCTGTAAAACATTTAATATATATATTTGTAAAAGAAAAAGAAATCACAATTGACTTATTTAAAACCTAATTTAATAAACTGCAAGCCGGACCAGACAGTTACTTACGATGAAATAATAAACATTATAAAAGCATCAAGTAGTAACTCACATTCTTGTTAATGAACTTGTCAATATTAGCCTACTTGCTAATGAAAGAAACACTTATTTCTCATGTTATTTTGTCTTGTGTTTAACTAGCTACACAGCTCCTGACAAGCAAACAATATCTCAATAATTAGAAAATAATAGTACCCTTTTTATTTGTATCGGTTTTGTAATACGTTTAGAACACATTATCAATTGAATCAAAATTCTGAAGTTTGTATCAGTACATCTTTTGTGAACGTGTGTTTATGATGTGTGTGCTGACATAAGATTCTTGGTAAAACTTTATTAATTCAATTCTATTCAATTCATTTTTATTTGTATATCGCTTTTAACAATGAACATTGTCTCAAAGTAGCTTTACACCGATAATGTGGTGATTAAAAGTGAATATGTTCTTTATAAGTATGTAATATGTTTTTGTCCCTGATAAGCAAGCCGGTGGCGACTGTGGCAAGGAAAAACCCCCCAAGATGGCATAAGGAAGAAACCTTGAGAGGATCCAGACTCAAGAGGAAACCCATCCTCATCTGGGTTGCACCCAGATGTGGTTACTAGAACTGAGAACTTATGAAATGTATATTTTGCTCTATACAAGCCAATAGTACCTTTTATTTCTAGCTAATACTGTCCTCATTATGACAGAAACAAGTGTACAGGGGCTACAAAAATAAGAGAATAACCAATAAAGGCCTTTTAAATAGTTTGTAATAGCATTTACAAAAACAGTTACTAGTCATTAAATACTGGCAAAATTTTTGATCCCTAAAATTGTGTTACAAGATTCTTTTAATTATTTTAATTGCATGTATATTTTATGGATCAAATAATGTGTTAGAGACCTTCACTTTACTTTTGGGAGAGGAAAAACAATCTTGGCATTTTTCAAATACACAATCTTTTTCTTTACAACATAATCCTTTGTAGGTAGAATTTTTCTTGGCTGTTTTTTTCACTGGAGATCTGTTCTCCTGTGGGAGTTACGATTACCCTTTGAATGCCTGCGACTTATTGTGCTACAAAGTGAGGAATAATCATTCATTAACCTCTGGCCTGGTGGGGCTGTGAATTGACACACTCCTGAGAGGGGGGCTTTTGTTGCCCGTCCTGCTGCAGCTGGGTCAAGCCAATTGGCGATTCTCATAATGATCTTAAATGGATTAACTGGAAAAACATGCCTGAGAGTTCCCTTTTCAATTACGACGGCAGTCATTTACATGAAGCAGAGCAGAGCACCAATAACCCAGACCTCAGTTGTGCTGGCCTTCTGGGAATTACAGCCCAGAGCACTTCACCTTTCACAATGATGTCTCACTCTGGGAGCGTGTATGTCTGTTTGTGTGTGTGTGTGTGTGTGTGTGTGTGTGTGTGTGTGTGTGTGTGTGTATAAGAGAGAGAGAGGTAGAGAGAGAGAGTCAGAGAAATGGTAGGGGAAAATAGGTTGACATGTTATCTTGTAATTTGTTCTCTAAGGAATAGAATTGTATTGTCACTAAGCTGTGGACAACAGAGGAGTTCATCAATCTGGTAATTCAGTTCAGCTGCAATGTGAATGAGTGTGTTCATTTTATCATTTCATTACTTAGTTTCTACACTGCTATCTGCAGTAAACACTGGCTATTAGACTGTAAAAGAGCACATGAAAGCACAAATTCTACACAAAATGTTTAAATCTAAGTGTTTCAATCCATCTTAATAGTATGATCTTTGGAAATGTGTTCATGAATAAATGGCTTGGGGACAGCCAGGCGAAAAGACGGAACTCGTTATTTGATAAATTCTTTGGTGATGGGTAGGCAGGGATAATTTGATAATGATGACCTATTCCAACTCATTCCGCTTGTGTAAGCATGACTGCCGTCTATGTCCATCAGTGGTGGCCGAAGGTCGAGAGATAATAATGTTACATTTGATAATAGAGAGGATGTGAGACAGGGATCGATGGCCACACGTCTCCATCACCTTGACCAGGGTGGAGGACATCAGTTCAACTAAGAAATATCAGTTGAAAATTATTTTTGTATATTTAAGTGTGATGACCCAGGAAGTTACACTGACTATGATCTAGTTAATAAATGTGCTTTTCAAAATAACAAAGAGACTTTTATGTTTCTAAATTGGATATTGTCTTGCATCAGCATGTCATTAAAATGTATTGATAGTATTTGGGTAAGAATGACCTGTGCACAACCACAAGCACATATGAACGAAAGAGAAATATATATATATATATATATATTACAAATGTACCTTAAATGTAATTGAAATATATTAATTTAATGACATAACTAATTAAATTAATACATTTTATTTACATTTAAGGTACATTTGTAATATAGAAAACGTGTGTGTGTGTGTGTGTGTGTGTGTGCGTGCGTGCATGCGTGTGTGTGTGTGTGTGTGTTTGTGTGTGTGCAAGTCTAAGACCACATTTGTCCTTTTCTTTCTATTTAAAACATGGAAATAAAAAATAGTTTCAAAATATTTGTAAATTTCTCAAACAACGAAATTAAATGTATTTTGAATACGTGCACTAATTCTGGGTACAAATTTTAATGCATTAAATGTAATACTGACCATGTTAACTGCTAACCCTAACTGCTTGCACAGAGTCAGATTTGCTCATGTCTACATTTTTCTATTGAACCATATGCTTACTGTCATTCTGATAGCTTTAACCTAAAAAACGAGTCCAGTGCCAAAACAAGTGCACTACTTAACTTAAGTTGATGCAAAAATATTTTTAGTAATGAAAATTATATATGAAAATACATTTTCACTATTGGCCCAACATGCATACATACATGATAAGTCAGTCTGCTACATGAGCCTATAAACGCCTTTGTGGCAGTTTCCTAATTCCTTTCAAAACCAGTTCCAACTCTGGAAAAAGGCCTACTTTATCAAGGCCTAGTAAGTTGAGCATACATAGGTTATTGAGGGTGTGTATAAATGTTGCAGAAAATTTTCCAGTATAGCTTAACTCTGCAACTATAGCCAGGGCAATTACTCAAACAGAGTTTTCGTTGTTCCAAGATTCAGAGTGATATATCACTGAATGAAGGTCAGCTGTGGGTTTACCACACTACAAAAACACTCCAAGCCTTGGAGTGTACTGGCAGTTAATTCTGTGTAGTAAAGTATTCTCTGCATGTGTCATTTAAGTATTTAGATTACACTTATAGTTTTATCACTGAAAAATAAAAAATATATAGGCTGTATCAATGGTGGAATTAGAGTTTGCGTAAAATGTAATTCAATATAACTGCTTGTGAAAACATAATACGCCCTAAAGGCAGATTTTAAAGAAGCCCGGTTCTCAGTATGATTTGGAGAGGAAACAGTTTATTTTGTGTGTGACAGAATGCTTCACTGTCACTGATCATTTCAGTGTTGTAATTAGGAATGTCTCTGTAGTGCAATCCTAACCGAATATAAGCTGCACAGATTTTGGAACGCAGAGGGAAGAAAATGTTGGAATAATGAAGACAAAATGCAAGTTGGACATTAATCATCTAAGGCCCTCATCAGCAAAAGCTTTGCCCTATGCGAGACAGATGGAAACCTATCCGGTTGACGCAAGTGTTTTGGATGACAAAGTTGCTCCAGAATGGCTGCGCAGTTTGATTGCTACCTTGGTGGGGAAGAAAAGAAGCAAAGCTTAACATTTGATGGAGCACAAACTTTAAACACAAAGCAGCAGGACATAGAGAATGGAAAGAACAAGAGAGAGAGAGAGAGAGAGAGAGAGAGCTAGAGAGAGTGAGAGAGAGAAGTCACAGGCGGAGATATATAGACCCAAATACCAGGTTCAGTTGCTCAGGGAACTTAAAACCACAGATGACAGCACGGGTCGTCTTAAACGTCAAGATGGATAGTACCGCATGACACTGCCAGACATGGTTAAATGTTCATCTTGCTAGATACAAATAAGTGTCTCAACAACTTACACTGATGGTTCATAAATAAACAAGAGTTGGCATGTTTTTCGTGGATGGATGATGGGAATGATATCAGACATTTATTATTATTATTTTTTTTTTTCATTTTTATGATAAAATCCTGATCTTTCCTTTTGTTACAACACATTTTCATTGCACTAAAAAGCATTTAAACATCATTTTGCAATAAAAAACTAAAGAGAGCTTTGGACTCAGAATTATTCCCCAGCCGTAGTACAGATTATTTTATAATTTGTTTTCTGCCTTCTACTATGGTGTGATTAGAACTGTTCCTTATAACAACCCAAGTTAAATTAGCTACTTAAATGACAGTCAAAAAGTTTAGTGCTGATGTTTCAGTGTTAATGTATTGATAAAGAAGTAAAAAAACAATACCCTGTTGAGAAACATAAACTTAATAAATGAATCACTGAAGTTGTTTATTGAAGCATACCCATCTTTCCCAGAAATGATTGCTGCAACAAGTTTAGATAAGGAGCAGGTAGTGCCTAGTGCATCTGAACTATCCACACTACCCACATATGGTCCACATTAGAGTGGGAACAGGCCACAGAGCTCCACCCCCGCACACCCCTGAGTGGTTCAGCCTGCTGACAGACAGCTTCTGATTCCACATATGTTGAAATCCAGAAAGCGTTACATGCCCTCTTTGATACTGGGTGATTTATTGGGCCTTGGCACCAGTTGCAAATGTCTTCAGCGACAGAGAGGCTCGTCTGTGTAAGCGGATAGTGTCTATCAAATCACAGGCCGGCAGTACAACAAATGCTCGGCCGTTTCCACACATTATTCAGGCTTAGGGAAGCCGTGCCTTCCACTCAGCCCACGTCCTGTACACTATCACTGCACATTTGTTAACATTGTTTTCATGACAACCTTCTTACTCTGTTTAATCATTAAGTAGCTAACGTGATAAATTCATACTGACATATATTTGTACTGTAATTGTTTGTCTAACATTGTTTCATAAGCTGGACAGCTGTAGTGAAGTGATGGATTCATAATAGCAACTATGATTATTTTTTACCCTAGATTGCAGTAAAATAAAAACAAACGAAACGAATGAGAAGAACGTTCAATATGGTGCCAAGGCCCTATCTTATAACAGATTTATATTAACAGATCAGTTGTACTAATTGTATGCCTGGTGTCTGCCTCAGGATATGTATTCCAGGCATTATACAATGTTGTAATAAGATTGGAACAAGCATTACCAAATTGTGTAGTTTTTTTTTTTACAAACCTCACTAAGCCGTAATGGAACTTTTTGCTCTTAGAATGTGTCTAGGATATATAGGGGGCGACAACATTTTATTCTCACCGCTATTCCACTCTAGTTCTGGTCAGGGTTAAAGGCTGAACGGCTTGGTCAAGCAGTTGGAGAAGGTCAAAGTTTAAAACTGTGGCACAGCAGCTATGTTAATGGAGACATGTCCTCATAGTACCATGGAAAGAAGGGATGAATCTCACTCTGTCATTCCCCATCCCTCTCGCTCTCTTTCTTTCTCTCCTTATCTTTTTCTTTCTCTCTTTCCCATTTAGTAAACAAATGACACAGTTTTTCCTCATGCCTAAATTTACTACTCAATAAAGTCAACACACTAAGAGGTCAAACAACCAGTCAAGTTAATGATGCTTTGCTCTTGATGGTGGGCTCCCCTCAGCACATAAGGCACATGCACTGGAATCAGAGATTTAGTGCCCCTCTTATGTCTAACTATTCATTTGCAAATTTTTAAACATTTATTTAATTATTTAATTTCACCACTTGAAAGTTTTTAGGTACAGTGGTGCCTCTCAGCTCCAGGATATCTGGTATACTTGCTGAGCCCTGCTTATTCCACGTTCTCCCCCTCAAAGATGCAACTATGTAAATACTTCCAAATTCTCCCTTGTCAGACCCTTGACTTCCTGAAGCATGCTCCCCAAAGCTGTCCAGGATGAGGTGATTACAGAAGATGAATGAGTTTTTTTGCGTACATTTAAAAAAAAAATCCTTTTTGCATGAAGTTATGCTAACCAGATCATGTTAACTAGAACATTCTTTGCCATTTACCATTCTAAACTAAACATACTACTTCCACCAGCTTTTATACCACTGCTGAAGCCCATTCCACATTTGGTTTGTACTAAATATCCACACATTCATTATTTGAAGTCAGTGGTTAATCTAACAGCATGGATACTGTGTTAATTAATGGCAGAAAAACAGAGCTTGGGTGACAGTAGACCTTTCGGCAGAAAGATAAGTCATGCTGGATTAATGCCCTGTGTGGTTTAATTATATCTTGAGCCTCCACTCAAACATAATGGTAGATAAACCCATCTCCATTGGCATCCACGTCTCAGGTTCAAAACCAAAACAGAACAGTTAATTCAATTATCTAAATGAAGCTTATGCTCAATTAAATAGGGATTGATAGGGATACGACTAATTAACTATTGAATTACTTTGGCCATAAGAATAGCCCTGTAGTATTCTAGCTAAATCTGCTGTTCTGTGCAATTCCTTAAAAGCTATACTGTCACTTGTTTCACAGTTAGTGGGATACCTGAGTTCAGATCTGACATTAGTGCCTTATGACAATGCCTAGCATGCAAAGAAGGTGCTTAGCTATATCAGGGGATGCTATAATTACATTTCAGGTGCATATATGAATATGTGAACATCGCTGATGGTCATTCTAAATAGATACATCAAAAGCAAACTTCAGGCCAATTTCAGCAATAATGTTTAGTTAGACCTGACAGATAGAGCACATGCACAGACTCCTAATTGACAGGGATAAGAACTTGGGCGACATCCTGACTTGCCTTCTGATTATTATTTTATCCAGCATTAGCCTAGGCATGTGTGTGACAATACAAAGATTGAGTGGTAATGAAGAGAACTTGCCTTACGCTTTCACTGGACTAAATCAGTTGTCACTGGAAACCAAAACTCTGGGGCTGAGATTGTGTCAGTTAAGTCGGATCGGTAAAGTTAGATTTCATTTAGTCGGTATGACGAATTTGGCATGATGGCATAATGAAACAGAATATGTTACTTCATAATTTTTAATTTACCATGCCTATATGACATTCATTTCTAAAAACTTTTTTATACATGCTACAACGAATTTTATTTGTCTTTCTTTTTGCCACCTGTGGCCTAATCCTAATGCTAATCCTAGTCCTAATCCTAATCCAGTTTGCAGCAATCACTGCTCCGAACCTACATGTTGAGCTATAATATCTTGTGTGTTTGCTTGTGGCCGTAGATAATTAGCTCAGAAGTAATGACCGTGCAATGATGACAGCCGCTGCAACCTAATCCCACTTCTTTTCCTGCCGCTCTGCCCTGCCCCAGCAACTGTAGGGATGGTTGTGTCAGGTCTATTTTTGCCCCTGGCTGCCGGACTACTGCTGGCGCCAACCCTGGGGACCTGCACTGCTGGAGCTGACAGGGCCGCAGTGCTTATTCACCTCTTTGCCCCCTGCTGCTAGTATAAGAGCGGAGCAGGAACCCAACACTAAGAACACTGTCAGTGCAGGTCAGACTCAGGGCTTTTGAGGGCAGCAGTGGGAAACATTACAGCAGTGTTTCCAATTTGTATTTTCAAGGTCATATGTGTCTATAGCCCAAGGTACCTTGGAACACTGGTAACAGGTCATTGTGAGGGTCTGTTATTAGTAGGTCAAAAGCGATCATCTTGAAGATGTAGTGTTGCAAACCGTTGCAAAAAGCACCTTCAAGTCTTGCTATAAAACAAGTTCAACTCTATTGATGCATTACTGCTACATGCTCACAAAGAAGTTATTTCATTTGTTGTAAACTGCCCCTGGTGGCTCATACCTCTAAACACCATGTTGCTGACTTTGTTTAGCTATACAAGCTGTGATTACAAGCCTAATTTGAGCTGCATGCTCACATTAGTACATAGTGCTCATGCCGTCACAAGGCCGCACCTTGTCCTGCATTACAAGCTTGGGCATTGTTCCCTCAAGACTGAAAGTTTGAGATTATGTATGAGCACATGTTGGAGCTTCCTCAAATCTAAAACAAACAAGAAAGGAATGAAGCTCATGTCACACAGCACCATTAAGGCTTTAGAGTGCAAGCCAGGGGTCTTACTCCAATTTCTATAAAAGCTATGTGAAGGACCACATGGAACAGCTTGGGCCCAGTTGGAAAACTTGGTCAAACATTTTAACCCATTCACACTGGGACATTATAATTGTGTTTTCTACAGTTTTCTATCCAAACCTCCCCTATAACAAGATTAACCCATTTAGACCCAACAACTCTTTCATCCCTGCTTGTCAGTACTTTTAGCAAGAGAGGTGCTGATCTTGTGAAACTGGAGCTATTGGGTTAAATAGCCAGTTTGGCTAACCACTATCACATGGCAGCCACGACAGCTTTCCTCTGAGACATGTGGAGCTCTTGCATCATCTTTTCGAACTGCTGCTCATTCTACATCACAAGGCAGCTGAAAAAACTTGGAGGAAACTGCTACCTGTCCCTTTTCCACATGCATAAGCATAGATGCCTGAAATTGACTTATGTCACTCACTAGGGGAGAAAAGGGTTTTTGCCATTCCTTCCTCCCAACAAGCATCTAGACAGTTTTGCTCTACTGGATGCCTGTACAAGGTTGGCTGTGGCATCACCAGGATCCAAACTTGATCGCTGTAGAATGAAACATAAGATTTTAACTTAGATATCTGACTGCTCCATAAATAAAACAATAATAATGAAAAAGTTTAAACTGTTTGTGTAATGCTTTGATTTACTCCAGAGAGGATAGAATATTTTCATTTAGCAAATATGTGAAACATCTCAAGAAATATAAGATCAGCAGGAAAACTTCTAATAATAATAATAATTACTAATAATTATATTCTAATATGCCAATTATCTTCAATTCACAAAAAATAACACTTTAGTGGAAATATCTTAGATTTGCATTCCAAGTGCAAAAATGGATACCAGACTAAGACAAAAATTATATTCTGATATGCTTTACTCTTCTCTCTGATCAAGAATTCAAAAAAAGCAACGTTACATGGTTTACAGTTAATGGTAGAGCTTCCAGGTTGACACCTTTGCTCTTGAAAAGCAGACACTAACATTTAAAAGGGCTAAGGAACTCAGGAGGCCGCTACCCATGACCTCCAAATGGTATTCATTCCTTGTGCGTGAAACATATCTGTTGACACCCGGCAATGCGGTGTTGATGAGTTAATCTAGCAGCTGAGTGTGTCCTTTAACTACACCCGCCCCCTCTGCACATACAAACACATACAAAGGCCCCCTCCCACACATTACACCTCTGTGCTCACCCCCCTGCTGCCTTTCTAAAAAAACTCCACTAAACATTAGGAATCTACACATAAATCAACACAATGCCTTGTTCAAGTCGTCACCGAAAACTACAACAAAGTCCAATGGGGTCAATTGGGACAAATCTGGAATTTTGTGTAATGGGTTGTCAGATTGACTGGGTGGGGCAACTACATAAGCATTAACCATGTCTCATGTCTGATATCTCTCGTCTCCTGTCAATGAGATGAATGAACATGAGCGAAGCCAGGAAACTTCACTAAACCCTTTTTGAATTGAACTGGATGAGCCAAGTGAAATCTAATTGCAGCTCATTCTTATGAACATTTGATTGAACTGCCTCACTCACACCTCTCATGTTCCCAGCACATTCTGGAGATCATGGAGAAGTGTGAGGGCAGCCGATTACTTTAACGCTTCTGGAAATGGTCCATAGAGCAGTTCAGGCCAGTAAAAATAGGTTTGCCGTATGTTATGCTATGAATGTGAAATCTATCCTAGCGACCCTAGTGAGTATAGTATTTAAAGTATTTCAGGTAATATTTAAGCATTTTCTTTTTGCAGAGGGAAAGTTTAAATATAGTCACCTAAGCTATAGACTTTTTTTCTGGTGATGACACCTTTTGAAAAACCAAAATGTTTTATTTTTTTTACATAAAAAGACAAGTTTGTCTGGCAAAGCATCGTTATTTAAAAAAAAAAGATGTCCGAACATGGCAGAGTAGGCTACTTGGGAAAAATAAATCACCAAAATAAATCGTTCACAAGACTCTCTCTCACACGCAAACAAAATAAAACTGACCAAGCTGCATATTGCACATTGCTGGTTTCTTTGTTGTTTAGAGTTTTATGCAATATATCCTTAATGAGAAGAATGTGATTAAAGCAGTTTTGTGGCAAAACAGTTTGTGCGTAAGTGTGAAAATATGACAAATGTCCAACTGCATGATTCAGGGTTTCAATAGTGTGGGAAAGTCCAAGTCACTCTCAGCAGGGGGTTCCATGGTTTACATCTCAGTGAACATGAAGGTGGCAGTGTTTGAGGGATTCTCTCTCTGTGACAGCTTGTCTGACAGACTGGAATGTTCCTTTTTGCAGACCCGTTTTTACAAGCTCTGGACGTGCTTAGTGATGTGCTTGTTTTTGCAGTGCGTGGGGAAGTGAAAAAGTGGTTTATTTGCTGACACCTAACAACCATACATGTTACTAAGATATATGGCAGCTATTGCTTTTAAGATCAGTGATACAGTATAAGAGAAGGTGAGAAAAAAGGAGAGTCAAAGTGTTTTTATGTGATTATTAAGCAGTAACACTACAGTGTGGTGAACCATTTGTTGTCTGTTTTGAGAGGCCTTTCAATTTAGCCTGTCGACACAAAGATAACCCTCTCTAGCTAAAGATAACACCCCACCCCACCTATACTAATATAAATTCCAAGCTTTGAAAAATACATAAAGAACAATGTGCATCAAATAACAACTAGAACATTATGCATTACCTAAAACATGTAATAATAAGTATATACAAATATAATTCCTTCCTGTCTGTAAAAGATTTAAACTTGAAATTAAATACATTTTTATTGCACAAATTATTTAAGCAAAGTAAGATTAAATGTTGTTTGATATAAACATGTTAAATGCAACTGCTGTAACTACATTTGTTTTCAATTGCATGTCACATGTCACATATTTATCATGAAATCTGCAGTAAAACCATGTAAACATTAATGACAATTTAGTGTTTATTTTTCACATTCCAGTATTTACTTTTGATCATGTTGAGCTCAAGCAGAGTTGATTCTAAGGTGCTCACATTAACACCTCTGGGCAATTGAGCTATTTCGCTGTTTCCTGCGTTCTAGAGACTGCACATGAGTGTATTGAAGAGTAACACAAATCTGTTGTGACATTTTTGAAAATGATCAACGCTAAGATTCAACGTGGTGGCCAACAACTCTAATAACTTTTTATTCTATGTAAATACTAAACATATCATTTTTGGATTTTGGTTATGCATTTCAAACACTTTTAATGTTCTCCTTATAAACATTTATATTTCATTTATTATGTTAATTAAAAGCTTGTCTATGGTGTTTATTTCTGCAATAGGACCATTTGGCATATCCTTATTTTAGTATGTTGGTAATTGATCCTTTTTGTAGTTTCATATGATTGTAATTGTGAACACAGTTTGAAAAAAGTGGCAACCGAAGAAACAACTAAATAAATAAGTCTAAATTAAAAGCAGGAAAACAGATGTTGTGTGTTGTGTGTGTGTGTGTGTGTGTGTGTGTGTGTGTGTGTGTGTGTGTGTGTGTGTGTGTGTGTGTGTGTGAGAGAGAGAGATCAGTAACTCCTTTATAAAAGAAAAATCACAGGGCCAGGGAAGAAATGTCTGTTAATAATTAAAAGAAAATGTAACCACAAATGGTGCTATCGATTCCACTATGCTTAAACATAAATGGAAATTTGTTCATGCCTGTATCAGGCTGTAAAAGACATTGCATCGCAAAGGATAATCTTTAAAGCACTAGATCTGGACTTCAATGTACACTCCCGAAAAAAGTTATATGTAAAACCCTACAAAAAGTTACTTCAAAACCCTTGAGTACAAAATGAACCCTTACAAAACAACTTATAGTCCCTCCTTGCTCATTACTACTATGTCTGTATTTTGAATTTATTGCTAAATTATAAATATTCTATCAAAGTTAAATAAATAAAATAATACACATTTCTTGCAAGATATTTGCTTTCTGCATTGAATTTGTTGTATCTGCATTGTGTCTGTGTATATACAATCTGACTTACCATGGACTAGTAGCACTTGATAGAGTCAGTGTAAGACTGAATTTTAATTGAGAATATATTTAAGTATATAATAGTATATAATAGTATATAATTTTGTGTATAATCTATTATATATATATATA
>MU551645.1:1431969-1468508 GCA_024362625.1 Silurus asotus
TAATAATAATAATAATAATAATAATAATAATAATAATAATAATAATAATAATAATAATAATAATAATAATAATAATAATAATAATAATAATAATAATAATAATAATAATAATAATAATAATAATAATAATAATAATAATAATAATAATAATAATAATAATAATAATAATAATAATAATAATAATAATAATAATAATAATAATAATAATAATAATAATAATAATAATAATAATAATAATAATAATAATAATAATAATAATAATAATAATAATAATAATAATAATAATAATAATAATAATAATAATAATAATAATAATAATAATAATAATAATAATAATAATAATAATAATAATAATAATAATAATAATAATAATAATAATAATAATAATAATAATAATAATAATAATAATAATAATAATAATAATAATAATAATAATAATAATAATAATAATAATAATAATAATAATAATAATAATAATAATAATAATAATAATAATAATAATAATAATAATAATAATAATAATAATAATAATAATAATAATAATAATAATAATAATAATATTAATAATATTAATAATAATTTGAGGATTCAGGATATGCAACTGAATTATTTTAGTGAGAAAAAAATAATAATAATAATAATAATTAAATATTTAAATAATTCAAAAATAAAATATTCATACAAATGTGTATTATACAATAAATAATAATAAATTTTAAATTAATAAATTTTTTTGCAACTATGCATGCATATGTACTGTTAAAAATTATCAGTAAACATTTCACTTTAATCATTTTTCTACATTAAGTACAGGAGTGCGCAGACACATAATATATTATATCATGTTTTACTGTAGAGAAATAAGTAAAATATTATTGTACTTTAGAATATCACCAGTAAGTTTTATATAACAAACCCAAATTTTAATTTACTTAGAAGTAGTGGCACTCTTAAGAAAAACAATAATCACATTATGCAATAATAAAACAAATATTATATTATACTGTAAAGGAGCAGAGACTGAGGCAGACAAGGCTATAATTCTTTTTTACAAATGTGTTAATAATCCAGCATTAATTATGTAAAATTAAATAATGACCAAATAATGGAAAAAGAAAAAGACTAACAACAGATTGCTTTTATGTAAGCTTACAAAATGTTCAATGTATTTATTACTTGGAATATTCAAAAATTTGTGTACTGCCTTAAATTGTTTTCGATAGAAAAATACAGCTTTTGAAAAGTAAATTATAAAATTTTAAAAATATTTTAATGATTTTTCATTTTGTGTACTATAATACACAATTATAGTAAGTTATTGTAAATTATTGATAATAATTATGGTCATATGAACAATTATAGCCACTTATTTTAGACGTTTACCTTATTTGTTAATGCCTTTAAAAGATATAAAACTTATTTTTTGACGAGTAATTTCCTGCTTTAGCTTTGGGAGGTTTGGGTTTAGAAACTGTAAATGGCCTACTGATGAGCTCCAGTGAGTCATGTACAGCACTGGAGGAACAAACTCTAACTACAAAATGCTGCAAATGTTATTACAGGAACATTGACCTATACCTATACAATCTATACTAGTCAATAATACTTTGTCACTTATAGTGGTAATGTATATTTTATTCATTAGTAACAAAGCACCACAAATTATTTGTTTTTCAGTCACTGCTTTATTAATAAAACAAAATGCAAAACATGACCCAGAAGGCTTTCAAATCATCAGTGAACCCCACTTCACTAGATTTACTGTTGATATCTAGCAGTTGTTATAGAACAATGTAACTTTGTGTCATCCTCAGAGCAGATTGTCACACCTCCTTATTTAACTCACAAATGCATTATGCTTCAAAGGAAACAAGGGCACAATGCGAGGCAAATCATTAAACACACGCATCTTGTGAATCTGCAGAGAACAAAAGCATGCCGATGAATTTCTCCCATGTATCCGAATGTGTGTGTATGTGTGTGTATGTGTGTATATGAGTGTTCGGGTGGGTGGGTGGGGTCAGCTGTGCCTTTTGGCATTGGCATGTTCCGGAGGTTGGCGCTATGCCACAACCTTACGTTCACCAGACCGGTAATACTTGCTACTATTTATACAGTCAGAGCAAATGGCTCACACTGGATTTCACACAATGGCCTTAGCAAAAAAAATAGGGCAGCCAATCGGTTGTCTAGCATGGTTTAAACAACAAAGAAGAAACTGACCAGCTATTTTCTATAAAGGGGAATGAAAAGATTGATTTGTTGGCTTGGTGGTATAGTGGACAAAGGACACATGATGTGTTTAAAAGTTTACCTTTTTGATATCATACTCTGTAGGATGTGTATGTGACAAAAAAAAAAATTTAATTTGAATTTGAAGACAGTCAAAAGTTTGGAAACACATAATTATTTTTAAGGTACATGCATGTTACTTTAGTTTTTTTAGGGAAGGAGTACTGAACCAACATGGATACCGTTCCATAGTTCAGCACCATGCAATTCTATATGGACTGTGGCTTATTGGAATCGACTTCCCTATAAAACAAAACAATGATCTGTAACATCTGTCCAAGCTCTGTAAGCATTCTTTAGAGATCAAACAGTTGGCTAGTTTGTAATCTATCATAGAATGGCCTGTCCAGTCACTGGAACTAAATCCTACTGAATTGTTATACTGGATCGCAAGAAAGAAATATCCAACTAGTGAAGAACACCTTTAACAGTTTTATAGGAAGCAGGGCAAAGAATCTCAGATGAATGTTTAAAGAAACTACCTGTCTGAATGCCAAGAGCGTGTAAAGCTGTGAAAATAAGGTTTAACATTTGTACATTTATATATTATAATATTATTATTAATAATAATCTGGGTGTTATTATTAATATGGGTGTTTTTAAACTTTTGACAGACACTTTAAATATACAGTATATTTCCTTGTGGTTGTATTATATTTTGTTGCTTGTACTTTTTCTACTTAATAACAATACCACCACCCAGCAACAGTCCCTCTTTAAATTCAATCTCTCCATCAATTTAACCCCACAACCCTTTTTATTTAAACATTTCCACAGTTTAAAGTTTCCAATGTTGCTTTACTATTACAAAGTATTTATTTACTTAACTTTTTAGAGGGGCCTCCCTACTTAATAAATACATTCAATAAGTTCTGCTATGTACTGCTTAAAACCATTATCAGATTGTTATGCCTTTAAGCACTGCACTTAACACCCAGCTGCCCCTAGCACCCTGCAACATGGCACCCCAGCCTTTAGAAGGGCACTGAAAAAACACAATGCCAGATTAGTTGCTGTACCATGCATAAGTGAAGAATAAAACCACTAAACCACTCCACCACACACAACTATATCTGCAGAAAACCCACGTAGGACCACCTTGGCTGGGCTTCACACTTTGTTCCCCTGCAGAAAGACTGTGACAGAACCCTTGCCATGATGGCAGTGTGGGACATCTGGTAGGCCGGAGAGAGAGGGAGCACCTGTTTTGGCAGTGCTATGCATGAGGACCACAGCACTCCTTATGCACAGTTGTGCACTGTATTAGTTGCGCCTGATCATGTGTAGAGACAGCCTTAGCCCTAAGGCCTCCACACTATCTCAAATTCCTCATTAAACTAGTAACAGGAGACGCTGAAACACAGCAAGGGGGGAGGTTTTTTTTGGGGATTGCCCATGTGTGTAGCTTCTTGTGGTTAGTATCTATATGAAGAGTCTGCCTGTATTTGATACCTATACAGCTCCAATAAACGAATGCTCTTATGTTCATTCATAAGCATATTCGCCTGTATGCACCTGTGAAATACATGAATATACTTTATGTACAATATATTCATACAAGAGACCTCAAGAGCCTCAAATTTTGCAGATATGCCAATTCAGATATGCAGGATTGCTGCCAAACCAATCAGCACTAGTCCAAGAAACCAATCACGCACCTGAGAAATGTGAGGGAAGAACCATAACCAGCCACTCCATCACAAAGTATGGAAAAGAACTGATTGGCCTGACCGAGGAGAGCAGCTGAGCCTGGGGGATGAAAAGAAGTAAAGACTGCATCGTGCTTTCCATGTCCATCTGGCACAGCCTCTAAGCCTCCGTGGCTCAGGTTTACATTATTAAGAGGTAAGCACACTTTGACACGTTATACATAGACTTTGTAAAAGTGCATGGCTTTAGGCCAAAGGCTGCTATCGTGACTGAATGTGCTTCTACGTGATGGTTTCAGGGCTAATAAGGTGCCGAGAAAAGAAACAGGGACAAAGAGCATATGATCCAAAACTTTCTCCTGTCTGCCAAGTCTCCAGGAAACATACATGTGTGTTTGTGTGTGCACAAGTATGTGTGTGTGAGGGAGAGTGAGTGTATTTCCTGTCCTTAGGGCTGAACTATGTATCTGGTTTTAATGAAGTTATGAAATAACTGAAGAGTATGGGGAAAAGACAATACATAAGTTAACTTCTTTAAAATTCCAATCTCTCCCTTTTTTCACTAGCTTTTAGTCTGGATGTGGTTGCAAAACTTCTGTCTCACCATTTTTGCTGCCCCTCTTTTTCCATGATCATCTTTGGCTCCTAATGCTAGTAGCCATTGTCCCTTACTGCATCTGTCTGCTGAAGATCACAGCCCTTTCATCTCTCAAGTATCGCAGATGCCCTAATTGAGTCTCTCTCAAGGACCCCACACTTGTTGCCTCAGTCTCTATCCCAGTTTTAGTTGCAGATGCCACCACTCTCATCCTATCTCAAAAATCATAGACACACACTTCCACAGCCTCTCCTTATATGCTCTCTCTCTCTCTCTCTCTCTCTCTCTCTCTCTCTCTCTCTCTCTCTCTCTCTCTCTCTCTCACTCTGTCTCTCTCTCTCTACTCTTTTCCCCAGCCTCCTTCTCTAGGATCACAGCCTCTCTTCATTACACCACTTAAGTAGAGAACTTGCAACAACTGCCATTACCAATTCAAATCCTAATCTCAAAATCACTTAGTCAGCAAATCTCACTACTCTGACATTATCCTGCTAATCCTGCTGAAAGTCAGGCGAAATCCCCACATTTAACAAAATCCCCATATCTTTTAGTAGAATTTAATTCCATTTCAGTTCTGCAATCACAACCCATGCCATTTAATCAAGAGTGCAGTTTGTAGTTACCCAAAATGTATTTTGCAAAAAAAAAAAAAAGAACAGAGAGAACAGAATGAAATCAAGTTTTAATGACATAAAAAAACCAACAAAAAATAAAAACAAAGAATAATAAATAAAATAAGATGAAAGGAAAGTTCTATAAGGAGTGTTACACTAAAAAAAAAAAAAAACACATTAATAATCAGTTTTATTTGCCTGGTATAAATAAACTGTAGGAATAACCTTGATAAAATATATTTTCCTTTTTAATTTCGTTTCCGAAAAAGACACTTTTTAAGACACAGTTAGTTCTCACTCTCCAGTGTTCTGTATTGTTGAAAGATTTATGATCAAACTCTTGATGTCACCCAAATGAGGATGGGTTCCCCTTTTGAGTCTGGTTCCTCTCAAGGTTTCTTCCTCATTACATCTAAGGGAGTTTTTCCTTCCCACAGGCTTGCTCATCAGGGATAAATGCACACCGTTCACCTTGACTGTTGATTTCTGTAAAGCTGCTTTGAGACAATGTCTGTTGTGAAAAGCGCTATACAAATAAACTTGACTTGACTTGACACAGAACATCAAGTTGTTCATTCAAATAAAATTTAATTTATAGTGGAATGCTTTTTTATGCCGTCTAACATTTAAACAATAAACGTATAAAGTATAACTATAAAGTATAAAAATAAGGCTTTCTCTGAATACAAAAGTACTACAAAAGTATTTGCCCTCAAATGTACTTAGGTATTTTTCCTTTTTTTTTTTTACTTTTTTAAAGCTGTGGTACATCTTTGATGAATTAAGACTTCACGTTTTACAATATGAATAACATTTTTAAATTAATAGTAATACAATTTTTATCCTCTCAAACAAAAAAGGAACGCCTGATTTGCAAAATCTAGTTGAGTAAAAAGTACGATATTTGAATTTCAAACAAAGTGAAGTTAAAATAAAAGTCTCACGAAACAGAAATGCGTGAGTAAATAAAGTACAGTAACAGTAACGAAATACATTTACTTCCTTACTGTCCACCACTGGCTTTTCAGAAGTTTTATTTTCGATGGCATTCACATGGATAAGATTTGCAAATGGAAGACTTTGAAACACTTAAATGAGCACTTTTCAAGTTTGGTTTGTAGAATTCAAGAGTTATATTTATATTAAGTTTGTAATCTTGCGTACCAGTGTAGATTTATTCATTGTTAGAGACTCAAAGCACTTTTGTACGTTTCTCTGGATAAAGGCGTCTGCTAAATGCCGCAAATGTAAAAGTAAATGTAAAATGCTGGTAACCAGAGACTCTAATTTACTTAGTCCCACAGCGACCCCTTTGTTTGGGAGTAAAACGACATAACTACGTAACTATGTAATTTTGCAATAATATGGTATATATTAGACAGAAAAGGATGGATATGTGTATGACAGATATTGACAGAAGTACAGATTAAAAGGGGAGTGTTAAAAAAAAAAAAAAAAAACATTAATAATCAGTTTATTTGCCTGGTATAAATAAACTGTAGGAATAACCTTGATAAAATATATGTTCCTTTTTAATTTCGTTTCCGAAAAAGACACTTTTTAAGACACAGTTAGTTCTCACTCTCCAGTGTTCTGTATTGTTGAAAGATTTATGACCAAACTCTTGATGTCACCCAAATGAGGATGAGTTTCTCTTTTGAGTCTGGTTCCTCTCAAGGTTTCTTCCTCATTACATCTAAGGGAGTTTTTCCTTCCCACAGGCTTGCTCATCAGGGATAAATGCACACTGTTCACCTTGACTGTTGATTTCTGTAAAGCTGCTTTGAGACAATGTCTGTTGTGAAAAGCGCTATAGAAATAAACTTGACTTGACTTGACACAGAACATCAAGTTGTTCATTCAAATAAAATTTAATTTATAGTGGAATGCTTTTTTATGCTGTCTAACATTTAAACAATAAACGTATAAAGTATAACTATAAATTATAAAAATAAGGCTTTCTCTGAATACAAAAGTACTACAAAAGTATTTGCCTTCAAATGTACTTAGGTATTTTTCCTTTTTTTTTTTTTTTTACTTTTTTAAAGCTGTGGTACATCTTTGATGAATTAAGACTTCACGTTTTACAATATGAATAACATTTTTAAATTAATAGTAATACAATTTTTATCCTCTCAAACAAAAAAGGAACGCCTGATTTGCAAAATCTAGTTGAGTAAAAAGTACGATATTTGAATTTCAAACAAAGTGAAGTTAAAATAAAAGTCTCACGAAACAGAAATGCGTGAGTAAATAAAGTACAGTAACAGTAACGAAATACATTTACTTCCTTACTGTCCACCACTGGCTTTTCAGAAGTTTTATTTTCGATGGCATTCACATGGATAAGATTTGCAAATGGAAGACTTTGAAACACTTAAATGAGCACTTTTCAAGTTTGGTTTGTAGAATTCAAGAGTTATATTTATATTAAGTTTGTAATCTTGCGTACCAGTGTAGATTTATTCATTGTTAGAGACTCAAAGCACTTTTGTACGTTTCTCTGGATAAAGGCGTCTGCTAAATGCCGCAAATGTAAAAGTAAATGTAAAATGCTGGTAACCAGAGACTCTAATTTACTTAGTCCCACAGCGACCCCTTTGTTTGGGAGTAAAACGACATAACTACGTAACTATGTAATTTTGCAATAATATGGTATATATTAGACAGAAAAGGATGGATATGTGTATGACAGATATTGACAGAAGTACAGATTAAAAGGTCCTAGTGTGATTGTCACTAAAGTGTCCATGTGCTGGTATTAAAGTGACACTATGATGTGCCAGTCCAGTGTTAAAGTGACAGTGTGAAATTGTGCAAAGGAATTTGTGCAACGAAGGAAAAGTGAGACAGAGAGAGAAGTCCAGGTAGTTTAAACCAGGTGTTTCCTGGTTTGAACTCTAAATGGCCTGCGGGAAGTAGCTCCTCCACATACTCTCAGTGTTTGCCTTCAAGGATAGGAAATGTTTTCCTGAGCGCAACAGAGAAAAGAGTCCATTGTTGGGATGGCTGAGGTCCTTCACTATCTTCCTGAACCTGGTCTGGTACAGCTTGCTGTAAATGTCCTGCAGAACATGGAGCTTAGTGCAGATGGTATGCTCAGTTGACCACATTCCTGTATAGTGCTGTTCCTGAACCAGGAAGAGATGCTACCCGTCAGAACACTCGCAGCGGTGCAGGTTTAGAAAGTCTTTGGCACCTGAGAGGATAGTTTAAAGGCCCTTAAGCATCTCAGATGACACTTCTTCACCAGGGTGTTGATGTGACAGGACAATGACAGATCCTGTGTGATGTGAACACCTAGGTACACTTTTCAGTGTGGTCCCGTTGATCTATAGCAGTTGGTATGACTGCTCCTGCTTCCAATGAGCTCCTACTACAACTACAGCTAGCTTACATGGAGAAAGCTACTACTGATCAAGAGAACCTTGGTTATGTTATCTTGTTATCTCGTTATCTTGATTATGTTATAATGACCCTGTAGAAATTTAGGAATCTGGTATTTTTTAGAAATGTTGCTTCAAACACTTTCTATTTCATAACTGGAAGGATTGTTATAGAAAGAGTTTTTTTTTTTTACTTAGTGCTGAATTTTCATTAAGGCTTTAGAATCTCAATGTACTGAGATAACCTCAAAAAAGCAAGGAAAAGCCTGAGAAAATGACGTGGCTGTGGTGCAGAGCACCCTCAGTTTTTCTTCAATTATTTATTCTAATCTGTAAAGGACACAGCCTCTTTGTGGTGTGTTGGGCCAGACTAGTTCTCACTTTTTATGTTTTACAACCTTCTCAGATTTCCCCAGACCTGTTCAAGTCTACAGCACTCTCCAACCTGAGGAAACATGTTATGCTTGGAGATGTGCCACCTACCAAGCCAATAAACCAAATTATGCTATGGTGTAAGTTAAAGACCTGTGTGTGAGTGTGTGTGTGTCTATTTTTCTGTGCACATATGCTTGTGTTATGTTTTCAGCTTATTCCCTTCAGGATGCATGTCTCTGAATTCCTTATAGCTCTATAAGTAATTTACTACAAACTCTACACTACACTACACTACACTACACTACACTACACCACACACACACACGCACACACACACACGCGCGCACCCACACACGCGTACACACATATATACACACATCTTAGTCTCACAATATTTCTTCTAGAGCTGCTCTTATGGGATAGTTGTAGAAGGTCTGAAAGTGTCTCACTGACTTCTGCAGTGTATCTGGGATGGCAGCTGTGTGGATTTAGACATCATCATTTAACTAGTCAAGGAAGACATCTAGTCATTTCCCTCAGGCAGGAGAAGAATTTTGTGTATATGTGTGAGCGTGTGTGTGTGTGTGTGACAGAGAAATTGAGAGAGAAATGAGCTGGATATGGTACATGTTCAGCCCTTGCTGCTGGAGTTAGTGGCTGACACACTGACAGTACAATGTCTCCCAAACGAGCAGCTTGTACAGCTTGTTACTGAAGTACATTATCTAGATTCTCACTCTCTTTATTTCTCACACTCTGCCTTTCTCCCTCTGTTGAATTTGCCTGCAGATGTGCATGGCCTGCTGGATAACTGCATTAGTTCAGGCTCTGAACAATTTAATGCTTTTTGTGTGGATATTAGTTGGTCTATAATTGTCTGTCTTTTGGGAAAAGTGCAGTATATTTTCCTTAGGCAATGGTATTCACATACATTTGCCCGCTTTTTTCATCTTGTGCTACATTGTCTTTTTTGTCTTTTTAATATGTGTTTTCTGTAAATTTATTTTATTTTATAGGTTGGTGAAGAAATGTTGAAAGGATGTTGACAGCATGTGTGAGTTGTAAATCTCAATCTTTATCCACAAGCGCTTCCTTGGCAAAGTCAATGCGGTCAATTTACACACTAGTTTACTTTTTATATCCTATTTATTTATATTACTTTCTGTAGATGAATGTGTGATTGTGTGTCATTGCTTACAAATATGTTGGAGTTGGAGTTGGAGCTGGAGTTAAGACTAAATGGCAAGAAGAGTTTGCTTAAATTTGACATTTTAGTTGTCTTTCTCTTAAAACTCTTAAAATGTATTAATTTATTTTTTATGACGCCAGACAATTACAAAGCATGCAGGCTTTTAAATATGTACTATAAGCAGCAAAAGCATAGAATGAACAACGGCAGGATCGGGGGGATCCGCGGTGTGCTTTGGGAAGAAAAAAACAGCCATTGAGAGAGTGCCGGTGGGAAGGCACGTACCGGGATACACATGAGCGATAACAACGACCGCCGTGAACCAACATATACCAGCAATAACAGACAGTGAGAGTGTGGAAGTTTAAATAGGAGCTGGTGATGATGCTAAACGAGCACCATATGTGCGCGATTGAAGCCGGGAGCTTCAAAGATAGCGGCCGAGAAAGCACCTGACACGCTGAAGGGGGCCGAAGGCAGCGTGGAAGGTGGATTATATATATATATATATATATACTGGCGTGGTGCCATCATGACGAGGAAGCTACAAAGCATGCGACGCTAGCTTCTGTTTGTTCAGGTTGTTCAGAGGGTCTGGAGACGGGAAACTTCGGCAGGTCTGTGGATGGTGTCGTTGAAAAGTTCCAGGAGGTGAAGATACAGTCGGCGGCGTTTCATTGTTACCTCCCCGCGTCATTCCCTCAGACGCGGCCCCAATTTACAATGCCTGTTCCTCCTCAGTGCCACCAGGAGGTTGGGCTGTAAATCCAGCCACGGGATATGCACAGCCACCTCCAACAGGCGTCCTCCTCCACCTCCGCCTGGTTTTGTAGAGGATGGAGAAGACCCGCTGCCTCTCAGGAGGCTTCAACAGCATTGCTCCAGCCGCTCTGGTTGGGTCAGAGGCCAGTCTCGAGAGACTGGCTCCCTTATGAGATTTCCTGGCAGCCTGGGGAAGCCTGCTAGACGTGTCCCAGTGGGTCCTGCGCACGGTGGAGAGGGTCTACTCGATTCAGTTAGGGTCCTCTTCCCCTCACTTCGACGGGGGGAAGTCACTTTCCCCCCAAGTAAAGTGGGACCCAAGCAGGCTCTGGTCCTGGAACAAGAAGTATTCACTCTTTTAAGAAAAAATGCCATTGATGTGGTCCCTCCTTTAAAAATAGAGTCTGGCTTTTACAGCCAGTACTTCATGGTTCCAAAGAAGGATGGCAGGTCGATCCAATCCTAAATCTACGCTCCTTGAACTGCTTGCTAATGAGGCTCAGTTTGAGGATGCTCACCCCCAAGCAGGTCATGTCTCATATCAGGTCCAAGGACTGGTTTGTCACGATAGATCTAAAGGACGCATACTTCCAAATATCCATCTTTCTGGCTCACAGGAGGTTCCTCTCTCCCCCTCAGATCGAGGCTATCTTCACAGCAGTCAAGAGAGTGAGAGAAGGCCAGTCACTCACTGTGAAGCAGTCCAGTTTTTCCTTCTGGCTATATTGTCCCTAAAGAGGGTCGGGGACTTACAGGCTCTCTCCATGGCCCTGTCTCTCCTGGAGTTTACCACTGTCATGTCCAGTGCCTTTCTCTACCCCAGACCGGGGTATGTACCTAAGGTGGCCTCAGTTCCCCCATGACCCCTCGTGCTGCAGGCGTTCTATCCTCCTCACTTTCAAACCCCTGACCAGGAGTAGCAAAACCGAGGAGGAAGTCAGAGCAGCTGTTTGTCTGCTATGGCCCCTAGTCAAGTCAAGTCAAGTCAAGAAGTATATATAGCTGATGCAGTACACAGTAAAATGAAACAACGTTCCTCCCGATGCTACATACAAGAACAATCACAGAAACAGAAAACAGGGCTAAGGACTAGTAAGTGTCCTCAACACATAAAGCGCATGTGTGCAACCTGGGGCAAACGGTGCAAAGACAACACAAGACAGTGCAAGACAACACAAGACAGTGCAAAGACAACACAAGACAGTGCAAAGACAACACAAGACAATGCAAGACAACACAAGACAGTGCAAGACAACCGAGGACAGTGCAAGACAACACAGGACAGTGCAAAGAAAACACAAGACAGTGCAAGACAACACAGGACAAGGCAGGACCAAACACAAAATAGCTCCACTGGTAAACCTGTTATAACAAGACAAAGTGAACAAAATTTAACAGTGGCCAAAATCTAAACAAAATGTTGTGCAAAAGAGCAATATAGCAGCAGTCCAGGAAAGATGTGCAAAAAACTGCAAGTAAACAGTTTGTATTACTGAAGTAAACCCTATAAAAAAAGGCTACCTGCCAACAAGCAGACTCTCAGTAAATGGATTGTGAATGCTATATCCTCTTCTTATGAATTCTCTGTCATGTCCTCTGTCTCTGAACGTCTCTAGGCTTTTCTTTTCTTTGCAGAAGCTAGCGTCGTCTCCACTGCTTGCGTGCTTTGTAGCTTCCTGGTCGTGACGTCACCCCAACAGTGACGCAGTGTCTCTCCGTTGGACAGATTTTACATGTGATTCAGAGCTTAAACACTGTGGAAGTGTTCCCAAAGACGCAGCGTCTCATTCCCTCAGGGAACTAGGGTTACATACGTAACCTAGAGACGTTCTCCTGTATGCAATAATAGTGAAATCCATGAAGACAGGGCTTGCTAAGGTTAGTTTGGAAGAACTCAGATCACCTAGACCGAGCACTGACCTCAAATCTAATGAAAACCTATGGGATTAAATGGAACACTGGCTTTGCCCCAGGTTTTCAAATTTAACAGGAACAAATTCTTGTATCCTTTTTCCAAAATTAGTGAATAACCTTCCCTGAAGTGTGGAAGCTTTAAAGCAAAAAAAAAAAAAAGAAAAGAAAGAAAAGAGTGGCAACTCAATGTTAATTGGCATTATTTTGGAATGTGGTGTACATACAAACTTCTTCTATTTTCTAATTTAATACAACATTTGTATTGTAATGACATTATTATCAGCATGTATTTGGTACATCCAATTTTACTTTGTTGAAAGTATACACTTGAGCTACGATGAAACTCTACAAATATGTGTAAAAACCTTATAATCTATGTTAGATCAAATTATAGTCTCCTCCAAACAAGTGCTTCATTAAAAGCCATAAGAAAAATCAAACTCTTGAGTTAGCATGGTAATATTCTATAAAATGTAACATTTTCTGTATCATAAAACATGCTGTTTATTTTATTGTATTATATAATGATTCATATACCGATTGTTGCATATACTTGTTCGAATAATGTTAATTATTAAAATAAATTGTCCTTGAACTGGTGCTGCTAAGGCTTTAATAGCTAATGTGTTTTGGCTGATCAGTTACTTATTTGAGCTGGAAATATTGTAAAAAAAATTATATTTTTTTCTGAATTCCCCCATTAACTGGGCTTTTTTCTATTTTGTCCAATTTGCCTCAGTGAGGAGCACAACAGAAATGCAAGCAGGAGTAAGATTGTCAGAACAGAATCCAAATCAATTTGTCAGGTTCAATGTTCAGAATACAGCCACCACTTGTATGATGAAAGAAATGAGAATGAACTCAGGTGACTGACATGGCAGCTGTGACTACTTCACAGAGCATTTTGGGATTGTGTCCCAGGGCTGGGCAGCCATTCCTGTCCAGAAATCTGGCCCTATCCCAGCCATCCATCAGTGGCCAGTTCCAGTTTTATTCTCCTGGAACGATACAGGAAGCACAGCCATTATGGAGGAGCATTTCTAGAATACAAACACTATCTATTTCACAATTCACAAGCACTAATGTTTTAGGTTTCTATTTTTAATCCTATGTTTTTATGTTGTCACATTTTCTATCAAATTAAATATTTAATTTAAAAAACTTATAGCAGGCATATGCTAGCTGTATAGTGTTTAGTCTAACATTGCATAACTATTTCGATATAAATAATAAATATCAATGTGGTCACATAGTGACATTATATCAAGGGAATGACACAAAACAAAGAAGATAACTAGTAAGCATTGTACAAGAGCGTGCATATTTACTTTAGTAATAAAGAATTCGGTAAGAGAAGATACACTCACACCCCACATTCACAGTAGGCAGTAAAGCATAACTATTCGTTTTTATGGACTTCTGCAACAATAGTGCCAGAATTGAGTGAATTTAGACTTTCTCATTAAGTTCAGATAAACCGATATACAAATTTTAAAGATTGGCTCCACAGATCAATTCTATTTAATTTTTCACACACACACACACACACACACACACACACACACACACACACACACACACACACACACACACACACACCAGTTTTAAACCTTCCCGTTACATTTGATTTCTTAATAAATATACATAAACATTTCATGTATTTATAAAGTAGTAGAAATGTTGAACAAGGGTGAGTGCACATATATATAATAAATTCAGCGCTATGCTAATATGCTAATAGACAGAGATAAAGATCAGTTGGCGCAGGGATAAACATGGCCAATTAAAGGGAGGCCTGACTCAGTCAACATTCTGCCTCTGTCTCACCAAGAGTTTCTCCACACCATCATATGTTGAGGATTTACATAGAAATCAGACAGCCATTTGTGTTTAACTAGTTATCTGATTTAAATAAACTCACATTATGGCTATTACAGTTTCTCTTTGTAGCCTAATAAATACTGGACATGTAAGTATGATTTGCTAAGACTTGCTGGTATGGACAGGGTCAAACCGATTTTTTATAATTTATGCCTCATCTAGATTCAATGAACACCTTACAGCTGTGTTTACCGAAAAGGTGACATTTAACAAAGTCTAGAGTTCAGAAGAGTTCCTAAGGAGCAGTTCAGATGAAAAACAAGCATGTGGTTTACCCTTGAACAGCAGCAGTTCCAAAGAATTCAACTGTGAACAGGAAAAAGAGCCCTGTTTCTTGACAGAATCAATATTCTTTTAATACTAGAGAGGAAATGAACTGAACTGTTGCCATATGCACAAACTTCAGAAAACTTTTTTGATCAGCGTTGATTGGACATACTAATGAAGTTTTCTATTTGCCAAGACCTCCATCTCTCCTAAAAAAGCCATGTAACAAAAAGCTATGTACATTATTATCAATGTGTATTTTTAAAGTGTGGGGAACCACAAGATTAAGCTGCCTTATGATGAAGTTTTTAGACTTTGTTTCATGTGGGCTATCAGACTCTTTTCACTTTGTCTTGTTCCATATTGCGCAAAGTCATGTGAATTATACGACTACATGATAAATGGACTGACTCAATAATGATTTTCGGATGATGATGGGGAAAATGAAAGAAATTATGATATAACATTCCACAACAATGGAGTAACACATGTTCTGTGCTCGAGAGCACCTTGACCCATGACCCAGAACCGGCTGTGTGTATCAACAAAATTTTCGAACACAGAAAGCAGAAAATACAAGAGGAGTGATCTTATACATATGGAGTAAGCCATTACAGACATTCTGACAAGAATTAATCCAGTGAATGAAGAATCTGTTTCAGCCTTTTTTTTGGGTGAGGTTACAGTCTCTGCCAAGCCAAAGAAAAAATTCTCAGGGTTTGGTTTCAGATAGATGATTGGGATTGATGAAGACTTATCTTGCTGTCTTTAGTAATAGTGTATAATAGTCAAAACGTAATGATGGTGTTTGTACTCCATGGCAATAATTATACATCAAACACAATCAAAGCCCAGTGACTCTCACACCATAACGGCTTCCTCTGATCAGTGCTTGATAAAACATCTTCGATATCATTACAAACACTCTTGTCCTTTGTCTTAAATGATGGCTGGAAATCTTTTTCATGAACTTAGAGAAAATGTGGAAGGATTTAATTCTAAAAAAAAAATATTAAAAAATAAAATAAAATAGAAACCATAAAGACAAAGAACACTGAGATTGTTGGTACAATGCTCCAGGGAGTTTTTCTTATTTATCAGCTCATGTTTTAACCTTATCTAATTAAGAAAAATGTATAAAAATCATTTATCAAAAGTGTACATCAAGAATAAATCTGAGAATTCTGGAAAAATAGGCCCCTTTCATGAGTTCTTAACTTTTAAAAAGTAAATATTTTTAACCAAGTAACTTACTGTACGTTAATTCCATGATTTTATGTGAAGAGTTTAATATTAGTAATATACTATTACTGTATAAAACACATTCATATTTATCATGAATTTTCTGTAAGTTTTCTGGTTATTACTACTAGAAGAAGTGACATTTAGCATTTATGGCATTTTGGGCAAATGGCTTTTTTTTTAGGGCAACAGTTATCACATGTCCAACACCATTTGGACACTGTTATTACCAAACTGATATGATTGTTTGCTAAACTAAGCATTGCATTTATTTATATTGTACAATCATTGACTGAATAAGAGAAGATAAAGCTTTTACGATTTTTAATGAGTACTTGAAAACATGAGTGAATGCGCACCAGGGTTTAAACGAAAAATAATAAAAAAGGCCTTGGTTAGTTCACTAAATAAATAATGCTAACTATGGTAATAAAGTGCAATTCTTAAGTACACTAATCAGTTATAGTGCAATAATGTAACAATAAATATCCAGTCCTGACAAGGGTGGTACAGTGCATCTGGAAAGTATTCACAATGGTTCACTTTTTTCACATTTTTTGTTACAGCCATATTCCAAAACGGATTAAATTCATTATTTTCCTCAACATTTTACAAACAATACCCCATAATAACAATGTGAAAGAAGTTTGTTTAAAATCTTTGCAAATATATAAAAAAACAATATATATAAAAATATATATATTTATATATAAAATATATATATAAAAAAACAAAAAAAACAGCCTCCAATTACAGCCTCAAATCTCTTTAGAGTATGATGCTACAAGCTTGGCACACCTATGTTTGGGTGGTTTCTGCATTTCTTCATTGCAGAACCTCTCAAACTCAATCAGCTTGGATGAGGAGCATCGGTGCACAGCCATTTTCAGATATCTCTTGAGATGTTCAAGCAGCTTCAGGTCTGGGCTCTGGCTGCACTTAAAGACATTCACAGAGTTGCCCTTACTCCTTTGTTATCTTGTCTGCTTAGGGTCGTTGTCCTGTTGGAAGATGAACCGTCACCTCAGTTTGAGGTCCAGAGTGTGCTGGAGAAGGTTTTGCTGCAAATGCCGCAAATGTTTTCATCAAGGATCAACTATGTAAATTGCTGCATTCATCTTTCCCTAGATTCTGACTAGATCCTAGTTCCTGATGCGGAAAAACGTCCCTATAGCATGAGGCTGCCATCACTTTGCATCACTGTAGGGATGGAATTGGCCAGGTAATGAGCGGTGCCTGGTTTTCTTCAGACAAGATGCTTGGCATTCAGACTAAAGATTTAAGATTTTGTTTCTCATGGTCTTAAAGTCCTTTAGGTGCCTTTTTGCAAACTCCAGGCAGGCGGTCATGTGCTTTTTACTGAGGAATGGCTTCCGCCTGGCCACTCTAAAATAAAGGCCTGATTGGTGGAGTGCTGCAGAGATGGTTGTTCTTCTGGAAGGTTCTTATCTCTCCAAAGAGAAACGCTTGAGCTCTTTCAGAGTGACCATCGGGTTCTTGTTCACCTCCCTGATAAAGGTTGTTCGTTCAGTTTTGCCTAGTTGCCCAGATGGAGGCCACTGTGCTCATCAGGAACTGCAATGCTGCAAAAATCTTTCTGTACCCTTCCCTTCAATAAAATCCCTTCTCAGAGGTCTACAGAAAATTCCTTAGACTTTATGGCTTGGTTTGTGCTCTGGCATGCACTGTTAACGGTGGGACCTTATATAGACAGGTGTGTGCCTTTCCAAATCATGTCCAATCAAACGAATCTACCACAAGTGGACTCCGATCAAGTTAAAGAAACATTTCAGGGACGATCAGTGGAAACAGGATTAACATGAGCTCAGTGTTGAGTGTCATGGCAAAGGCTGTGAATACTTATGTACATGTGATTTATTATTATTTTTTTTTTGTTTTTTTATTTTTTTTTAATTAGCGAAGATTTCAAACACACCTTTCACATTGTCATTATGTGGTATTGTATTTTGATAAAAATCCAATATTGAATAAGGCTGTAACATAAAATGTGGAATAAGTGAAGCACTGTGAATACTTTTTGGATGCACTGTGGCTATAAATATATTTTCAATTTTATCAAATTTAATACAATTTTATTTCAAATAATTTTTAATAATCAAACATACAATATGTTACCTATTAAATGGAAAACAAATAGGTTACTAAATACTTTACAGATATGGTAATGTGCATAAACTACTAGTAAATATATTTTACAGTACATGACACTAGATTAGAAACAATTTCCAGAATGATATCGGGTGAATATGTAGTTATATTGTTGTAACTGAGAAATATTAGAGAACTACTAATAAAGTCATACATACAGTCAGACTGTAAAGTCATAAATAAAAAACAGAATATGTATTAATGATTACCATTTTCTTTTTAAATAATAATATTACAATGTTAAATTTTTTATTAACTTGCATGTTTTGATAATATTTGCAATGTATTTAGTGATGAGCATCCAAGGACATTTTGGAAGTATAACCTTAAATTGGCATATTATGAAGTATTAAATGTAAATGTAACATTATTGATAATGTCTTTGAAATTACAGACAAACAATGAATGCCTATCTACTATGATGTAAAATAAAGAACCATTTATGTCAAATAAAGAGCCAGAGTCAATCGTGCATATTTTATACTTATTACATCTTTTTATCTGTTATGTATATGCATTTGATGCAGTGTCCTTTGCTGTGTTTACAACCTTCTCTGTCTCCTTTATTGCATTCTTTCAGCATTACAACTCCAGAGAATATAGTAGTGTGTACTGTGTGTACATGAATGTGTGTAAAGCAATATGTATCTCAATTGGAAGTATACTGTAAAAGATGTTAGACATCAAGGGAACAGCAGTGGTCTATCTCTCTCAGCCTGGGTCACTGGCAGTGCCATAATTGTGCGAGCCATAAAAGCTCACTTCCCTCCAGAGACCTTCATGCTTGTTTACATCAGAGGGCTCTGATGTTATAATGGATGGTTAAAGCCTTAGAGAGAGGCTCCTCTGGAATTTTATGCTTTTTAACTTTCTAACATTGTAAAGGGTTCAGCTGGCAGGTACAGTAGAAATCTGAGGTCTCGCTCTTTGAGCCTCGGGATGGATTACAGGGCACTGCTGTGGCACTGGACCCCGGTAACACTCAAGCAATCTGAAGCTCAAAGGATCTCATTTTCACACCATGTAATTTAATGGCATAGCTCAAATATAGATAATCTCTCCAAGTACAATAGAATGGGGGAGGGGGTGTAGAAGGGAGGTGTGTCTTAGCATTACCATTTGTAGCCTAATGGAATGCAAATCGCTTATTGATCTATTTATGGACAAAGCACATGCTAAAGGTCACATTTGGAAGCTTATTAGTTGGATTAGTTGGAAAAGCAAATGGTGGCACTGTAAGTGTTTGAAATGAAGAATAATGAACAATATCTCTGTTGGTTGTGTGTTAACTGAAGAAATTCATGCATGCACTATTATAATTGAACATAACATAAAAATATGTGCACATTATTAATATCAAACTTTGGCAACCAGCAGTTCTGCTCTGCATGGATTTCAAAGATACTTTTGGAGAGTGTTCAAAAAACATTGGGAAAAGTATGAATATTAATACATTTCAAAGAAATGCAGGTGAACAGTGCAGTCAGAAAATGCATGTTTAATCTGCAACTCTACACATTGATCTTTCTTACTTCAAATGTTTTTGTAAGCTGCCAGAATAAAAGCAACTACAAAGAGAATCATCTCCTGTTGCACCTTAATGGTGTCATGTATATATATGGCATGCACTTAAACAAGAACCAATCATATTTGTAAATATGGCATTCCTTCCTGATCCCATAGGGAACCATTTAGCCCAGAGCCCCTTTTGACAGCCTTACAAATGTATTTTTTGCTTTACGTTATCTGCAAAATGAATTCAGAATGCTTTTAAAACAGCTACAAGTGTTTGGTGTAAAGACACATCTGTAGCGTCTGTACACTTACGTGTGCTCTATCTAGCCCCCCTCTCAAGAAGCATAAATCGCTAGGGTCCCTGTTTGCTCTGGATCCTTCCACACATAAACCATACTTTATAAATAAGAAGCACTCCTGAAACATACATAATTGCATGTGAAGCAACTGTAAATTCACTCATTTTCTGACCCCAGGCACAGAAATACAAAAGGCTGGGTCAAAGGCATGACTCACTTGACCATTTGGAAATGCTTTTGCACTAAATCACAGGATGACCCAGATCAGCTCAATTTTTCATTTTTAAAGTTAGGCAGTTGTCTTAAAGGTCTACATAGTTTGTGTGGAAACTTGAGAACTCAAAAGTAACTCGGAATCTTAATATTTGATTTTGATGCGGGGGGCTATCTGAAAAGAACAATTTCATTACATGTATAATCATTAAGTTAGGAAGAATTTAATCTTAAATATGAGATGCAGGCAATGTTATGATCATTTCATCTGGACAAGGTATAAACAATAAAACAGGGTATAAAACAAGATTTATGCAATTTCACTCAAAGTGAGTGACAACATAAAAAAAGTTTCATATTCCTCTTTACAGTTGTGGCAGAGGGAAGGCAACTCCAAATGTATCTTTTTGGTTTATTTATTACAAAAATAAAGTAATGTTATAAGAGAAAAAATAAAACATCAGAGAACCAAGGAAATGGTTTCTTCTGTGCCAGTGCAATAACTACATTAGATGATGGATGGGACTCTGGGGGGAGCGTCACTCTTCAAGCAATTATAGACTGTCTCATCGTGAAGTCGTCTTCAAATGTGGTGTTGGATGGCAATTTCATTAGCTAAGATTAGAGGCGGATATGAGGAATTGCAGAACATTATTGCGCTTTACTGCCTGAAAGAGCTGCCTTGTCATATATGGCCTGACAAGATCTGACAGATGTATTAAGAAGCATGAGACTTGAGAGGAATCTTAAAAACCTCCTCCTCTCTGCTAGACCATTAGGAGGTGTGACTATTACATATCAGGAATTGTATATATATATATATATATATATATTTATATTATACTAAAAATATAATATAATATTTTTAATAAAATCAGATAAAATGTAATTAAATTTGGGGGGTTGAAATAAATTTGCATTAACACGTTTTACATTTTTACAGCCTTAATATATATGTCCATGATATATCCATGCCCTTGCTGATTAGGAAATTAAACACTTTAAAAATATAAATTTAAGGTACATTTAGAACAGATAAAAATGTGCTAATAAGTTGGAATTAATAACAGGTTAACACTTGACAATCATGCGATTAATAGTGATTAAATATTTGAATCGGTTGAAAGCCGTAATATAGATAATGCATATATATATATATGAATATTTTTTATATTCCCTCACGGCACGTTTGGAGATCCTGCAACAGTAATGACTAAAGTGGAGTGGCAGCCATTCCTGTTGCAGCAGAGGCGGCCCTAATGAGGCAAATAAAAACAGATCTGGAGCAGATGCTCTTAGTAAGGAGCCTTAAAACCACAGTTTTTTTCTTTACTCTCCCTTCTATTCCCTGGAAATATGTGCTTGGCGTAGCTGTCAGCAGTTCCGAGATGCTGATAGGGGATTTGCAAAACACTTAAGATTAATATTTAGGGGAGCTCTGGCAAGAAAGAACTGTATCCTGGCAACATTCAGCCGCTGAAGGAGGTATGTGCAAGACAAACAGACGTTTTTGATGTGGCCGCACATTGTAGCCCTGACTGTCTTGACAAGCTAAATGTAGGCTTTTTACTGGAACTTAATTTCTGTTCCTTTTTATAGATTAGATGTATTCTACCCCCATGCATCCATCTCTTACCAGCCAAGTGAAGTCACTGTCAGGGGCCAAAGATGAAAACATTCTTTTTTTTTTTTTTTTGAGATTAAAGCAAATTTAGGAGCTAGTGAAATCTTATACTTGGAACTAATATGCAAGTGGAACAGCCTTATTCAAGCCAATACCACAGGCCACAAGCCCATTTGTAAAGGATGTTTACTTAACTAATACATGAGCGTCAGAAATGCTGCAAATTCTCCCGAGGATGTAACAAGCCAAGTGCTTAGCAGTGTTGAGATGCCAACCCCGCTCTTAATAATGTCACAAAAGTTCTGCATGTTTCATATAATAAAACATAAGACTAAGTAAAGATCGAGGATTATCGTCATTATCAGTGATTATCAAAGTCTGGAAACTTTCAAATGCATTGTTCAAACCCTGAGAATGTGTTTTTGGAATATATACAGTATATGTATATATACATATACTGTATATATGTATATATACACGTATATATCCAGATATACAGTATATGTATATATGTTTTTCCATTAATAAGTGCTTTCATTTAAAAAAAAAAAGATAGACAGCCAAGGTAACATATTTCCTCATCCCATTTCCTCCGTGACTCTGTGAACTGTTTCTCAAGCCTTCTCAAGGCCAGAAATGAGGATGGATATGCTGCACTCCCCAAAAGGTGCAGCTGCAGAGAAGCAGATCAGGTGCTGAAAGAGGGCTGTCTCGAGATTTAGGCCCCTCGGACTGCCTAACTCACCAACTCTCGCTGAGCATGTGCACTGACCTCCAGGTCACTCAATGAGGAGATTCTCTGAAAACACATGCTAATCACTGCCAGTTGTGTCTTTGTGCATCTATAGCTTCATAATTACCGGCTTTGCCTTTGGCTTTGGATCAGTCAGATTACAAATAAACCAACAGGAACACCAAGTTCATTGTTCAGTCATTTTGGTTTCTTCTTGCATCTTGTGTTTCAAAAAAAAACCCTCACCATTCCTTTGATCCATGTTTTAGCATTTATCACATGGTTAAATTGCAGGAAATATTTAAGAAAACCCCATAACACATTAACTCAGTTTCTGAAGAGTGCTGTGAGACATATTTGCCAAGAGTTTGATTGAAATGATTGCACATAGAGCAACAAGACAAAATGTAACATGTACAATTCAACTAAATCTTTAAATAGAGAGCAATGAAGCCAATAGAAAATTTCTGTCTCCTTTTGGGTAAAGAAACAAATATTAAATCTACGGCTCTGTAAAAGACACTTATTTTAAAATACGACTATGTAAGGGTTAATGCTTTGATGACAATCATGCATGTGCATACAAATCCCTTACTCTAATAGGGAGCTGTTCCACCATACTTCCCCTGATATATCATTATACATAGAGAGAACTTCACCTTTCAATGCCCAGGTCACTTTAGAGGTTTGCCATTAAACTTCATGGTTCATTGGATCAGAGTGTGAGCATCTGGTTCCTATCAAACCTTGGGGCCTTTATTATTGAGAGCATACTCTGGCCGCAACTCATAAGAACTGTCCATGGAATCTGCCCCATAGTTCTAACTGACAAATTTATACAAATGTCTATTTTCCCCTATTCATTTATTGGCATGTTTGAAGTCGTAATAAGCAAGAAGTTTAAAGGACTAGAAGAGTAAAATCACTGCTGTCTATGTCATGTGTGTATGTGTGTATGTGTGTTTTGCATTAAATGATTTGGCCACTGATGACTTGGCAAGTAACAGAGATTCAAAATCGCAGCAAACAAAATTAACACATGATGAGATGAGTGAAATTTAGAATGCTCAGAGATTTGGGAATATTTCCCTGAATATTGCAATATCTTTATATTTTTCTTATTGTCATTCAAGTTGCCTGGTTAATTTCAGGGAAAGAGCCTAATGTACTGAATTAAAGCATTCAATGGGACATCAATTCACATTTATTCACTATTATACTATTAAGCCATTGAATAGGAGCTGGGTTGTGTTTAGACTCTACACGCAGTCGCAGAAATCACTCATACTCTTGACTGACACCTCATCCACTTAATCTGTTGCAAGGCATGTTATATAGTTATTTTTAGGTAGGTACATTTTTCATGTAACCCAGTTATAAAGAAATAAATGTATCAACTTTTATATAAGATATATATGACACATTATTTGTTAATTTTTTTTGTATTATCATACTTTTTTTTTTTTTCCAAACAAGAATGTTTGATCATATTTAAGCGTAGGAGTTTACCTCATAAATAAAAATAAACAATATATTATAGCTATTATATCCTTAATTAATAACAAAGAAACAAATAAACAATGCCATTATTATTATTATTATTATTATTATTATTATTATTATTATTATTATTATTATTATTATTATTATTATTATTATTCAGTTTATCTGCAGCAAAAACATTTTAATATATTAGACCGTTCCAGTATTATTAGTTTAGTGTTTCTATGATGTTAAACACCAACTTTATGCTTTACAGACGACTAAGCAGGCTCATTATCATAAAGATTTTTACTTTTTTTCCAAGCTCCACATTTATACTGCAGTAAGCATTGCACTATGTAGTACATAAAGGATGTTAGCTTTTGCACATTCATTTCTTTTGCCACAGATGCCCTGTCACTAATGCTTAGGCCTGGTGATGCACAGAGCCAGGTGCTTTTTAACAGGACCCTCTCTACTTTGTCTGTGGGATTTATTGCTTACCACTGGTAACAGAGCAGAAACCCGAACTGAGTATCAAAAGCAAAGCCTTCAATGGCAATGTTAAATTTTAGTCTGTTTTGACCATTAAATGTCAGTGTGTGTAAGACAGCTGAAAGTCGGGTGAGGAGTGTGTAAGGCTCCTTCAAATGCGAGGCTCTTTTTACGGCATCGGCCGAGGCCAAGGGAAGGTCCTGACATTTCTCCATGGCAACAGTGACCCTTAAAAATCTGCCTATGACTAAGAGTCAGAGTGAGATTTACGGGTGTTTTCAGCTTGTTACAGCTGATTTATCTTCACAATAAAAAGCAGCAACAATCTGCAGAAGCCATTAGAAAGCAGAGGAAAGGAATGAAAAAACGTGCAGATTTTAAATATACTGCCAGATTAGACAAGCTGGTTGCTGTGTGTGTTTGTGTGCATGTGTGTGTGTTTTTTTAGTGTGTGTATGTTGTACATATTTATAATTGACTCACTCACACTTTCCTATGTTTGACAGAACATTACATGATTACTTGTTCATATTTTCAAGCTTGAAATTTCTTAGAATACTAAACAGACTAATCACTAATGTCATGCAAGTTTTATCATAATGACATTATTTCAGAATATTTCAGAATATTTGATATCCCGCATGAAGTCATAGCCAAGCTTTGGCAAGCGTTGCGGTGTGGAAAATATTTTCATGCCAGTAAAATATGAACGTCTAAGCACCTAATTATGGCAGATGTTTGTGAGAAATAGTGAGGAAATCCTCAGTACAAAATTTCAAATAATAGAGACAGGCACTTAAACAGCTTGAACTGAGAGAAAGAAATGCCATTCAGGCTATTTCTATCTTCAGACTGCCTTACATTTGGGGCTCTTGAGTCTGACCTCTGACATCTACCATAATCACACGAAAGATCAGTTTAATAGTGTAAAATCAGATTTAATAATCCCCAAATGAACAGGGTACTGTCAGAGATATATAGATAGATAGAGAGAAAGAGAGACAGATTCAGAGAAAAAACCCTCAGGTGAAGAGCTTTGAAGATGGAAGTTCATATCATAAAACTAGTTAAATGAAATTTGATGAAAATATGCTATATTTAATATTGTGCAGAAATGTAAACATGTAAATAAAGATCATCATGAAAATAATGTGTGAATGCTTAAGAGTAACAACATGAGTAATAATAGGGTATGATTTCTGAAAAGCTAGTGTGTTGCTTGAATACAATTAATGCAAAGGGTGTGTTTGACTCCATTAATGAATTAATTCATAAATGGGAAAACAAACAAAAATAACAAACAACCAGAAAAGTTAATAAAACACAGTACTTTTTCTAGTTCCCATTAGTGTGACTAAGTTAATGATTCTCAATACAAGAAATGAATCTCAAAACATGTAAATAAAAAAGACCATTCCTATTTATGAATTCAATAGAGATAAGTACTTTTCAAATTTAATTTTCTCCAAGCCACAGTAGTGGTCTTCACCAAAACTGTTAAATTTAAAGTAAAAAAAAAAGTTAAAGTAGGGCAGAAAACATAAAAATTTACCATGAAGCATGTTACGAAGATACCAAAAGTATGTTTAATTGTTTAACAGTTTTTGGTCACTGCAAAATTCACTGCATTTAGATTTTTCTAGTGAGTTATGAGAATGTTGTAAGGATTTAAAGCTGAAATTGTGCACACATTATTTAGACCTCAGATACAGATACTAACTACACATTTAAGCACTACTTGGACAGTTACACAGGAATCTTGTGTGTCTCAGTTACGTATAATTCTGGCCTTCAATGTGATGGCTTTTTTTAGTTCCTGTGGTAATTCACTTAAATTAATTAATGAGTGTCAAGCTTGGGCACAAGTGGAAAATCCAATGAAAATAACTGAACAGCCCTAAAAACCTCTTTATTTATTAATTATTATCTCCAATGAGGTCTGTCTGTCTAGAGGCCAGAGGCTCACATTCGTCTAACAGTCATAATGTGTTCACCTTTTGCCCAATATTAGACAACAGATGGACAGCATGACACTTTGTGTGTACATATATATATATATATATATGTAACAGGTGTGTGTGAAACTGGCCATTGTGGATTTCTTTGGGTACTTACAGATGGATAAAACTGCCACTCTTATCTATTGTAATCAGAGTATTAAACTAGGTTGAAACAGCTCTGGAAAAGTGCAGGCTAATGAAGGCCTTCTTTGACACATAAATCTCTCTGTGTAGAAAAGTGCTGAAGATTAGACTGGTAAAAAATGATTTTATTTCATTATATTCCATACAATTTAAAAAAATCTTTTTACATGTTTTAAACTTTTATTTTCCCTAATATGCTGCCAATGTCGTCTAAAGACATCCCAAATTTAAACATGACTGCTTACAGAGAACTGACATAATGTTAAATATTCTAATGTCAAAAAGAAACGTGAGAGAGAGAAGAAATGTGAGAGAGAGAGAGCCAGAGAGAGAGAGAGAGAGAGAGAGAGAGAGAGAGAGAGAGAGAGAGAATGCTTTTCTCTGAGTGTGTATTTACAAGCAGGCCTCAAGGTCACTGGCGCCATCATATTAACAGCAGTGAGTGATATCTGTGGGTCAGAGAAGAGGACATGGGGTCAGAGATCACACACACCCACACACACATACACTGAATGACCAGACAAGAAGCAGACACACAGGAGACAAGATGATTTAAATCACTCTGGAATGCAGAGAAACGCAATTATGTCATATTGTTTATAAAATATAACCTGTAACAAAAAGACAATAAAAACATTCAAAATGAGTCTTACATGGTGATTTTTGATTTTCCATTTTAATTGCAATGCAGCAAAGTCTTCTACACAGTCCTAAATCTTATATTTTATATTGCCAGGAATGCATAACAACAACAACAATAATAAATACTACTACTACCACAACTACTACTACTACTACTACTACTACTACTACTACTACTACTACTACTACTACTACTAATAATAATAATAATAATAATAATAATATTTAATATTTCAGTCGTTTTAATTAAATTGTTTGGGCTGTTTATAACATACTTTTTAACCCTAGCATATTTTTTTCAGTATAATTATAATTCTAAATTATCTATTTAAAATTTAGAGTAAGTACTTTTATTTGAAAATTAATTTTTTTTATTTTATTTTACATTATAAGTTGCCTAGATTTTTTTTACACAGATCCTGCAAGAATAGTTTACACAAATGAGTTAGAAAAATAATACATTATTCTGCCTAAAGATTAAGATTAAGTGTGCCTTCCTCAAATAATTGAATGTCAGGCTTTGGTCAGATTTTTGGACACAAATGTGCTGTAGTAAAGCAAATATACTGCAACCACAATCCAGTGCTGCCACATCATCATCAAAACAGAGACATTTTTTTTCACACTCTATAGTGATGATAACGTGCATGGTTTAAAAATGTGTGAATGACAATGAAAATATAAACAATTTAGCCAACACAACTTGCTGAATATTTAAATGACGGCATAATAAAACAAAGCAACTTTAAATCTGGTTTGCATAGATGTAAACATGGACGTATTTTACTTTGTATTGTAGAAAATGTAAAATGTTTTCACACATTGGAGTGTCACACATATAGTTTTCTCTTTGCTGTATGCAGCCTGTTAGTATTCGGTGCCCTGGTACTTACAGAGTGAAAAATACTGTCCTTAAGAAAGATAGTGTAAAGTTGCTCCCATCTGCTGGTAGTGTGAGTGCTTGGGTTTATGTATTTACTATCAGGGAACTCATAACCTGCCTGGATGTGTGTATTGCTGAATGGCAATACACAATAGGCACTGCAAAAAATGACTAAGTCTTTAATTGACATAGCAAGCTTATCCAGAATGTCATCTCTTACCTAAAGCCGAACGGTTTAGATCTGGATTTTTGATATGACTCTAGACAACTCAGATTGGTGGCAAATATAAAGAAAGAAGGCAGGCTCTATTATGATGTGGAGAAATACCTGGAAAACAATACTATCATTCAAAAAGGCTCACTGAATGTGACATTTTGATGAATTTGAAAATTATCTATATCACATGCATCATTAGAGCTTTGGGAGATTTCAAACTGACAAAGTGTTGGACAGCAATCTCCTCTTTTCAAGCATTATCAACGGAAGGAGTATCTTTTGTAAGAAAGGTGTCCATTCCACGAGTCCAGCATCTACAGAGAAGAATCAGTCTGAAGGCCAATTTAAAGGGAACATAACACACAAACTTTCTGTCAATCTCATGTTAATCTTGAGTACCTATAGAGTAGTATTTCATACTTAATATCTCTAAAAAGTCTTTAGTTTGATTAGATTTATAAAAGAAAGTTACAGCTTTGCGCTTCTCCTCCCGAGCTCCCAGAGGCATGCTGAGGGCGGAGCTAAGGAGTCGCAAGCATACACAGCTTTTGCATAGTGATAGTCTGTAAGACATCGTTATTAATAAAACAGGAACGAAAAAAATGTAAGTCTTTAACTAACTATGGTTAACAATCGTAAACATCAAGAATAAAACTAAAACTGAACATCAAGAATAACAGACAATGACTTACAGCAGAACGTGGCTATATGGTAAGTACTAAACAAGGTTATAATTCCCCTTACATCCGAAACACACTTCTTTGGAGACATTCTTGCTCTTCTTTTTCTCTGTTTGCTGTGTGTGCGCTCTTCTGGGAGAGGTGCCCATACAAGGAATATGGCCCTTCTTGACATCATGAAAAAAAGAAAATAAAAAGCTTTCCGTTTATTATATATGAACCTAGAAGGAGTGCATTTGGCATAGAAATATTCCATCATATATCCCAATTTTTTTTTTTTAGCATAAGAATCCAAGTTTTTTAACAGTGGATTTGAAATAATGCATGAAATAGCATAGACCTCCGCCCCTTTTAAGCTGACCCAAAACCTTAGTAAGACATTTACATTCATAGCAATAAATGTAACTGTCTTACTACATTATTTGTTCGCCCTTATCAGGAGTCATATACTCCTGATTTATACAAATGAGCAGGTGAGGTTTAAGGGCCTTGCTTAAGGGCCCAACGATTTGAACTCAGAAGTCCACCATCTTAAGTACTGAGCTACGACTTCACAGATCCTAAGAAATAATTATTGCTTCCGGTAGTAAGCTGTTTGAGCTTCACACCTTGTGACTATGCTTTATGTCGTATCTGTAAATTATTGATTACACCCTATATGGACAAAGTATTGGGTCACCTGACTTTTCCCTGAATGTGTGATTCTTTCCCAAACTGTTGTACAATTGCAAAGGATGTCTTTGGATGCGTTCACATCTGATTTTCCCTCAGCATGTACTTGAACCTATTCCAGCATGACAATGCCCCAGGGCACAAAGTCTGCTAAATCCTGCCTTCTAGCGTTAGCTCTCGTCAGAATAAAATCTGTAGTTATGTCAGATTGTAATAATCTCTGTCAGTGTGAACTGTCTAGGACCTGTATGACGGCCTATTTTATCTATGTCACAATTGAAATGATTCAGAGTTGCCAATCAGCTTGAAAAGGCCCACATATGCAGGCCAGCCTCGAATCTGTCAGCCGTGTTAATCTGTGAAGGTGGAAATATATCTCTGCCAAGCAACTAATCATAAATCCATGTGTAAAAATCTCTCTCTCTTTATTTTTTTGCTCTCTCTCTCTCTCTCTCTCTCTCTCTCTCTCTCTCTTACACACTCTCTCTCTCTCAATCTCTCGCTGCTTTTGCTGGTTAAAGGCAGTGAAAACATCTCACATCTCACCTGGGTTGTAAATCTCTGTGCCAGATATTCTCTTTGATTTTGCTTTCCATCTCTTTTTCCATCCTGAAACACACACACACACACACACACACACACACACACACACACACACACACACACACACACACACACACACTTAGAAAGTGAGGCATCATTGGAGAGTGGTGCTAGTGGATAAGTGCAGTTTAACGTTTGTGGATTTGGGATTGTTGCGCTACAGCAAATTATGTTAACACCCATTTCGCTGAACAGCCTCACGTTTTACCACAGAAGTGTGTGTGGCCCTGTTTAACCATTCACAGCTCATATTTCTACACGTTCATAGCACAGTATTATAAAATTATAGTCAGATCATCTCGCATTTTGGCTTTTTCTTAGTCAAAGAAAATTATATTGTGACGCCAATGTAATAACGTGAATGTCTGAGGAAGAAATTGATGGCTGAAGCTAACTATATGCAGGATATACAATTGTGTGAGTAAAAACCTACTCCAAGATTTTCAATGTGATCTTCTGCATCTGTTACTTATTTATGATTACCTAAAAAATGGTTATTCTGTACAAAGAAAATATTTGAATGCCTGTTTACTTGAAACTCATTTATAATAAAAAAAGGCTAAGGGCTGCCAATAAACATTCATGTGAATTCTAAAATATGTTCAAAGGCCCGAGTGCACACATTTACACATAACTTTTGAGTAAAATAGGTAACAGCAAATTACTTCATATTGACAATAAACATTTTCGTTTTAATATTTTTAAAACATTGTTTGTTCATCACAGATATACTAGACCAAGATTCAGTTTGGCTGAAATACACGTTTAACCAGGAAGCATCACTGTTGTCTTCTTCTGTTCTTGCCCAAGGAATGGGGGTGTTTAACAGGAATGAAAGTAAAATGAATCACTTAAAATGCCCTGACAATACTCATAAAAAAGCCCAAGGTGCTAACCAGGTGCTGGAAGCCTGGAGTAGGAGAAAAAAAGACAGAAAAAGAGATGAGGAAAAGCAAAAAAAAAGAGGGTTGAATAGAGATGAGCGGGTTACGAGAATAACAGAGAGAGAGAAGAGCAAAAGAAAAAGAGTTTTTTATGGGGCTCACGGAATTGACCTTTGACCTTTTTGCTCTCAGCAGGACGGTGTTGTAATAAATTGGTAATCGTTAAGGGTCTGGACACCTCTTGGCACCCACTTCAAACAGCACGGCACGGATTGGGCCTGTTAGCTGGATGGAGTCGCTCAAAGGCCGATGCCTGTTTCATGGCTGCACATCTGCAGGGCAGCACCTTGGCTGAAAATGAGACTTTGTGTCTCTTGATGTTCTCGCCTGACATCTTTATTAACACTCTAAGCACCCATCCACGCACCTCTGTCATAATTCTGCCTTTCTCCCTTCAGTCTGTCTCACTCACTCTCTCTTGCAGGAACTTTACCATGGTAAGGCCTTAATGTGAAACAGTTGGAAGATATTCTGTGCTGCTAAGTGGGAGCTCCTCTGTATGGGTGTTTGTTCACTAGGTTTGAATGCTAATAATTATATCAATTTGTTTATTAATAATATTAATAAATTTATAATCTAGACACTACAATTAAAAATTTGTGCAATCATAAAAAAAAAATATATATATTTTTTTAAATTTAATTCAGATTGTATTTTTGCTTATTATTTAATACTTGCAATGCATTGAGTGTACTAATAAGAATCCTTGAATTCTGCACAATTGTACAACACACAATACACAAATGTACACATTTTCATTTAGGATACTTCAATTTCTATTTAACTACTCTGTAGTAACCTCTGATTTGGATCTGTTATGTTTCTCTTAAGTATCTAGATTAAGAAGATCTAGGTGAAGGCCTATGTAATCAACAGCCTGTGCATCTTTTATATCTCATATGTTTTGCCCAATTTTATTGTCTCAATCAGTGCAAGTTTATCGGTTTACCTGTGAGTGTCCCTTTTCACACTCAGCCCTGACCTCAGAAACCCTTGAAAAACCCCATGTGTCAGAGCTGTAAAGAAAATAATTGTGCACCATCCCTCATTCCACAACTAGTTGAGCATAGCATATTGACCTCCACAGCCCACGCTGGCCCACGCACAAACACACAACTTATTGTAGAGGCTCAACAGGTGCAAAGTGAAGGTACATAAATTAAAGAGCCTGTCCACTTGCACTGTGCTATGGCTGTGTTAATCTGCCAAGAGCTTTGAAGCCTGGACCAAAAATTATGAATGCTATGGACTTGGAGAAACATGCAAGTACAAATACACACACACACACACACACACACACACATGTACACACAAATGAAATCCAAAGGCATACCACAATTAATTGTTGGCACTCTGTCCAATCCCTGTTCACACTGACAACCACTGTGTGTGTGTGTGTGTGTGTGTGTGTGTGTGTGTGTGTGTGTGTGTGTGTGTGTGTGTGTGTGTGTGTGTAAAAAAGCTATTAAATCATTTTGTTAAAAAATTGGACAATACAGAAAACTGAGAGAAGTCAAAAAAATAAAAAGGAAGTGAGAGAGAAAAAAAGTTGCTTTTAGCTCCTTCATTGACATTAAACCCACATAAACACTTGCCCCCACACTCTGTCTGTCACCTCAGCACAACAGAACTGTCCATGTGCAGTGACACACATAGGTACTTGCACCCACACACACCGTTGTGTGGTAGCTGTTGCTTGTCAGGCACATACAATAGAACAATAGTTAAAAAAATCTGAACAAAACAAAGCTACAGCTTGAGGCTTGTTGTTACAGCAATCACCATCCGAGAGAAAATGAGAGCGAGCGAGAGAGAGAGAGAGAAAGAGAGAGAGAGAGAGAGAGAAAGAGAGAGAGAGAAAAAGAGAGAGAGAGGGAGAAATACAGGGTACAGAGAATAGGAAGGCACATAAAGAACACACTGGAATAACATGGAGGCCACAGTTAGGGTATGGAATGTCTAGAGTGATGGGGTATAGAGCAATACTTTAAATATAGAGATTAAGGAAACAAATTGAGGAAATCTAGAGAAAGACACTGTTAGTGCACAGATAAGAGACTATTTGAGCATAGGGAATCAACAGTAAAAACAGAGGCTGCACATAAATGCGTTTCCTTGGTTCATCAAAAAGGAAGCGATTCAGTGCTGTACCTTTCAATGCTGTATTCGAATAGACTAACACAGTCAAGTAGCAAATGTCTGGCATAATAAGAAAGCTTGCAAACAAATTTAGAGACAAAATCAAGGTAAGAAAAGCATCTATAGTCAGGATATATCTATAGTCAATCCCAAATTGAGAGCAGAATCAGATACAGTAGAAGTCTTTGTAAATAATTGGTAAGTGCATTGTACTGTGGTTGTGTGATTGAGTTCAGGTATCGTTGATTAGTTCTCAGGTGAGTTGAAATGTATACGATGGGAGTTAGAGTCCATAGCAGTCATATGTGTAAGCCATGTAAGGTTATGAGAGATTTAACACAATTAATCAACAAGGAGAAGAGATGATGAAGACATAGTTAAGTAACTGAGAGAACACTACTATATAACAGAGAAGACACAATTAGGTAACAGAAAAGACAAATATTAGGAGAGAACACTCGAGTAACTTAGCAGACAGAGTTAAATAACAGAGAGGACACATGTAAAGTAAAAGTGAGGACACAGCAACAAAATACAACTAACAGAGAAGACACAATTAGTTAAGTAACACAGATATGATAAGACATAGCCAGTGTACATTTCGGGTAAAAAGAGGAGACAATAGGATATAGAGACAAGCAGATGTGAGCAGGATATAGCAGGGATACAAAGTGGGCCGCAGTCAGGGCATTGCGAGGCACAACGAGAGACAATTTAAGCACAAGACTGTTTATTTAAGTAAATAAAAAATAAAGATCAACCAAATTGCTTTGCTTTATATAGCGAAGGCTTGCTCCTGCATAAGAACTATTATTCATACAACAAACTGCACGATTTTCATAAACAGTAAAGCTAACCACAAGAAAACAAAATGGCGGGTACAATATCTCCACGGATGCTCTCAAATGTGAATGAGAGTATTTTCCCCTGTCTCGCTTTCTCTTTTGTTTTCCTGTGTTTCAAAGGCCATCTGACTGCTTTGATTCTTTTATTCTCGTCATCCTCTTTCTGGCGTTTTTTGGAGCGCAGGACAGGGGAAATTGGTGTAATGGATTTAGGGCTGCCCATGCTTGCTGAGGCGCAGCCCCTTTGACTGCACTTGGCCATTAATCTTCCGCACTCTGTCGGAGCAAAATGCAGCACAATGGGCGAAGAGGGAGCGCAAATTGACTACCAATTACGCGGCTGTGAATGAACGGAGGGGGAGGAGGGGGAGCAGCATGGTTCAGCGCTGGCGCTTATTTGAACCCTCTGAGAGCAGTGGTGCGCCAAGGCCTGGAGAGAGAGGAAGGGGGAGACAGAGAGAGAGAGAGAGAGAGAGAGAGAGAGAGAGAGAGAGAGAAAGAGAGAAAGAGAGAGAGAGATTTGCATGGGAGTAATGTAGCTGCAGGCATGAAAAAGATTTTAGTCTCTCTTCTTTTTTTGGCACAGGATGAAGCAATATGAAGCGTGTGGCTGTGTGGATGTTGGTATGTGTGTGTGAGTCTTGAATGTATTGATTAATGTATATTATTCTCTATTACATTGAAAAAAGTTTGACAAATAATCCAACATTATTAATCCAGTTTTATTTTTACTGTATATATATATATATATATTTTTTTTTTTTTTTTTATTTGGTTTATTTGGGTGTTTTTTTTTTTTTTTTTTGTTTTTTTTTTTGCATAGGTTAATTAGGTAGTTTCCTTTTTTACAATTTGAGTTCTTTACTCATCTATCAACCCAACTTGGATGTTATTGTATAATTACTATGGTCTCTGCTGTATGGTTTTCTTTTCAGTTACTTTTGGTGAATTTGACCACATTTAAACCCCTACCACATGTTTTCTCCGACTATAAAACATTTTTGACTCCACAAAAGTTATAATTATCAATTTAATCTCTTGTACAGTTCTGCCTGGGGTACTCAGAATCATTCCTTTGGTGTGGTTGGTTGATATTAGTAATACTGAACCACCTCCCTGTTAATAAGCTGTTAACACGCAGGCTCCTCAGCCACACTATAACAACACAACACAGTGTGCACAAGATCAGTCAGCTCACTTAATGAAGTTTGACTCGGAGGATATGCAAGGTCCAATAACATCTCATACGTTATTCACCATCCCTAATTCCAGCTCAAACATTTGCAGCTAAAATAATACATTTCCCCATGCATTTGTTGCTGAATGGTGTCAGCAGGACATTCTGCAGATTTTTTGGGGGGGAGAATTGTTATGGGAGAAGCATGACTGGTATGGCTATAAGTATGTGGCATATTTAATCCATGCGAGTGAAGGAATGCACAATCGAGCCTCACAGTGTGAGATGCGGTTTATTAACCACATTGATTTCTGTTTGAACAGCAAAGACTGCAGTAGTAATGGTAAGAATAAAGAATGAAACAAAGCTTGGGTTTATTTGTCTAGTATGTGCATTAAATTTTATTGCAAGTACATGTGGTGAAGGTTGTTTGTTTGCTTGGGGTTTTTCCCTGCAGTTTACTCAAAATGAACCTTTAATCTTTCGATAATCGAAATCTAGAACAGCTCATCCTTACATTTCGGCTTGGGAAGGAACCACTATTCTAAAAAATGCTAATGGGGGCATTAAGCAGAAGCTGCAGTAATTCTAAATTTTTTTTTTTTTTTTTTGCCTGAACAGTCTGAGGTAGAAATGGCAATGTGTCTACATGATAAATAACCTGCTGTCTCTTGAGTCCACCAAAATCATGAGCTGCAGAGCTCATTATGCAGCATAGTTATTATCAATTTACAAATTTCGCACTTGACCAGTACACTGACTAGTCAAGTGCTTTTTCTTTTATTAAAAAAACTCATATGCATCTGCATGAACACGCACACACACACAAGCACGCACGCACGCACACACACACACACATACACACACACACACACACACACACACACACACACA
>MU551645.1:1471251-1528751 GCA_024362625.1 Silurus asotus
ATAAATAAATAAATAAATAAATACATAAATAAAGAATCTAGATTAAAGTATGGGTGCTGTATTTTTTTTATTATTAATTAAACATAAATCCAATTTCTATAACATACGTATATAAAATAATTATTTCTAAATATTAAATAATTTAATATGAAAGTACACAGTTACATTTCAGTGATTTATAAACATGTGATTTGTTTGTTTGTTGTTTAATAAACATGTTGTTTTTTTTACTTAAATAAACTTGTATCTCATTCTTTTAATAAATAGTAAATTAACTGGGAAAAAAAACAACTTTATTATTATTTTTTTATCATTTTTCAGTAATGATCAGATTTGTATCCATCCAGATGTAAATGTATTTATTCCTGCGCTTAGTACTAAGGAATGCATTCTTTTGTTTGGGTTTTTTTTGCCCAGTTTTTACCCAGATTGCAGAGGCCTTGTCTTTCTTTCTTTTTTTTTCTACAGTGTAAAGAAGACACCAGGCCTCACAATCCCCTGGAGAATCATTAATTTGACCTAGATTTGGAACAGATAGCAAAGTGACACTACATTTCTACTATCTAGCAAGGAGGATCCTGCAGAATGTCCTACTGGTTCACCTTAATTTATTTATTAGGTGTTATTTGGTTATAGCTGTAAATATATAACCAAATATCAGTGATACAGATTTTTTTGAATAATTATTCATCTTCAGTAAGTGCTTTATTGTATCAGGGTTGCAATGGAGCCAAGGAACATTAGGACCAGTGTTGAGATACACTAGAATGGACAACCGACTCTGTCTCAGGGCACCGTGCACACCAACTCATTCACATTTAATTTCTGGTAGCCTACCAACTGTTATGTTTTTTTTAAACATTGCAAACTGGAGAACCTCGAGTAAACCCAGGCATTGGGAGAACATGTGTACCTACAATATCCTGCGATTAGGATCAAACCAGGGTTCTGTTCGATTTCTGCCACTATGCCATCTCATTTTTATTTTGATTTGCTTCTGTTTTTATTTTAAACTCAGAATTTTTTACATACATCATCTATATTTATCTTATATTAATATGATTGAACTTATATAAATAGTAAATTATTTCATTTTGTGTGTTTACATGTTGTTTGCCACACAAACTGTTATTTGTTCACTTCTGTAGTTCAAAATCCTTTTCTGTGAATCTCATTCACACACTTAAATATTTTTGTGATATGTATTAAAATAGAGATGTAACTACACAAGCAGTGTGAGACAGAAGGAAATACAGTTTGACCTAACATTTGGTCAAATACTCATAAAAAAGAAATACAGTTTGACCTAAAATTTGGTCAAAAACTCAAAAAAAAAAAAAAAAAAAATACTGAAAAGGCAACAAGCTTATATGCAAAATAAATATAAGTATTAGCATTAGTGTAGGAAATGAAGGAGACATGAGAACAGCAGGTAGGGTTTCATTCAGAAAAATTACAGTTAGCAGAAATTCCTTATATGGTGCATATACACTATAAGCTTACACTATACTCTGTACAGTATTTGTGTGTCTGCTCAGGTCAGCTAGTATTACTGAACCCTTTTTAAAGTGAAGGCCACACTTGCACAATCTAACTACATTTCTCCAGTCATCTCCACTCAAGCATATTGTTTTCAGACCATGGGGAACAAAATGTTTTTGAGTACATTTTGAGTGAAATGTAGCTTACAAAACACACTGTTAGAGGAAATTGAAACAATGCCTCATTGTAACAACATTTGAATACACTGTTATGATTTTATAAATAAAGCCATTAGGTAAAAAAAAATACTAACCATTTAATGTTTCCTGATTTGCTTGTTGTTGCTCTTTAACATTGTCTAACTATAGATCGCTAAACTACAGCATCACTATTTCTACAAGGGCGCCATCTTGTGTCAACTCACTGCTAAAACATGTTCTATACGATTTTATGTGTTGGTGGTGAACAGCTGTCCTAATGAATATGTTTTAACATCTGACATATTTCGATAAAAAATTGCAGCTTTTATTTAGAAATACTTTACGTCCAAAAGGTTTTCTTTTGGTTAATAAGGTTATGTTTAAGGTTGTGTTTAGGGGGAGGAATTAATCATTGTTTGTGTGTGTGTGTGTGTGTGTGTGTGTGTGTGTGTGTGTGTGTGTGTGTGTGTGTGTGTGTGTTTGTGTGTGTGTGTGTGTGTCTGTTTTATAAAGTAACATAGTTTAAATACACAAAATGGATAATTCAGGCATCTGGCTTCTAAAAGTGTAGCTCATTATCTCATATATTTTCTGCAAAGTGGCCCTAATTAGAATTAGGTGTCACACTTTTTCAAACATTAAATTAAAAACTGCTTACACCACAACACCTACAATTTGTAAGTAATTAAAAAATCTAAATGTATAATTGGGTTTGAAAGTCAAACTGAATTTGAACTGAACCTGACAAACTCAAAATGTTTTACTTCTAATCACAAGTACGATATTTACATTTGACACAAGAATTGTAAAGCTCCTACACCAACTCCAAAATCTGGTAGAAAGTCTTCCCAGAAGAGTGCTGGCTAAATCTGGGAAGTTTTACATAGCTTGAATGGGTGTGACGGTCAGGTGTCCACAAACCTTTGGTCATATGGCGTAACATTTCTACTGGACAGTATGCTAAAGATATTTTAAACAGTAGGTGCTGTAACAGAGGATGGCTTCAGTGTTCATTTAGTAGCTTCTAAAAGTCAAAACACCATTTTGTAATATTATAGAAGTACTCATGGACTAGCAGCTGTTGATTCTGCACAAAAGAGAAACTGTAGCCACTTAGGCACCACAGGCACAGTGATGCAAGAGTCTGTGGTCTTAATAGAATACCAAAACAAGCTCATATTCACTCTTTTGTTCAATCTTTTACCTTTTTTTAAATAAAATTAATCTGATTATTAACATGTAGAGGTTTTTTCTCTAGGATGACCATTGTGGTAGTTTCCTTAAGAACAAGTTTAGTTTAACATTTACTGGTGTTCTGGCCTAGTAACAAATCCAACAACAAAGCCATCACCTTGTGAACGTGACCTCATGTGGGCAGCGTTTAAAGGCTCCCCAGTGTGTCACATTTGTCCGCTGGCTGCTCTCATTAACCTAAGTGACCACAGTGTCATCCATTTAGTCATAGACCCTGAAATGTGTAAACTCCTGTGCTACTTACTCATGTCTCACATAATAGGATGGTTTCTTCAGGAAAAACTAAATGCTAGAGTTTTATTTTGTTGCTTCATAAATGTGTGTAATAAGTAATGCTGCTTGTAGATCTGCCTAGAAGGTAGCCATAATAATTATCATTAGACAGCAGACCCCTTTTAAGATGCTCTCCAAAGCAAACGGTTGTTAGTTACCTTTATGTAGCACACAAACCTCACTAAAGGCTGTGAAGGATGTGTAAAAGATGTTTACCCACAACATGACATTATTCTCCACCAAGCAGATCCTGCACATTGAGCAATAATGCATGTAATGCATGTGAAATTAATGTTTAAATGTCCGAAAATAGTAATAGCCACTAACCAACCCGGATTAGAGGAAAGAATCATTCATTCCTCCAAATGTGAAACCACATTCTCAAATTACCTGCAAACACCAAAGCCAACAAACATGGCCGGCATGAACTACACTACCCAGAATCACAATGCTTTAGTGTTAAGAGTTACTCTGTTTTTTCTTCTTTTTTCGTCTTCTACCATTAGGGGTCGCCAGAGTGGATCATCCGTCTCCATACTACTCTGTCCTCTACATCTACCTCTTTCAACCCAACTACCTGCATGTCTTCCCTCACCACATCCATAAACCTCCTCCTTAGTCTTTCTCTTTTCCTCCTTCCTGGTGGCTTCATCCTCAGCATTCTCCTACCGATATACCCCATGTCCCTCTTCTGCACATGTCCAAACCATCGCAATCTTGCTTCCCTCACCTTGAATCCAAAACGTCCTACATGCACTGTCCCTTTAATAAACTCATTTCTAATCCTGTGCATCCTCGTCACTCCTAATGAAAACCTCAACATCTTCATCTCTGCTACCTCCAGCTCCACCTCCTGTCTTTTACTCAATGCCACTGTCTCTAATCCATACAACATCGCAGGTCTCACCACAGTCCTATAAACTTTCCCTTTTACTCTCGCAGATTCCCTTCTATCACAAATCACTCCTGCTGTCACTCTTCTCCACCCACTCCACCCTGCCTGCACTATTTTCTTCACTTCTCTAACACACTCTCCATTACTTGAAACCAGGTACCAAAACTCCTCCACCTTCTCCACCTCGTCTCCCTGCAACTGCACCACTCCACTGTCCTCTCCCTTATTCACACCCATGTACTCTGTCTTAATCCTATTGACTTTAATCCCCCTTTTCTCCAGCTTGGTACAAGCACACTCTTTCTTTATTCCTCAGGCATCCTCTCAACTTCTGAAATCTTGTTGAACAACCTGGTTAAAATCTCATATGGTCTATGTCATCTGGTCCAACCGACTTTCCACTTAATCGCTGCTCTCACTTCTTCCTTACTAATCCTATCCACTTCCTGCTTCACCACTTTCACACCATCCAACCTTCTCTTTCTATCTCATTTTCCTCATTCATCTGCTGCTCAAAATACTCCTTCCACCTTCTCAACACACTTTCCTCACTAGTCAACACATTTCCATCTCCATGCTTTATTGCTCTAACTTGCAGCACATCCTTCTCCCACAGTCCCTCGCCCTGGCCAATCGCTACAAATCCTTTTCTCCTTCTTAAGTGTCCAACTTCACATACAGCTCATATGCTTTTGCCACATCCCTCTTTACCTCTCCTTGTACTGCTGCCTACTTTTCTAATCAAATGGAGTTACTCTGCTGATTAAGATAATCTGGTCTTAACTACACATACAGTACAATCCCTACCAAGGTTTATAAGGATTTTGCTTGTTCAAGCTCACTGCAAAATATATACACAGTTTCTCTCAGAGCACCTGGTGTTATCAAGACTGCTATTTTTGGTATTGACCTGTTTTTAATTTTTTTCATCCCATCTTTCTTAATTCTGTTTAGTCTGTTTTTACATTGTCTGGCCTTTGCCTGCTTTTTGATCTCGGCTCTCTTTATTCTGTTTTATAAATAATATGTTTTATGTGGATCAGCACTGTGGCTTTTTATTCTCACGTACACTATATGGACAAAAGTATTTGGACACTTGACCAAAAGATTGATTAATGCTTTCTGGACATCCCATTTCACATGTATTTCCATCAAGATGTTTAAATAGATTTTGGAGTGTGGTTGTGGAGATTTGTGCTCAGTCAGGCACAAGGGTGTTTGTAAAGTTCAGGTTCTGATCTATGGTGAGAAGGCTTGGCGTGCTGTCAGCGTTACAATTTGTCCTAAAAGTGTTTAATAGGGTACAAATATGTGTATAAATATGTTAAATATGGGTTTAAATCTCTATAACAGGCTACTCATGATCTTCCACTACAACCCATGTAAACAATGACTTCATGGAGCTCACTTTGTGCATGAGGCATTGCCATGTGGGAACAGGTTTGGGTCTCCTAGTTCAAGTGAACAGAAAATTTAATTCTACTGCATCCAAAGACACCATATACAATCGTGTGGCCCCGACATTGTGCTAATAGTTTGTGAAAGAATCAAATATGGCTGGAACAGTCTGATGTCCCAATATGTTTGTCCATATATTCTACATTTAGAAGCAATTACTATAGTGCTTTTACTCAAGTGAAAGAAATATAAAATAAGTACTTTTATTGGAGTAATATTTTATCAAATTTAATAATTTATACTTTTACTCAAGGACAAAAATTCTGTTGCCCATCCACCAACTATTCGTCTTGGACAGAATGATTAGTCTCATGTGTAGTAGTGACATAGTATGCATTAATAACAAATAGAATCATGGCATGTTTGGTTAGAATAGAGCTCTCAAAACACTAATTGCATAATCTGACTGAATAAATTCACTTTCATCTGCAGCAGCAGCAAAGCATAATCATCTGTTTTCATCCAGGTAGGTGTTCCACAGGTGTTCTGTGTCTTTTTTGCCACACCACTATTATTGCCATGCACAGAACTGCTGTAGAAGAATGCTTCCACTGTTTAATTACATTGCCCCAGTAGGAGCAGTTCATTAACTGGGCAGAAGCACATGTGCCTTTAATCTGCACATCATGGTGTTGCATAGGATGTGTTTCAAACCCCACTCTAAGAGTTTCTGAAAACGGTATAGAACTGGCCACACAGATTTTATTGAAAGAACGTTTTTTGCTAATGTTTTGACTCTACAATAAATGACGTGGCAAAAGTCAATGAATTACATTCTGTAATCTTCTGTTCTCATGTTATCTTTGCACTTGTATGCCATTGTGCCATTTTAAGCAATAGTTGCTGTAACGGAGGATGGCGTCAGTGCTTTCAGAAAGTCAAAACACCATTTTGTGATATTTAATGAAGTTCTTGCAGTCCAACAGCTGTCGATTTTGTACAAAGGAGAAAATTCAGTCTTTGTGGCACCACAGGCTCAGAGCTGTGGCCCTAATGGCATTCCAAAACATGCACACATTCTCCCTTTCACAATATGCTCTTTAATCATAAGACAGGTCACATTACATGAAACTTGATTTTCAGTGCATGTCTTCCTTCTTTTTCATTCATATCTAGAAACTATCTTTAATAAGATCCCACTGGGGTCAATGCTCTGTTCCTCTTAAAAGTATTAATTTTCTGAGAATATCTCCTGTAACTTCCCACAAATAAAAACAATATCCAATTGCATTTTAGTAACCAGAGTGATAATACAAAGCTGTGTGCATATGGAAGAAGATAACATCTTCAACACCAAATGTTAGTAAGGTAAAATATTCATTACTATATGACATTATATGACGTCTGAACTCGCTGTTTTGTTATTCTTTGTTATACTTAAAGAATAAACAGAACCTCTTAAACTGGGTCAGGGTTGGACACCAATTAATAAAAAAAACACACAAACACACACGCGCACACACACGCACGCACGCACGCACGCACACACACACACACACACACACCTAAGAGCATTTTGTAGTAGCCAATCAACCTACTGTTGTGTTTTCTGACAGTAGAGTGATTGGTGAGAGACATTCAGAATCCTCAGAAGAAACCCAGACATAACTCTTGGCCTCTGAAAAGAAGTGATTAACCTCTGTACTGTCATCTCAAACAAAATGTCTATGCGTTCATGTATTTAGTATGAACTTGCATTACCATGTTAATATCTTTTTTGTGATCAAATTTGTCTTTGCTAAACAATCCTTCATCGTATTTTATGGTAAAAAATATTTTCACAGTTTCACAATTCAAGAGTAAGACACTGTTCACTGCAGGGCACCAATGCACCCCTGAACACATTCAATCAGACCTCGGAGCAATTTAGCATAGCCAGAAGACCTATCTACACTCTTTTGGGATCATTGAAAACCAGAGAACCTGGAAAAAACCCATGTGAATACTTTATACAGACAGTAGATTGAGGGCAGGAGTGAACCCAGGAGCTGTAATTCACTAATGCTGCTCACTTGACCACAGAACCACTCACATTTTCTTCTCACATTTACCTAAAAAAAACAAACAAACAAACAAACAGACAGACAGACAGACAGACAGACAGACAGACAGACAGACAGACAGACAGACAGACAGACAGATAAATAAATATAAAAAATAAATAGTAAATAATAAAAGAAAAATAAATTATAGAAGTTTTGTGGAGATCTGTGTTGGCTTGATTTGATTATAATATGTGATTTAAAATAAAATATTGTAAATATGGCACGTGGCAATTAAAGAAAGTCTACTTAGACTGCATGGGTACTTGATTTAAGATTTATGTGGTTTTGCAGCAAAATACAGTAATCTGGTTATAGATCAATACATCTTTAGATTGAGCTGCAACCGTTATAATACTTACCCACTACACCCAAAGAAACACTAGATGGCAGCAGAGATGTTTCTCTGTTTGGGGCACATCAAGCCAAATGCACATCAAGCTAAATGCTATATCTTATTATACTCTAGGTGTGTTTAAAAACGACAAATGTGGACAATTCAAAAACACACTTGATATCATATATTGAAAATAATATCTATTTCTATTTACAGGTCTGTAGTAAACAAGTCATATACATTGTTTAGCATGGATGTAATCTTTAAACTTCTTCAGAACAAGTAAGGTGGTGAGTTAATTTGCCTTCAATCAAAAGAGTAACCTAAAAGTTCTTCTATAAAAAATATCTGTTTAATAAAATTTTACACATGAAATATTTTTGTTTTACAGTACAGCATTTGTGGAATGTTCCACAAAGTACACAGTGTACACCACATTTGAGGGATATGAACAAACCATGTGTGTGTGTGCATGTGTGTGTACCTGAAGGCTTTTGAAGGCTAAAGGAAGTTGCGGTCATTTTTTTTATCCGGCGTCACTGAAGCTCGTCGTGCCTGGAGTCCTAACCACAACCACATTTAGCTCTGACTCTTTCAAAGAGACCATTCCTCATCTCATTGGGAGTCAAACAAGAGAAAAATACGTGCTGAGTTAACGTCAGAGTCAAGAGGAAAACAATAAATTGAAGAAAAATAATCATATTAATAGGCCACAAAGGCTTTATTAATGCTGGGTCATTTTTTTTGTGCGCATTATTTCTCTTCTAATGAACATTCCAATCTCAATGTTGGGATACTCGAAATACCAAAAAAACAAATTTAGGATGCATAATTATTTGACCAGTTTTATGAGTTGAAGTCTGTCGTCTGCATTATTTCCATTTTCACTGAGTTCTCGCAATTTGTCTGAGATGGAACGATGGACTAATTGCACCGAGCTCTATCTTCACAGTAAAGCTAGTCCACTTCATAGCTTCAGATCAAAGACAAATATGCATCTACAAATGATTCCTGTGATCCCACAGAGCACCACTGTGAGCTACTATCAAAGGCAGAGTCAAATTAAAGGACAGATTTGCAGGTACACACATACGCATGGTGTGCTTCTGATCTTAACGGCCTGGCAGCAGGGATTCTCACGACTCTCGGAAATCAGAAAAGGATTAGTCGCTGACTTTATCAGAGAAAATAAATGTCTAATCAATGGTAATCAGCAAACTTTCTCATATTTCAAGACTTGAAGCCAGACGTCTTTGTGGAAAAAATAATAATTATCTGTTTAGCAGACTTCAAAAAGGAGGTTGGAATGTTGTTGTGCAGCGTTGAAGACTCTGCCCTCTGCTGAAGTAATGTGGTAGTGCGGTTTGGTAGAATAAATAAACTCAGCCAAGTGCACTTGCATTCAACAGTTAAGTACAGATGGACAACAAATTAAAGGAAAATCTAGTGTCTGTGATGTGCTGTGAGGTAATTTCCTGGCCTACATTTGGTTAATCCTACTGTCAACTTTCCTATGATAAAACATTTCATACGAGATCAGGAGAGAGTAGCCTCTTCCAGAAGGACTTTACTCTTATATATTATAAAAATTATAATGTATATCATATTTTTTGACCCTTTACAGACAACAAAACTGAACCACTGGGTGATTTTTTCGATAGCGCTTTCCACCAACCATCATCACAACACCAAACAAGCAAATGTCTTCTGAAAGAATGGTTTTCCTTCATTCAATACAGTTTCAAAGACCTGTAGAGTCTGCCAAGGTGCACTGAAGCTATTCTGGTGGCATGTTTTGGCTGAATACCTTACATTTTATAGGCTTACATTTGACGTGTTATAAAATAATATAATATAATAGGAGTTGTAATATAACTAATAGAGTGTATATGCAGTCATAATAAACATAATGCTTTATAGGTGTCTGGTTCAGACACACTGACACAACACTATACTACCACAAAACACTGACTGTATTCTATTCTATTACGTGTAGCTTGCTGCATGCTTCATTTTTTGTGTAGCAGCCTGTGCCCCGATATTCTGCAGGAAGTTTGCCTTGGCTGTGTAGCCACCACTCAATGAATCATTTATGAACAGCAAAAATATTCAGAATTGAAAATATACACTTACTGTCAGTTATGCTGAGAAACCCAGTGGATTAGCCTACACATAGGAAGGGATTCAGTTACATTTATATGAGTCGGTCATATACACTGTTTTGAACAGCTGTGGACACTAGGGTTTAGAGAAAATGCTGTAAGAGTATTGGAAGAGGCATCTGGCCGGTTTGCAGGAGCATTAACAACTACATCCCAGCAGTAGTAAATCTGTTTAAAGCACAGCATCTGTGATTTCCTTAATCTGTTTTGCCAAAAGCTGCTGATTTATATTCTGTAACAGCATAACTCAAAGTGATCTCATACTATACATCATAATTTTTAGAAAATCAGCTAATTAGTAGTTGGTGATTGGTAAAATGCACTTGTATGGCAGATGTTTTATATGATGCAAGATGAATAAAAGATCTAATTACATAATGTGCTATTTAATGTGAAGAAAATGGATAATCGTTCATTTGTTGAAGAGTCGTTCACACAAGGAGTCTTAGGGTTAAGCAATTTGTACCTGTCAGTATATGTTCCTTCTTGGGATTATGCATCAGTGGCTGTTTTTTTTTTTCTTCTCGTTTTTAGTAATATATCAAGCTGTTGATTTTGATGTTATTGAAAAAAAAAACCCAGACAGGTGAGGAAACCATCTGTTGATTGTTGCTGTTATTTTTGAGCTAAAAAAAAAACCTAAATTGTAATGTTTCACTCAACAACTTAAAAAAATATTAACTGGTAAAAAAAAAAAAAAAAATACAATCCATCTTTTTCAACTAATAAAAACATTTTTTTGGCATAAAAGACATTTTTGGCAAAATACCGTAAAATAATTGATTGACCATACCATTATATTTGAGAAATATTCTTAAAAATTTGGGAGAATATTTCAATTTTGTACTGTTTCATTCTAGTTGATTTAACTAACATAATCTTGGAACTGAAAATGGTGTGTCTTGTTTGTGCCATGCTAAAACAATGCTTGTGTTAAATTATTAAATGAAGATGATCAAAATCGCATCAATTCACAGCCTTAGGCATATCTTCCTGCATGCTGAAGTAACCTCTTAGACCAGGTCTGAAGTATTCATGAAGAGGAGATCCTCCATTTCTGTGCTCTAGTATAGGTTTCACGCTTGGCTGCAAGCCAATTTTACCCTCCACAGTTTTTCAGCCATTTCCACTGTCCGTCAGAAGCAAATTCCCAGCTTACTAAAGAGTTAGTAAGTCCATCATTATTGCTTGGACAGTGTCTACCTTATTACTGCTCTTTTTGTAATGATCTGGAGAAAACAATTAGCAACTCAAAGCCACACTAAGCAAATGTATTACAATCCAGTCCTTAAGGACCACAGATCAATTCTCCTCATTTTCAAGGATTTCGCAAGTCAGATCACGTTGGTTAGAGTAGTGAAATCTCTACTGTGCAACGTTATCATCCTTCCAGCTGTAGTTTGACACCGGCCTGTGGAATGATGTAATAAGGTTTTAGGTGAGATCTAAGTTTTAAAGTGTCTCTTTTTTTCAATTGGTGAAACTGCTTCACACATTGCAGGATATTATTTTCAATTCAAAAAGCAGCCAAAATCCATCAGAGCTCTATATTGGGGAAAATTGTGACTCTGAACACAGAGTCAGATAATAGTCCTTGAACAAAAAATACACTTTTTTGGAACGATATGAATTACATTCTTTGTAATTCACATTTTTTTTTATTTAACAAGCATATTTTTCAGTAACCTAACTGTGTAATGGAAACCAAAAGTCCAAACTGTATTGCCTGGATTATCTTTACTCAGAGCTTTAAGATGCAGTTTAATTTGGTTCCCAGGCCGAGAATAGAAACAGAACTCCCAATAAATGCTAAATGTGCTTTGGATAAATATAATCTATAAAGTTGACATGTTCCCAGCCTGATTTAGGAGAGGTTCTTTCGAAGAGACCTTGTATATGTAAATGGGGTTAAGGCAAAGTGAACTACAGAATCTATTTTAACAGGCTATGCTGAAATACAGCCAAGTGTTAGATAAAACTTTACTCATATAGCAGAGGAAAATGTATAGGCAGACCAGGAAAATACACAAGATAACCAAATTACATTGTCAAACTGTATACCAGAAAAATTAAGTCTTCTTTTTACAGATTTGTGTCTGACTTACTGCAGTATAATTCTAATCTGAGAGTTTACCTCCACAGTGCACACTATAATTCATAATACTGAGCATTTAAGTAATATGTTGCTTCCTGGTATTACTAATAATGTAGTAATGTAGGTCAATATACAGTAGGTAAATATCTATAATATTTAATGTGAATAGTAATAAGTGATGTAAGTTTTGCAATATAGTATGTTTGCTATGTAAAAATTTTTTATTTTTATTTTACACGTTCATATTTTGGTCCTCTTGCAAGAAACATAAATAACAAATAGAATAAACACAATTATATAATGTTGCTGTAAATGACTAAAGTTGTGTGTTTTGAGTCAAGTTACTGTAACTGTTCTGCCTCAAAAAAACTAATTTAATAAAAAAAAAAGCTAAATTTTCAATTTTCATTGTTATGTAGCCACATATTTTTACGGATAACTACCCATGCATTATTTGTATACCATAATGTTCTGGAACGTACACCCAAACATGTTTGTTGAACACCTGATTCCACACAGAATCACTCCTCTGCTGTTATAACATCCTCCTCTCTTCTTGAAAGGCTTTTCACTTTTTGGAGAATGGCTGTTGAGATGTGTGCTCATTAAGCTGCAAGAGAATAGTAGGGTCAGGCAGTGATGTCACATGAGGAGGGCAGGGGCATTTTGTTGTTCCAGTTTACTTTGTATTGTTCTGAAGGTGTTCACTTGGGGCTCTGTGCAGGTCACACAAGTTTTTCCAAACCCACTTTAGTAAACCAAGTTTTCATGGCTTTCCCTTAAGACACAGGAACATAATCATGCTGGATTAGGTTTAGACCTTTTTCTTCAAGTGGAAGGCGATTGTAATGGTATAGAATATAAAGACAGTTTCATCAATTGTTCAGATGTTCATATACTTTACTTTGGCATATGTAGCTCAGTAGTTAAAGGATTTGAGGTACTGACCAGTAGTTTCTGGTTGAAGGTTCAAACTCCAGCACTGCCAGGCTGCCACTCTTGGACCCTTCAGACTCCAGCTTTCTAACAAGCTATTTTTTTTGTTTGTTTTTTTTACAAAATAATTTCAATGACATTTACATGTATATATATATATATATATATATATATGTGTGTGTGTGTGTGTGTGTGTGTGTTTGTGTGTGTGTGTATTTATATATGCTGAAATATTTATATATGCTGTCAGGAAGTGGTCTCTCATTGTGTGCGTGCATGTGTGTGTGTGTGTGTGTGTGTGTGTTTGTGTGTGTTTGTGCACCAGAACTCACCAGGCTTCTGTCCACTGTAATAAAAATCCCTGCTGTACTTAGTATTTATCCATTTTTAATGAGTTGTCTCAGCTGTGAGTGTGGTGTTGCACATTTATGTGTGACAGAGGGAAAGGGGTTGAGTTGGCCTGAAGGTGTGCTGGCTCCCACTAAAAGAAAGCAAAAGAGAGAAAACAGAACACTGGCCTTTGCCCTCTTTACTTCCTCACTTCTAAAGTGTGCAGAAGTTATGAGCTGACAGCTAATCAAATTCCCCTGGGGGGAGTAAAGTTAGACACTCGAGTGTACAAAATCACACTGCGAAAATAGAACCAGCACCACTCGCTCTGCTGTAGGCAGCTTTTCTTAACCTTGAGGCCTGCTCTTTCTCTCTCTTTAGCTCTCTCTCCCTTTCTCTCTCTCTCTGTGATTGTGAGCTGAAACTGTGAGACTGCATCATAATATATCAGTGTTACAGCCTACACAGGGCTGTGTGTGTTTGGCCCTGTCTGTTTACTTAAAGCTAAAGCCATTAGGAGAAAGGTGGGCAGTGACAGTGACTAAAAAAAAACAACAACTCATTCGACAAGTTGCAGAGTTGTGCTTTAAACAGCACTCGAAATATGTAGGACAAATTAACCGCATGGAGTAATACATTTGACAAGGAGTTTATTTCTCTACCGAATGCATTTCCTTTTAACTGTGCACAGCTGCTGACAGGAGAAATGTGACAAAAAATATAAATAACAAAATCCAACAGTGTTTCATTTTTAGTCCTCTTTTAATTTAATTACAAACCTCAGTTAAAAGTGGCAAATTGTCTAAAGTTTTCGACAAATTCCATTTTATCTTTCACTCATCAAGAATGCAACATTGAACAACTGAAAAATAGTAAGATTTCTTGCCGTTATATTCAGCCATCACCTATTGGCAAACAATGCTAAGAGCTTATTGGAATGCAATGAAAGAAAAAATACAATTATGTTATACAAAGATCAAAAATACTATTAAAAACCCTTATTATAAATGGCAGCGCTATATTAATAAACCGCTATTGACATTTTACATGTAAGTACAAAATATTGTTGAGGTAGCACCCTCTAAAAGTCACTTTTAAATGTTAAAATACTGAATAGACATGACTTGACTTTTTTTTAAAATTTATTTACATTACAGCAAACCTATGTTTCTTTACTTCATTACAATTGAATTCCTTTGGTAAACAAATGGTCAGACCATGTGCAGTCCTGCATGTTTAAAATTGTACATTCACAACATTTTTGCATCATACTTTTGGATTCATTTTTTTTGTACATAATGCAAAAAAGGGGGCAAATGCATTGTTTTACAAAAACAAAACAGGGAAGAAAAGGCTTTTTTTTTTTATTAAGAACATTCATTCTGTTCACCACTGACCCTTGGAGAGTTGTCAGACTGCATTTTTCTTGTAACTCACCCACTGTATTTTCTGCAGCTCGCCTGTGATGGTTTTCAGGGTAAAAAGGTCAAGTGTGAAAGCTTGGTGCACGAGGGCAGCTCCGGCGCCAGACAGGTCCCCTCAAGACGCATTCTCCAGTGTGTGTGTGTATATACGTGTGTGTGTGTTCCCCATTCTTGGGGTGTAAACATTAGCAGGGCACCTTGTATCGGCCTAATAAAGACATCTCGAATGGGGTCTGGCTGAAAGACTAGCCCACACCCAACTATGCCAGTAGGGCTTATAACAGGCCAGTTTGGCTGGGCATCTACTCATTATGAGGTTATGCTAAGACCATGTAACATCCAACAGAGACCCCATTGTGTTTCTGAGCTTGGTGCTTTTTTTTTCTCTTCCTCACCCATATCAAATGTCAGACAGGGAGGGAATGAAAGCATGTGGTGGACTGTAGGAAGAAAGGAATGGGCTAAATAAACCAAACCCAACTCAAAAGGAAACTTCAGCGGATTGGAAATGAAACATTCTCAGGATGGCAAACTGAACTTTGGTTTAAAAGACACAACACATGTATATGTAAGCTTAGCTTACAGTAAAGAAAATACTTATTTGCTCTGATATATTTTTTTTTTTTTTGCTAACATTCATGACGTTTGCCAAAAAAAAAAAAAAAAAAAAGTTTTTTTATTTTTTATAAACGTGACTGGATATAAACTGATAAACATCTAAGACAAACACGTGAAAAAAAGATTTTTTTATGAATAAAGTATACAATAAACTATGGAAATAAAGCATCTATAAAAATATAAGGATTTTTTTGAAAACAGAAAAAAAAAACATTGATATCTTATTTGCTTAATAAATCCTACAGTCTAGCAAGTTAAGACTCGAAAATCCGCAATTGGAACAGTCAACTGGGAAAAGAAAAAATAAAGGTTCAGTGCAATAAATGTAGGTGATTTATTTACTGAGCGCGTGTAGATCGGTGCTTATTCATTATTATTCTCTCTCTCTCTCTCTCTCTCTCTCTCTCTCTCTCTCTCTCAGAAGATTTTGACGCGCTTACCGCCCACAGCCCGGCCTCCCTTGAGCGCTCTGGGCGCGGGCTGCTCCTTGGAGAGCGGACAGTACTTGATGGTGTGTGCGTTGTCGCCGTTGGCGCTGCACAGCGGGCAAGTGTACGCGCGCAGGATCGGACACACCACGCGGCCGTCGGGCGCCTTCAGCACGTGCGAGCCGTACACCTCTTCCGGCGCGCCGTTATTCCGACAGAACACGCAGATCTTGGGCTCCTGTTTGGCGCGCGCCGCCGCTGTCTTGCGCACCTTCCTGTCCGCGCCGAACAGGTCGAACGCCACGAAACTTCCTCCTCCTCCACCGCCACCTCCGCCACCTCCTCCGAAGCCCGCGTCGCGCTCGTGCCCTACGATCCCCGCGCCGTGGCCGCGGAACGGCCCGAGCGCCGAGAAGCGCTCCTTCAGCTCAAGCAGGGAAGGCGGCGGCGGGCTTGCAGGAGGGCAGCAGCAGCCGCACGATGAGGACGAGGAGCAGCACGACGAGGAGCAGCAGCAGTAGTCCATGTGCGCGGCGCACGAGCACGGCGCCGAGTCGTCCAGGCCCAGCGTGGCTTTCAGGGACTCCGTGATGGAGTTGGGGCTCGCTCCGCCGCCGGGAGCGCGCTTGCTGCTCTGCGTCACCAGCGTGGACAGGCCAAGATAGTCGTTCCAGAAGTTGAACGTGTAGTCGTAAGACGTGCGCGCGCTTAAGTAGCTGTGGTTTAAAAAATCCATCTTGCTTCTCCCCCTGACTATTGAGCGACGCGACGGCGCGTCTCTGTGCACGATCGAAATGAAAATAAAATCGGGGATAATATTCAATACTCCGTCAGGATTGAAACGGCAAGGAGCGTACAGATGTAGTCAGGTCCAGTGCTTGTCTTGGGTATTTCTGGGTGCGCGCGATGCTGCTGGTTATAAGCATGGAGAAGGAGCGGAGAGAGGGGCGGGGCTCTTTGCGCTTCGAGTTTGGGAGCAGATCAACAGTGTTTTTCTTCTGCACAATCTGAAGCCCTCGAAAGGTGGAAAAAACCCGCAACTTGTAAAACAGTCGTAAAGACCTCTAGTTGCAGTTTGCATATCCTCCCTAATCAAAACAGCGACACGAAAAAGAGCTGTAACCCAAAGTATACACAGTTGCGTGCAAAACCTTACACACCTGCATATATTTTTTTTTCCAGAAAAAAAAAATTGTAATGCAATCGCGATTCCCCGACCCCTCCTTCCCTGCTACGTGCACAAGCCTTATTTCTGACTATTGCCACCACGTCTTCTCTGCACCAAAATGCCAACGAAGACCACACATTCTGTCCAACTGTCTCTTGCACTCACTGGGATTGCGTGCTTGTTGACGTGAACGCGCGTCTCTTTGTTCTTTGAACGCGCTCCCGTCGCACCTGCGCACGGCATCGAATATGCACTAATAAACCTCTCCAAACTCCTCTTTCAGCGAAATGCGTATCTAGCTATTAATATTGAGGCATATAAATGCATGCCAGGTGTCTTTCTAAGAAAAGAATGCATTAATTCAAACAGCAATCATGGTATTAGGAGGTTGAACTTGTACACCTGTTAGTGATTCTTGATGCTGGTATACACACACACACACATATGCACGCACACACACGTACACTATAGTCCTTTCTCTACAGCACAGCACTTAACCGAGCCTCGAGCTGGTGTATCATTTGGAGTTAAATGGCCTAAGCTCGGATGTCAGTAGATTTGCTCAGGTCCCCGCAGTCCTTTTTTTTTTTTGATGGTGTGCCTGCTGTGGACTTGGCTCTCAGTGAAGGGCTGTAGTGCTGGAAGGCTTTTTGTTCTACAAGCTCCTGGCTCACTGCAAGCATACAGAACTATACTGGAGCCAGCTCTCCCTCTCTCTTTCTCTAAAGAGCTCCTGGCCCAAATCCTGGAGCCACAGAGAAATTTGTAATAAGGGTCTGGCTAGATTAAGTCATCTCCGAGTAAACAAAAGACTGCTTTGCATTTTTTTGTGCTTTGTTTAACACACCAAGAGTGAGTGGGAGTCGAGGGGTACAAGCACAATCACAGGCATAGACACAGGTGCAAGCCAGCTGAACACTACACATATGCTTACTAAAGATGTGCATATAGAGAGACACTCTCTTTCTCTCTCTTCATCCATCTCTCTAACATGTGCATTTTAGATGGAACGGAATGCAATCGACCCTTAATATAACGAATGCTTTTTGAACTGTGTACCTTTTCTTTGCATCCTCATTAAAGACTATGTAAAATAAATAATGCAGCGTTTTTGCAGTTGCACCGTTGCACCACTGGAGGTCTGTGTGAGCTGAGTCTAACGTTACTGGGATGATGTCATTGGGCATCCTGGAAGGCAATCATTTACATAATAAGAGACGTGTAAGAACTAAACAACACACACACACACACACACACACACACACACACACACACACACACACACACCATTTTGCTGCTCGTTCTCATTTATACAGGAAATTTAGCACGTAATGGGGCACATCACTAAACAACAGACAGTGTATAGCTCTGCTTCCTGTAGAAGACTCGCTTTAAGAATCTAAGCCAATATTTATGACAGATAAAGGAGTTGATAATTAAGCAAAGTGACAGGGCAACCTCAAGCACTGTATTGATGAGTTGATGGCTATATAATGACAACTTTATCACTATCGCTCTTCCTAGTGATGATCTCCATGGGTTCCGAGTAATGTGTATGTCAATAACACTGTTTCATACTGCAGCAAAACTAAAACTACCTCCAGCCCACAAGACCTTCTTCCATCATGATAAATTATGCTTCTCTGGTATGTGAACATGAGGCTCCCGGAGCATCGCTACCACAACTGGCAGTGTATTTCTAATTAAAAGTGAAGGAGGGCTTTTTTTTTTTTTGAAGCCCATCCAGCTCAGAGGATTAAGTCTATTTAAAGAGGAATTCAATAGAATGCCATACCTCTGTGTTTAACCAAGTGGAAACTAATAAAGAAGATGTGCTTTGTGTATGTTTGCACTTGGCTTAGTGGCTTTTCTTTGCTCAGGAGAACTACTTCATCTGAACTTTTGCCCTTGCCAAGCATACATTCAGTTTGCAGGGTGAATGAAGCAAGACCTTGGTTATTCAATGTGACCTTTGAATATTTATGCAATTATGTATTTTCAAATTAATGGCTGCATATATAAACAGGATCAACCTTGTTAGCCTTGGTAGTTTAATTATTTGTCTTTCTTCAGTTGAAACGACCTTGTGAATAAATTTGTCAGCGAATCTCTGGCCTTCTTGGGCATTATTTTGAGAGTGTAGTCTACTTTACTAACATGTAAAAAGAGTAATATGCACAAAATAAACGCATTATAGATTCAGAAGAAACCAACGAGTCAATCTCTTTTTCACTGGTTTTCATTTCAGTATTCTTGCCAACTCTTGTTAGGGTTTTGTAAGTGCAAATTTCTCTTTCTCTCTCTCTCTCTCTCTCTCTCTCTCTCTCTCTCTCTCTCTCTCTCTCTCTCTCTCTCTTGTCCAGCATTAGTAATGATGGAAAGTCCTGGCTGTGGCTCTGTTGAACCTTTTTCTGTTCTCTTGATTTTGCGCCTAAAATATTAATGACCACATTATTACTTAATTTTGTTGTGACTTGGAGGGATTAATACCCATCCATTAAACAGGGCTAATTCTTCCCCTGTCTGGAGAAAGCTCATGCCTACTGGATTGCAGAATTACATTACATGCTGAAAGATCTATGGCACCAGTGAAGAGGCTATTCCTGCAAATTGATTTAGTGGTTCAAGCTGACAGTGATGATGTGGGAGGTTGCTGACCAAGGCAAACTTTTACTTTTAATGAGGTATATTGTTATGCTCATCACTGTTGCTGTAACGCTCACATTTGGGAAGCATGCAGTCGTTTGTCTCTAAGAGGTATGATGCTTAATCATGTTGTATTTTTTGAGAGATGATATATCAACCACATAAAAATGTGCTTTTAAGTTTGCAGTGCAGCTTTATCATTATTGTGAGTATCTGCAAGCTTTCTTATGTCTTTATGTCTATATCATTAGAGTTTTTGGAGTAGTAGAATAAAAAAATCCTTGGTCTACTACCAAATGTTTGTTCGAAGTAATTACATGATTTAATACGATTTGCTTATTTGATTTGCTGAGCTGTGATCCCTAGTAAAAGTTATGCTACAGTAAATTAAATGTGTCACATACCACCTAGCTTCATCACAAGCCCAGGCATGTTTGAGCTTTTCTGACCACCATGATTTCTAGTTGATTTATTTCACATTATGCATAAACATCCATCTTTGCCATGCTTGTTATATTATTGATTGTCACCGTCATGATGATTTTTAGCATTACTTGGAAAGTAAAACAACATTTTCCACTGTTAGCCCTATGTAATATCTATTTGGGTCTTTTCTATCTAAAGTCCCAGCTCAGTGCCTCCCCATGTGGGGACATTTAATAACTGTTAGATTGAAGAGACTGGCAACCCGAGCCTGAACATATGCACTAATTTAATCATTGTGCTAAACTGATTTAATATGATGGATTGCCATAGATTCTTGGCACCATATTGCATTTTTCAATGCCATTCAGACAGCTGATCTGGAAAGGGCACTTTCCACTTTGCCTGCTTTATACCAGATTTCAGAGTTTATGTAGATGATACCAGAACTTCCAGTGAGTTGCAACTGGGAGGAGAATCTTCACAACACAGTCAGTGACAAAATCTTCACATACTTATCTGTTCCAACCATGTGCTACAATATTTTAATGTCATATGTAATACATATATTTACAAATTAAGAAAACTTAATGCTTTTTTACAACATATTTTCCTTCTTGCATATTACCTATACATCGTCATATTGTTTATTAATTTCATCGTTTAGCTATGGTTGCGTACCTAATAATAAAAACAAACATAAATTGTGTCCGTTAATAACTTTTGCAATCCTTCTGCAGCATAATATATGATTTGCTTGCAATATGCATCTTTTTAAAGCAAAATATAAATTAAACTAATCTAACAGTGAGCATATTGGTAGCCAAAAAAAAGATAATATTCCAGTTAATCTTCTTATCCCTCATTCCTTTTTGTCTTCAATGTGAAATCGAGGATTGATAGCAAAAACTGTGTGTGCTTTGAATAGAAATGATGTAGGCCTCGGTTTTATGAGGTTTATGTGCTGAATAGAATACAGAAAGCAGATAAATGATATGGAATGATAGTCCCCTGTCTGGATTTTTATTACCTTTTAGATGATGAAATTTTGCTTCTTATAACTGCATGTGAGTGCCGCTGATAACTGCAGTAGGCTTTCCTTTTGTATATATGATAGGACAGTTGCACTGCTTTATCTACTCATGAAGCAAATAACGCCAATAAAATGAAACAATCAATAACACACACACACACACACACACACACACACACACACACACACACACACACACACACACACACACACACTGTTGAATTGTCCTGACCAATCAGTCCTCCAGCAGTTCTGCCACCTCAATGAATGCCCAAGCATGGCTGCCAACTTCATTCTTCAAAAAATGTAAAAGTAACAATTGTATTTATCCTGCCGCTTTTATGATGTGACTTTTAATGCAGCTGCATGCAGCCATGTATTATGGAACTGTAAAATTTAAATAAGGAGATGTACGCTACATTCACGATGACTTAATGCTTAATTTCCATAAGAGACAGTTAAGCAGATATTATAGCCAGCATTACACTAATGGCTTTCTCTAGGGATGCTATTTAAATGATACTTCCTTCTTAAATCATGTACAATTGAGACATTGAAGCACCCACTAAGCAATTCTTTGCTATTTCAGAGGGAGAGAGAGAGAAATAGAGAAAAGAAAACGTAGCATTATCCATTTATGTGCACAGCTCTGCTTTTTTGCTTTGCAGTATTATTGCCATGCTCATTCCTTATCTGAAATGCATTACGTTTGATTAAAATATTATCACCACCACCCTCCATCTCCCAGCCCCCAGTGATTCAGCAATGAAACTAATTTTCATATAATGAGAACTATTAATATTGAGGATGATGAAGATTGGAGCACAGGAGAAGCAATGTGAGTGATTACCATGCCAGGTAACAGGCTGCAGAGACACAGTACACATTAATTACCAACCCACTGAAACCTATTCATCTCTCTCTCTCTCTCTCTCTCTCTCTCTCTCTCTCTCTCTCTCTCTCTCTCTCTCTCTCTCTCTCTCTCTCTCTCTTTCTCTCTCACTCTCTCACTCTCTCCCTCTCTCATCTCCTCTCCTATAACAGCCAAAAATGGCAAACTCTGCTTCTAAGCAATCAAAAGAGCACTAGAGCATGAAAAAGCTTAGGTGTATTAGGAAAAATTAAGCATAATCCTTCTTCACTGGGCTCTGATCTTTCATTTGAACTTTTGCCTAAAATAGCTCTAATTGGCCCAGATGTGTCTGTGTGAAATGGACTTCATTTGTGGGAATTTCACAATGACCTATTTGGATCTGCAAGGAGTACTTACATCTAAAGGTAAAAAAAAAAAAAAAGAGTATAGCATTTTTAGCTGCTTTGATGTTCCTCCTGCTATGGTGAATCAAAGCAAAGCATGATGCATGAAAAAACGTAACAGTTAAATGCTATTCATGTATTCTAATCGGTGGTCTAAAAAAAAAAAAAAACGGTGCAATTTTTTATACCTTCAAGGTGCACAGTGTAAGACAAGTCTTGTTTATAAAATCTTAGTTTTTTTTTAATAACTTGTTTGTGTGTGGTGCAGTGCCGGTATAATGCAACTGACACGCACACACAATGGGGCTTTTGTTGTCTTGGCTTAGACAGGGAGAAGAGAAGTGCTAACCATTCCCTAACTCCTTTCATCTTCCTTCATGGCCCATCACAGGCCTGTGCTTTTAAAGCTGATGTAGTCAAAGCAGTAGGCAGCTGTACTGTAATGCCGTGCATTATAATGCACGGTTATGAGAAAAGCACATTAGAGCACATTCGCAATGGAACTGATACAGTTTATTGCTTTTTCAATTCACTACCAAGAGTTCGTTTTTCGGTAGCATTACAGTGAAGTCATTAAACAGTGATTACCTGCCGACTGTGATTTGGTCAGCATTAAAGCTCGCCAGCACTCAGCACACTGAATGTATTAATCAAAAGCCCCATTAGTCCATATGACTGTGTTTTGTCTTGCGTGACCGAAAGCTTTACTAATAACTCCAGCTTTGTTATCCAGCTGTGTGAGCATGCCCACTCACCTCTCAACATGTTCACATCATTAGTGGACTGTCCACTCTGAGACATTGATTGAGAGTGTGCGTAATTCCAATGAATCAAACTCCCTGGTTACTCAAAAACAGAGTTAGTAAAAAGAAGATTTTAAATGGTTGCTAGTAGTGTTTTGGAAGTATTTGTGCATGTGTGTCTAAGATGACAAAATGGCAAAATGGAGGGTAGCTGCTGCTGCTCCTGTATACTCCTCTCTCTCTCCCTAATGAGGGCCTTTTTCAGATGAAAGACCTGCTGGCTCGCCTGTTCCTGTCAGAGCCTATTGGGTGTAACTCGGCAGTGAATGAAAAAAGACCCGAGGCACCGCAGCGCCGATCAGAGAGCTGTGCAAAAGGTGGGAAACCTTGCGGTGATGGTGGTGGTGGTGGTGTGGAATGGGGGGGTTTTGTGAAATGCTTCTCACTGTGAGTCCTGCAACTCCAGCATTTTTCTGTACATTTTTAGTAGATCACATTGGGATTTTGTATAGAGTACATATAAAGACAGTATGCAGATACAGTTAGAAGTATGAAGATGCATTGCACACATACACTGTTGAACTAAATTGGCTATTGATTTAAATTGTACATTATTTGCTGGTCTTGGACTAGAGTTGCACATGTAAATGCCAGCACTGATTTTCTTTGCATGTCCAAAGCTAAGCTTAATGCCTGTTTGCCAAATGCATGTATTGATTGATGCAAATAGAAACTGTTCTATGCTTGCAGTGTATCCATAGGGATTTTGCACCAAGTACCTTTACACCACTATTGAAAAATCTCTTAGAAAGGTCAGACACTGATTGACTAAAATGCCAACTGGTTGTGTCCCTACAGATAAAGATGGTAAAGAATACAAGCCTTTACAGGCAGCCTATGTAATTCCGTGTGCAGGGAAAAAAAACATGCATGACTGATGGGAAACTCAATCCAGTGAAATGAATGAGCTGCACAACCTTACTATGATTTTTTACTATGTTTTTTTTTATTTTTTTTTTGACAGTTTTCCTGTGTTGTGTTCTTTTCCTGTTCCCCAACCACACCGCACACACACCAGTTTCCTTCTTGTCAATCACCTGTTCCACACCATTATAAAGGCTCTGTGTTTTCATAAACATCCTCCCACTCCTTGTTCTTTTTTTTTCTCAGCGGTATGTTTATGCTGTTAAACACATATGGCTAACAATACAGCTACTTAAGCTGACAAAAGAACCTTTGACTTTTTTGTGAGGCAGTTTGCTTAGAGAAAGAACAAAAGAAGGGGCAAGCATATTCTTATGTAATTTGTATTTGACTTTAGCTAGTTCAGCCTTCAGGCCTAAACACCAAAGGCAAGACATTTGATGTGGTATACTTATAGAAGGTTGGAAATTGCTCTGCTGTTTTGACTGTTTGGAGCATCAAGCATGGTTGTTTTTCATGTGAAATAGCAGATGTCATTTTTTAGATATTACAGCTTCAAAGCCACTGCTCGTCTCAGACCCTCACTGGAAGACTGGAACCACCTGTCCACCTTCTATCCAGACCTGTCAACATGAAAATCCACAAGGTGTGTGTGTGTGTGTGTGTGTGTGTGTGTGTGTGTGTGTGTGTATTGAGGGTTATACCTGCTGGAGGGGGCATAATTCTTTCATATCGAATCAAGTTAGAGTAAAGGCCACTCAAATATGCAGCAGTGACAGTGAAGCTTAAGCCATATGTGAACTGGAGCTCCGTTATATTTTAGTGGTCATTTAAAACCAGTTATTTCCATGAATGAAAAGCCAGATTAGCACTGAAGGAAAAAAAAGGAAGTAATTAGAGTTAATAGAACAACTCAGTAGGCTTTTGCAGAGTCAGGGTAAATAATGTACTACAATTCACATTTACTGCTTTCATTATGTATTAGTGCATTGGCTTATTTATATCACACTATAGTTTATATTGCACACTATATTGTCTATTATAGAGTAGAGGCAGAGGCAACTATGACAGCCTGAACTGGGCACCAGGTCTCTCTCAAATGCAGTTATTTTCTTGCTACAACACGGATGCAAATCCATCGGATCCATTTGTTTATGTATGATACACGTTACACATTATGTATATTTACATAATAAGATACCTTTGTATGAGAGTGCAAACAACTTGAGTAATTTGTTAAATCTTGTGAACTGGCAAAAGTTATGAAAAATTATTCTGTTTTCAAAGACTTTGTCAGTGCTACTTTACAACATTACTGCACATACTAATGTTGCCTCAATGAGTATATTAAATAAAAAGCCATTCATAAAAACAGGGCTAAAAATATGGCTGTTGGCTATAAAAAAAAAGGCAAGCTCACATTTATCAGTCAGTTTATACACCTGTATCCAGTGCTTATTCATGCGATTACTCAATTAACCAACTATGTGGCAGCACGATGCATAAAATGATGCAGATCTAGGTCAAGACTTTCAGTAATATTGATATCAAAACTCAGAAACATCAGATTTTAAGTTCTTTATGGTGTCAGATCAGCTGGTTTAGGAATATCAGAAGCATGCACTTTAGATAATAATAATAATAATAATAATAATAATAATAATAATAATAATAATAATAACAAAAATAATAATAACAAAACAATAACAAAACAAAACATTACAATATTGCTGGCTGAAATGACTAGAAATGTTTATTTAGCTTTAGTTAGCTTAAAAGTTATATAATAAACTATAATTATATAATAATAATAATTAAAAAAATATATAATTTGAATCTTTGAGTATTAGGTTTTATCAGAGGTCTAAGCCAAAGGTGTAACTGCATTGAAATGTTGTGTACTTAATATAAACTGCATTAAATTCTACAAACTATATCAACTATTTTGCTTTCCCTATAATGAACTAATCCTTAGCACAGGACACATAAACTGGTGTAAATATATATTTGTTTCATGTGCCAGACAAATCTAGTTAGGATTGGTAATTAATGCAGTGAAATGGAATGTATGGGGTAGCCTACAGAGTAACTCTACAACCAATGGCTATTTCCAGTGACCTAATTCAAACAGACAGACAGCCAATGCAGCTGTGCAAGATCACTTGAAGGAAAAAGTCATTTCCTCAGCGAGTTGTGTGCACTGCTAGTATATTCATACCGCTTTCGCAGTGTTTCCGACACATGCCATGTTATATTAGAGGTTGTTGGGAAGCCAAGCAATGCACACGCTATGACTCATTTTCACATTGGGGTATTTTTTTCCTTGCTACGCAAAGCAGCCCTGACAGAAGCCATCTCCTGAGCTTATAATACACCCATTTCTGCAGAGTAGCAGTCTGCCTCTAATGAATAACTCTAATGCTGTAAGCAGATGTGAAATTGCTGATGTCATCACCACAACACCTGTATCTGCAGTATTTACAGGGAAACCACTGTCTTTTTATTTCAACAGGATGTAATTACTGTATATGTCCTATATCAAAAATAAATGACAAATATTGTTTTTTTTGGCTGAAATAAGACGATTAACAAACACAGACTGACACAGTGAGTAGTTTCCATGAACTTAAATAAATTATAGATTGATAGAATTCTTGTATGTATTTTTTTATTTATGTTATTATTGCTGTTGCCTGTGGTAATAGTTTATTACTTGACATTTTTCTGTAATGAGTTTGTATCAGTTTATTTTATATAGTGCCAAAAAACACACTGTGATGGAACACACAGATTGGCAGATGTAAGTGCAGAATCTTCTTTTATTTAGCAAAATATAAAACATTAAAGAAATAAAACACAAAATAACATGAAACATGAAGAACCAAAACCAAACCTGAGCATGAGCAAGGACATGGAAAGACTAACATAGGACAATGAGTGCGGTGAAGAGTGAAGCTTTATACACAAGTGATAATCAAGGTGACAAAGAATTGGTATAACTAATGAGTGACATGTGACAAGCAAAGATTTAAAGTGTATGTTCTGTACTGTAGTCCCAAGGTATGATCCTGATACATCCACCCTCTAACCAACACTTACATTCTCCTCTGCTATATCTGTCTGTACACGCTTTTCACTGCATCGCTTTCCTGATTGCAAACAGGTGGTCCAAGAAAAATGTCAAATTATTTTTCTTCTTAGCTCTTTTTTACATGATACAGAAAACTCCAGCTAGCCAGTCTGCAGAATGAATGAACTCTTACATATGCATTAAGCAACTAAATAATCAGTACACCCCACCACAACTGAATACAGTGTACCAAGCCTATTTACATTTTAACACGAGAAAACTGATCACTACTGACAGCACTGGCAAATGAAAGGTGAAAGCCTGGATGAGACAAAGTCGATTTCTTAACCCACATATTTAACATCATAATACAGGTTTTCACATTCTGTGTTCATGGCCTTGTTTTTGTGCCCCATTTTAAACTGCCCATCTGATCCAATACCTGCTTTTTCACTTGTAGAGGCTGAGGATCTTTGAGAGCACCTTTTCATTTACTCTAATAGCATATTTACATTGGCACAGCTGTGCAATAGAAGACGTGCCAATCTCGCACAAGGTGGAAGACAGCATTTATTGACTGGTGTTAAGAGATGAATTCTGGGGCATTCAATTCATTTCTGGCTCAATGTGTGTGTGGGTGTGTGCTAAAATTAGCAACATGCTCTCTAGTAGCATGTTGGTATCAATCTCTGAGACTGTCTGGCAGAAACAAATGAGACCGAGAGAGGGAGAGAGGTGAGAGTATGTGCGTATGTGTAGGGGTGTGAGAGAAGCAATCATAACAAGCACAGATAAACCTATGCAACAGCCAGAGCAATCTAGTAATACCACCATCATGTCCTGACCCTTTCTTCCACATGCTGATATATTTGACAGTTCAAACAACTCAATTTCAGACACCTTTCCCCTCCTTGCCTGCTGGGTCCTTATTCCTCTGCCTGGGTGGAAGGGCATTGTGACTTGCTTCAATGTGTGAAGGTCAGTAGATAAGTTTCCAGTACATGCACCATATAAATTTCCCTCAAGAAATACAGTCTATACAGTGCACTTTTGCAGTATATTCTCCCCGATCAAATCATATTCCTAATAATGAAAGATTTCTATTTAAGAACATATGAATGATCTATGTATAACCTTAAATTGCTAACAAAGCCCAAATTCTAAAATACAGTGTTATTAACACTTCTCATGTGTATAATTTGTCTGTGGTAATCAGACTTACAGCTTAAAAAAAAACTATGATGGTGGGATAATTTTTCCATTTTAAATTTTCTGTTTTGTTAGTCAATGAGTTCACAAAGAATACAAGATAAAGTAACTTACATTTTCTAACACCAATGATCTCAGTCTCTTTATTGAAAACTTGTATGACTCAAAATATAGTAGAATGGAATAGCTCCTTCTAGAAGCTTCTTCAGCTTCTTAGATAGTAAAGAGTGAGGGTCAGTTCTCTTAAGAAGGGAACACTAAATAAATAAAAATTTAAAAACATAATAATAATTATTGTTTAAAATTATGTAAAAACAACACAGCATTGCATCGTTTCTCATAATCTGTATGCATTAATGTTTGCTTTTTATTATGAAGTGATCTGACTATGTATTGATGCATTCTATTGTACAGCATGATGGTTGATTTGACTGAAAGTCTTTTATTTGTTATATGGAAATAACTTAAAACATTGCTGAACTATTACCCCCCTAAAAATAAACCACATGAAATGTTTAGACCTAAAGATGGTTCGGCTTTGCTCTGCATGTGGCTGGGCAAACTGCCAGTGAATTAAATCAGCGTTACCATGTTTGGCTGTTGACCTCCAGTAGAGTAGCAGACGGCTGTCATTCTTTCATGTCTCACACGCAAAGCTTTTAAGCGTAACTTTCCATTACATTCTGTCAATCAAGCAAAAAAAGGATAAATAAAACAAGCCTCTTTAGTCTGATTCTGTCTGTCTGCCACAGGTCATACTGAATGGAAAGCTCTAAGCTGGCCGGTACTCAACCCACAGGGGGCTTCCGTTTGATCTCCACTTCTGACCAGGAGGCCTTTACATCATGGCTGTAGCTTGTCAGGACTGAGTGGGCAACACTAATAGCAATGGACAGTAGGACCGCTAAGCTTTACCTATCCCCTTGTTTCGGAAAGGTCGAGTTGTGTAGAGCTTAAGGGGATTGAAGATGCTTATAGTCAGTTTAAGTTGAATTTACGTGCATGAAGGAGAGGAAGTGGAAGTGAACTGCTAGCAATTCCAAATGAATACAAATCATTGATCAGAGGGCTCATAACAGAAATATTTTTACCTCTGTATTTATAATATTTTTAACGTGTTCTATTCACCTAATGCATGTGACTATATGTATATATATATATATAATTTACGTGCATGAAGGAGAGGAAGTGGAAGTGAACTGCTAGCAATTCCAAATGAATACAAATCATTGATCATTGGGGTTCCAAATAAATAAATAAATAAATTAATTAATTAATAAAAATAAATAAATGATCAGAGGGCTCATAACAGAAATATTTTCACCTCTGTATTTATAATCTTTTTAACGTGTTCTATTCACCTAATGCATGTGACTATATGTATATACATGTATATTATATAGCTTCACATAATATTATTATTAGTTCTAACATGAAACGTATATGAAACTGACACATAGTAGCAAACATTGTAATGTCATTGGTTTAAATCATTTATGTGAAGTTTTAATGAAGGTATTGCACTTGACAGTGATGTTATTATTGTTGTTGTTTGTGGTGGTGAAGGTGGTGTTATCAACCTTATTATTATTAATGCTAATCTAATAGAAATATTAAGTAATAAGTACAATACAGTACAGAAAGTGACTTTTTTGCATTCATTGCATTTTTGCACCCATTAATATTTTCAGTTGCAAAAAGCATCATAAAGTCAAAACATCTTATAGACTGACACTATAAAATCATTAAATTAAACTAACAAATTGTTAACAGTATAGCTATAAAATTATCCACAGTATTTATATTTGGTTATAAGACATTAAAAAGAGCTTCAAAGTGCATTTACTCTAATTTATGAATATGGGCTCATAAATAACATTATCAAGATTGGTGTTATAATTCCTCTATTTCGAAGCAATCACTTTATCTTAATGCAGAAGAAAATCGATCTATTTGCAGGTTGAATGGTTTGATTGGGAGCTTAATTTATTATGGATTATTCTTTGTTAATAGTAATATGAATTTACACCTAGTATTAATATAAATTTGCCATGCTATACTGAATGACATATAAGCAGAGCGAACTGGAGAGGGCAAATTTGTTTTCCGAATATGATGGATTCACTCATGCAGTGCACATTCAGTGTCACATCTGTGCAAATTCAACTAATCATGTCTCCACGGCGAGTATTTGCATATGTTAATTACGGAATATAAAGGAGGGAAGAACGGTTCAGCATCAGACAAAGCCTAATCTGAATAAAGAAAAACACATGAGAATCATAAAGAGTATGAATTAGTGGCTTGTGCCGAGGCAAAAAGAAGGTGGTGGCATTAATTTAATTGCTTTTGGATTATATTAAGTAGGAATATAGATAATGGTATTATCCTATTTAGTAAAAATTAATTTATTTAAACTACAGTAGCAATAAGAAAACTGATTTTGATCCATATTTAAAGTCTAGCCATGGATCCTGATAAAGGTCTGACCATCTATGGAAAAAAAACACTACAAATTATTTTGGATTTCTTTGTTCATGTTTACATTTGGTACAATGTCATTTTTCAAGTAATCATAACATTACACTAATGTGTTTCTGTGAGCTTATTGAGGTAAACATTCGCAGTCTTAAATCCAGGCAGCTTTTCCTGATCAGCTGCCTCCTTAGGTAGGCACCTTTCATCTTATCACGCTCGTTTCATTCCCTTCCATTGTTTGCCTTTGTGATGTTGCTATGACGACTGGGCTCCAGGCCCCAGTTGACGGGCCATACCATTATTGGTGGAGATGAAGGGAAAAACACTGGGGGAAGGGTGTTCAGTCGCTGGATATGCTCAGTTAACCAACTGAGTGCAGTGATGCACCTGTGTCTAAGTGGCAATAAATCTATGTGTCTAAAACGTGCTAATGATAAAATGGGTTTTTAGTATGTCGTATGAAATGAGCTTCTGTACTGATGACTGTTTTGCTCTGTCTCATTTTGTAAATGTTGAGCTATTGGTTTAATTTAGAATTTAAAAAACATAAGAAACATTCAGACACACTATATTGCAAAATATTGCAAAATCCAGCATTACTGGTGTGTAGTTAGCTAAGTATTAGCTAAAATCTACAGATTTATAAATCAAGTCAATTTTTAACATTCTTCAAAGAAAAGGTAGTTCAAAAGCCAACTGGTTGAAATGATTAACAAACAGCAACATGGCTATTAAACACCATGCCACACTGTTCTGAAAGGTTAATGTTTTACCCAAAAGTTCTGTGGATTGCATTTGGCTGAAGCTGAACAGTCTGTCTGTTTTAAGACTTTACTTTACTTTACTTTACTTTACTTCACATTCACTCTTATAAAACCTTATATATTTCAGATTTCATTAGTGGCAGAGTTTTATGACATGGCATCCCATGAATGCACAGAAATGGTCTGTGAATCCTGTTCCAAAAATGATTCACAGCCATGAAAAAAATACCCTTGTCATCCAAATGACATCAACTGTAAAATATAAATAGACCAGCACACAGGTGTGCACCATGCAGGTGTGCTCTATTTTTTTTCCTTTTTTGTTTTCTAAAAAGTTGGCACCAAACACTGTCTGCTATGTTATGCTTTAAGTAATCGTTAAGTCAAAATGATAACGTTAGTTCTGCCTTAGTGGAAATCATGCTAAACATGGGGATAAAATCATGAGTAAAATAAAAGAAATAATATTTTTCTAAAACACAACATGTACAAAGTGACCACCTTTGGTACGACCATGGTGGTATTTCTTTCCAGGTAAGTCACTGTTTTGCCACTTGAAGACTGACAGACATGTTGTATAATAACCCATCAAAATACCCCCACCACCACCCCCTGTCCCGGCTGCAAATGGCATCTCCTCGTGCTCTATAATTTTGCCTGTGTTGATTGAGTAGACGCTTGCTGACACACCTCCAACCCTTTCTCAGGTTTTAATCATGCGCTTTTTTTTTTCCCTTTGGCCTCGACCTCTAGAAACTGCTTAACGTGCAGCTGGTGAAGGGACCTTCAATTTGTTTCAATAAAACATGCTGTAGGAGTCATAAAGGCAGGGAGGGGTGAGGCAAAAGAGGACAGCACTAGGGAACAAGGGAAGAGGAGTGGATTGAGAGGCGGGACTTCTTTTTTTTTGTCCACTGCACGATCAGGTTCCAGGCTGACAGGAATACTGATGGGGTCTCAGCTCTCTATACTGTGCACCTATCTCACTCTCTCACTCTTTCTGCCTCTCTATCTCCAGGTTGAATGGTAAAAGGCCCATTAGGTGTGCAGAGAGTCCTTTTAGACGAGACAGATTGGAGATTAGCTGGTCTCTGGGCACTCGTTCTTCCCAATGCGATGAGCACCTGATCAAGCTGACTGCATCTTTCAGTCGATGGAAATGATCGCTCAGACAATAAGCTGCACTGTGCAGGAGCAACTGATGAATAGTCAAAGATTAGCATAATGACTTGAAGCTATTTGACCTTGTTTCTTAGGATAGATAAAAAGAAAAAAACACAGGAATTTTTATGATAATTTCAACAAAAAAAAGCATGCCCAATATAAGTGGTGCTTGGCACTGATGATGAGATATGATATAATTAGGCGGGTCAAACTCACAGCACAGGACAATAAATGTTGTCACCCATTGTCTTTGTCCCTGTGCTGTGTCACACAGTTGAGCATTCCTTGTGTCTCAGGCACCAGAGAGGCATCAGTCTTGGAAAAAGACAGTGTTCCATTCATTTAAAATGTATGCTGCATTATTCACCATATTTATTCTGTTCCCGCGTTCAATTCCCAGTTCTCCTATATTCCGAGGGGTAATCTAAATGCAAATACACCAGTGCATTAAATTGGAGATGCTCCTGTTTTGCTGATACATAAAGGGGGCTGAAGCTGTGACTGAGAGGAAAAAGAAAGAAAATCATCCAAGGGTTTTTATCAACAACAAGGGCACAACACATTAAACGTCTCATTCATTTAAACACTGCTACAGCAAGCAATGTATTACAAAGTTTGAACCTATGATTCTGCCTTATCACAAACTGGAGAGCATGGTAAAATGTTCAATTTCTATCTTTGGGTTTCTTAATAAAAGTGAGATCACACACATTTAGTCTGGCGAAGCACTGTGTAATACAACAGCTGCTATTCCATTTACAGAATCAGTCAGCTGAAACTATTCTCCAGGATGCTTTTCAGAATCACACAAATCTGAAAAGGGCTTTAGATAAAAGGCAAAAACTATGTTGATGCCGATATTGTCTGGTATTTGAGAAGCATTATGTTTTTTTTATTAAACAACTTGATGAATTTTAAACAAAACTCTTTTTACTAGCCATATTAATAGAATAGTCTGTACACATGAAGTTATTCCATCATCCAAGTATAATGCATAAATAAAACTGATTAAGATCATTAGTTATTGGTCAAAACATTCGAATAAAAAAACATGATCTCAGTAACTTTGATTGTACCTGTTCATCTTGAGTTTTTCCACAGCCCACAGCACTTTCTACACTGAGAGCAGAGTGGCCAGACTGTGTCAGGTTGCCAGTAAGGCTATGGTTACTCAAATAACCACACTTTACAACTGTGATGAGCATAAAATCATGTTTAAATGTAGCATTATGATTGGTGCCAGAAGTATCACAACAATCACTAGAGTTTACAGAAAGCAACCATGGTAAACAAGTATATAAATAAGTCTAATATAACAAGTATATTACAATATAACAGATGGAAGATGATGACTTATAAAATAAAAAACAACAACAGTAATCATGCTCATTGTTATTGTTTGTGGTGGGGGATGATAGCATTTATACTTTTTCACAGATGAAATTGATGTACTAGGATTTTACCTTTTACGACAGATGCCCCTATCCAGAACGACATTTATCTCATTAAAAGGACTAAGCAGCTATGGGGTTTAATGGACTTGCTCAGGGGCCCCAGAGCGACAGCTTGATGTACAGTAGCTGGGGTTTGAACTCATGACCTTTGGATCCAAAGTTCAATGCTTTAACCACTTAGCTACCACCTCCTTTACTAGGATTCCCCTCTAAGATTAAAATCAACTAAGCATTTTTAGAATATTCTTTATGCCCTTTTAAGTTATTATTTTGAAAATTCCTTATAATAAAAGCCTGAATTTGTGTGTTTTTCTAAAGCATTATTAGTGCCGCCTCTGAAGCACTGAGTCAGAATTTAGGTTTTGTAGCTGGTGGGTAAATTAAGAGGCATCTTGTTCATCTTACTGCCAAGTAAAGGCTCATTGATCTCAAACAAGCTGACACAAACATCTGAGGAATCTGGAAAATATTTGCAAAAAAGCTACTCTGTTCCTGAAAACAAAGGGCTTCTCTCTGTCTCACTGTTTTAAGGTTATCCAAAAACTGCCCTGCACAAGCCTCGTTATTTTATCTTCCTCCCGGGCTTGGAGACTTACCCAGACTTTTCTCTCCTCCAGTCTAGTGTCCATACGGTGGAAACTAAATTGAATGATCTACTAGCAATTCGGTGAGTGGTTTAGAGCCAGGCTGAGACACATATACAGTATCATTAAATATGGCCACAAGGTCTACATTCTTTCAATGGACCTAGGTCTCAGAATATTTCTCTTCTCCCACACAAGCTTATACAACTCTTGCATGGACAGCTCGTCCGGGTTCTCTCCCTCTTATCTTCTCGCTGAAACCTGAGAACTGTAAACACGGCACAGGGCTCATTACTTTGATATTTGATATGCGTAGAGTGATTTTGGCTACTGCCATTGTTTTCACTTTATTAAACCTATTAATCAAGCAACATTTAGAGGCTTAGGCATAAGGAAACATAATATAGCTGAGCATGACTGATAGGAACTAGTACCTGCATGCATGAGTAACTAAAATGCAGATAACATTCTCCCAAGTTGTCAAATATATAAAATATATGCCTAAAATCAGACAGATCTGTCTAGTTCTACAATTCAAGCCCCATAGATGTGAACTTCAAGTACACGAGAGAGTGTATTGAATGTGGAGCTATTGGACGAGAGACAACCGAATCCTTTGTTAATAGAACAGCCAAACAAAAAGCCATTGATGCATAGCAGAGACAATGCTGAGCCGGCAGCTTTCAACAGCCACAAACGTTTTCTTCAAACCCCACACAGTGTTAATCATATTTTATTTCAGCAACAATGTTTAAGTCATGAGTGTCAGAGTTTTTTAGAAATACTATGCACTGTGCTGAACACCATCACCGAGAATTACAATAGCAGCATTTTGCTGATGCTTTCTGAGATCAACAATAATCTAATATAAGCTAGGCAGAGAATTTTATAAACAGACCACCAACACTGTGGGTGAAAGTGAAGTTAGTTTTGTGATTTGTGCACCAAACATGCTAGTTTAGTATTTTGTACCTCTTTTTGTTAGTTTTATTGATTCTATTGTACAATCTAAAGCGATAACTTTCTCTTTAGATGGTACAATATTCTCATGCACAAATCTAAAAAGATGAACAGATGTACACTACACAAGACAAAGCAATTACTGCAAAACTGCTATTGTTTAAGCTCTTAACTTCATCTCAGACATAACAAATGATCACTTTTAAATAATATTTATATTTAACCATTATTTACATAGTGTAATGGTTAAAGCATTAGTGTTCATTTAAAAAGCTGATATAAATTGTGCTTAACTAATTAATAGTTTGATTTTTTTTTCTCAGCTTCACATATCAAGATTAGGTTTTAAAACTTTTTTATTTCCTCTCAAATATATGAGGTATTGAAAAAATGCTGATTAAAAAACATCAGCCACATTAGTATAACACACAACGTAAACAGTTTTGGGACACCTGACTTTTCCAGCCATATGTGGCTCTGCCTCAAACTGTTACCAAACTATTTTCAGGCACATAATTGTATGGGATACCTTTAAATGTGGTAGCATTTAATTTTCCCTTCATTTAAACAAGGAGACCTGAACCTCTTCGAAGCATGACAGTGCCCCTGTGCACAAACTGAGCTTCCTTACATTGTTGCTTACATGATTTGGAGTGAAAGATCTTGAGGTGTCCTGCTATAGAGCACTGACCCTAAACTTACTGAACACCATTCGAATGAAATGAAACTCACTGCACCCAGGCCTCTTTACCCTACATCAGTATACGACTTTTCTAAGGCTATTGTGGCTAAATTAGCACAAATATCCATGTGTATATACAAACACACTCCAAAATCTAGTGGAACATCTTCCCAAAAGAGTGGAGGTTAATAAAACAGCAAATTGGGGACTAAATGTGAAATGGGATATTCAAAAAGCAAATGCTCACAACGTTTTATAATTCGGATCAACTAATCTAAACATGATTCATTTACTTGTACTACTCAAAAGACATACCTACAATTCCTTTTGGCACTGTATATGTTGTTAGGATATCTTTAAATCAATGTTGGAGCATTTCTAAATACAAAGGTTTGAATTGAAATATAGCATTTTAATGCCTGACTTGCGCCAATAACTATTCTGGAGTTTAATCTGGCATTCAATGATGGTGAAAAAAAAAAAGTTTAGGCATACATCGAGCAAACCTCTCCAGGGGACTGTTTCTATGTTCCAGCCACACTTCCTACTTACAAACAACACCGCTTTTCTGCTATATACGTTTCATACGACAATTTACTATTCTAATATATTTTAGTACTGTTTACTTTTGGTGTAGAACTTGCTTATCTGATATTTTAGCTGCTTAATAACCAAATAACAACATGTAAAGTAGACTTTAAGGAAGAATTCATTGTTCTTATTCATGTTACAATGCACATGTCTCTTCAAAGCATACACATAAAAGACTTTGATATAGGGAGAGTACATCAGATGGTCTTGTAGTTAATGGCATTCCTTTGGGCAAAGCCTTTGGCTTTCCAGCCTCTTTCTTTTTGGCTGAACTCCCTACATTATTAAATTCCCCACACTCAGTGTATGAAAATCAAATTACGACACAGAGCAGTGCAGTGGTGAGGTCTGTTAAAGGACTTAAAAGTTCAGCATGAGTTTTGTCAGCTGTTTGTAAAATGCTAAACATATAAAACATATAAACAAACCAAACCTTTTTTCTTAGTGAAAAAAAAAAAAAACCATAAAAACATATCCCAGCAGCATTAGAAACATACCCATTAATTCAAAACAAAAGGTGTATAGATTCTCTTTCCTGGTTGGCTACAGACATGCCTCATTCTGAGAGGCCTGAGAAATCTGAAGGATACTTACCGTAAGAGGAAATAAGAGCCTTGGTAAAATACTCATTCTCATACTCATTTCGTTTTTTATGTTCACTTAGATAGGTTGGTGTGCCATTATTATGTGAATGCTGAAAAATCTCATAAAAAAAACTATTCAAAAGAAAAAAGGAAAAAAGGAAAAAATACATTCTATAAATAGGTTTAATTGTGTAGCTGATTTTTCAGTTATTTTTAGTGATTTTTAATGGAAGGAAATACATTTCTTTCACTTTTTATGTATTTTTAAGCTATGTTTGATTTCCTTTGTGTGTTTTTTCTTTTTTTCATTTCACAAGATTAAACCTGTTGCATGGATTTAGTCTATTTTTTTAGCCCTTTATTTCCACCCAAGTTTTAAAATCTTAATTATATACTGAAATATAAAAAATAATTATATACTATTAAATTCTGTTTGAAAGACAGCACAGTGCTGTTGTGTTAGTTTCCATGGTAACAGGAGCTTTCTGTGCAGAACCTCCGAACTATCACCATCATTAACACAATCAACATAATTCCAATATAACAGTAAAGCAGTTTTGTAATGCAAGAATAGTTTTGCAGAACATGACATTTTCTCAATAGAAGTATTTCTGCTCTAATCAACACATTGAAGTATGATTTTCCTTTGTCTGGTCTACATCCACACTTTAAAATTTATGGACTCTTGGACTCTTTCCCAAATATTTTATAAATATGTTTTAGACTAACCTGTTGTTTTATCATCTGTATATAAATTCTTCTCTCTATAACAACCATGCACCATTCTTCTAAGTATAAACATCTTATGCATGTATTATCAGATAGACTAACACATAGATAAACTGACACTATGACGTTTGCTCGTGTATTTCCACAGCTTAAATGTATACACAAGTTAAAACAATGTATTTCAAGGCAAAGGTTTCAAGGTTTTAAAGTCCAGATGTCTATTTTACAACTCAGCACTTAACCTGTTGTACACATGTGAGTTCTTTATGTAACAAAGGCTCAGTTTCAGCTCTTGATGGCTCTTATGCTTATGAAGCAAGTTTTACTGTTGATCAGTAATGTGTCAACTGAGATATTAGCTTTCCAGGTGTCCAGGGAAGCACCCTGCTCACAATTAGCATGGTCATTAGTTAAATAATTACTGCAGAGAAAGGAGTAGTGCAGCTGCCGAGCATACTAATTCACCACTGCTGCTTCTAAGTGGTTGCTTTTACAAAGCTCCATTAGACTCACTGGGTCCTGATAGTCCACATAAAATGCATCAGAGGGGAAAAAGACATTTTATTAAGCCTTTTTTTTTGTTTTCAAACACCTGATAACAGATATTGGTTAAATATGCAGATGACATGCATATGCAAGGTTAACCTGTGATTATGTATAAAAGATTAACCTGTTATTATCTATTAAAGGTTAACCTGTGATTATGTGCCAGAAAATGGCAGAATGTGATTATTATTATTATATAATAAAAAAATAAAGAAGGGCATTAAATGAATAACTTATAGGATGTCTGTAGATTATTGTTTATATAACAATATGCTAATAAATGTATTTATATAATTGAAATAATGGAATAAATATTGTTTATAATGTAGCATTTTTGTTTTACAAGCTAGAAGTATTTATCTATTTATTTGTTTGTTTATATGTTTGTTTCTTTGAATAACCACATTTGTCATTAATTGAATAACCAGGACAAACAAATATCTTTTTGTTCCAAATCTCCAGATTTGTATTTATTTGCAAACAGTTCCCAATTTGAAATAAATGGCTTTCATCATAGTGAAGGTTAAACCTTGCATTTTGCATTTTTTTTTTTATTCAGTAGGGCTTCACAGTTAATTGGATTTTTAATTAAGCTGCCACTTTAATTAAAGATGTCAATTTGATTGCCCAGTACTCCCCTGCTTGTTTTATTAACAGCAATAAAATTGTCAACCACTATGCTCCAGAGGACATGTTACTCAGAACATTTATGCACGAGGCCTGGAGGAAATCTGTTCTGCAGAGTATAGCTTCGTAATCTCAGTAAGCATGCATAAAGGCATTCACAATCAAAAATATATTTACCATCATAAATAATTCACAGGTTTATGGAAATGAGCAGAATTTATATAACACTGGTCACTGGACCATATTACAACATCTGGAAGTAAAGATAAACATATATTTGGTATATTAAAAACTCATGGCACATAAAGGAACTATTATGAATTTATATTTAAAAGAGGCTTTAGTGTTGTTTTGAATCCCTTCTAGTTCAAAAATGAATATGAATTTAAACAGGCCCTGTATAAATACTGCTTTTATCATATACTGTAGGTCATATAAAAAAAAAAGAAAAAAGGAAAGAAAGAAAGAATCAACATATGTCAAAAACAATCTAGGTGACATAAAATGATTCAGATTTTAACATAAATATATTCCTGAATCAAGGAATAAACTATTTGCATTTTTTGCTTGTGTGTGTGACCATCAGATTGTGCTAATAATAAGCTAATAAGTAAGTGCTGTCAGTTTTGTCTTTGCTAAGGTCCTAGATGTATCTGGAGCACTATTCACCTCATAATATTTCTGGCAAGCATCCTTTCACATTCCATCTTTCTATTTTTTCATAAATTGAAGGAATTTCATGAATTCAATGGATAAATATTACTTTCCATTGTCTTTGATGTTTCACAAGGTCTCAGCTATTATATTCCCTTTTAATAGTTGACTAACAAATTAGATTTCCTTTTTTTCACTCTAGACACCTGTGAATCATGTGGTACATTTAGATGGCTTGTGGTCAGAACACTTAAACTGGATGCACACACCTCTGTGCTTTACTGCTGGGTATTATAAAATGTGTGTGGGTGTGAGTGTGTGTTTTGTAGCCAAACATTCCCGTTTTAATATAACTGCAGATCAGCTGCAAATGGTAAACTTCTATGACCTTACTTGTAGATGGACATTGCAGCTACTTCATAAAACCCATGCATTTCACAGCATGTTCTCACCTAACAGTATTTATATATATATATATTGGATTAGCGTAGAAGATCTTGAGTGACCAATTTTTGGGGAGAGATCTCTATAACCACACTCCAATATATATATATATATATATATATTATATATATACGTAGAATAAGATTTTACTTTTACTCTAACCCATGTTAACCATATCTTTATGGAGCTTGCTTTGTGCACTGGGGCATTGTCATGATGGAACAGGTTTGGGTCTCCCAATGGGTGTCCCAATACTTTTGTTTTTAGAGAGTACCTAAATAAGCCATTGGTATATAACATGTTTTTATGTAAAATGTATATATTTAAAAATTTTTACAGCATGTTATATTTATAGTAACCTTTCAAGGAGGTCATCAGTTTCCTCTACCAACACACACACATTAATTATCGTATTATGAAAGTGCTAGAATGAATTTAATCTTTACAATTTATGATATATCTATTCTAGAGTTTCAGTCACTTGAGCCTTCTTTCATGGTCTTTATAGGTTGAATTTCTGGATGCACTGCACAACAAGTACAGGTGGAAGATGACTAAGATTACTCACCTTTCTCACAACAAAAATGTTGTCAGCATCTCAGAATAAATAACATGCCAAACCTTGAGGCAGATAGGCTACAATAACAGACCACATCGACTCTGCTCCTGTCAAACAAAAACAGCAATCTGAAGCTATAGTGAGTACAGGCTACTGTTGAAAATTGGAAAAAGTCCAGGTGACCTTTAAAAATCTTTATCTATTTCGTTTAGGTGAGGATCTCAGGGTGTTTATTTAAGGGAAGAAAAACCATAATCAATACGTGTTGCTATGATAACCCCATTACTCAAACACTGGGCATGAGGGTCCACTGAATAAATTGATTAATATGAAAACTCATATTGTATGCTATGTCCTTCACACACACTAGATCGCAATCTATTTGAAAACCTATGGGAGATTTTAGAAAGATACAGTATGTTTGACAGTTTTTTTAAACACTAACACTAACTGAAGGAATGTCATTTCAGAACAATTGAGTTCATGCAGTACATTTTGAAACAGTAGAATCTGTTCTATTCAAGCTATTCTGGAGGTTCAGGGTGGTTCAGCACCTGACACTTTATTTATTTATTTATTTTTTATTTTCCATACAATTTTTGCCCACTTCTTTTCTTGAATTGTTCTTGGTCAAATAGGACAAATATGTCATTATACCATACATTTAGTCTATTATACTGTTTGGAAAATGTCTGGATCTGTGATTAAGCTCAATCTATAATAATAGTTTTTTCTACGTAAAGATATGAATATAACCCTGTGGAATTTTGGTAGCTGTAATTTGTAGATCAGTTTACAGCATCATTAAAGGGCAGATGGGAACTGCTGCATAGCAGCTTGGTTGAAAGTGTATTTGGACCACAGGCCCAGCTGTCTGTGGCCAGCATCTATACTGGTGGATTCCTAAAATCTCTCTCTCTCCCTCACTCCCTCCCTCAAAGGGCAGATGGGAACTGCTGCATAGCAGCTTGGTTGAAAGTGTATTTGGACCACAGGCCCAGCTGTCTGTGGCCAGCATCTATACTGGTGGATTCCTAAAATCTCTCTCTCTCTCCCTCACTCCCTCCCTCATTCCCTCTCCCTCTCTCTCTCTCTCTCTCTCTCTCTCTTTCTCTCTCTCTCTCTTTCTCTCTCTCTCTCTCTCTCTCTGTGTTATGTGGCATTGGTAAGGGCTGAGAGTGAACAGTCCTGGCACGGCATGAATAGGGTCAGTTAGATTTCAAATATCTGCTGATGAAAAATGCTGAAGCTGTGTTCACAGACAGAAGCTGCTCACACAGCCACAAAGACTTGCTTTCAGAACGAACGAGAGAGTGAGAGAGTGAGAGAGTGGGGGGGGGAAGGGGGGGTTAGCTAGCTTCTCTCTGTTCCTCGTCCTACACAAATGAATGTGAGGGAGAATAAATGTAGAAAGAAGGAGGACAGTGAGGCAGTAAGACAAGCCTAAAGGAAAGAGAGAGATAGTAGGGGAGCAAGATGAGTGTGTAGTTCTGCGGCATGTCTAAGAGGCCGCAGTGAAATGTTCTTGAACACAATGGAACAGGTGTTATGTAGTGTAGAGTTTCAGGGAGAAGGGGGTCGGAGGTAGAGAAGGGGATATTGGCATTCATGCCTGACAACACTGCTCAGAGAACCTTGTTTTACAGTGGAAAATGTGTTAATGGAATTTACCGTAACAAGAAAGAATGTCTCAACGCCGAGCTCATCTTTCTGGAGTAAACTGCATTTTAACACAATATACATCCTGATATTGTTATTTTCCACACTTTTCCACACAGGAGCTAAAAGCAAAAGAAATTGCATTTGGTAAATAAAAACTGACTTTTTGTTAATACCAATTGCATAGAGAAAAAAAAAGAAAAGTATCATATCACATATCATCGTTTAGAAACACTACATTTTCAATCTGAACAAATTATCGATAAATGGATAGCCTAAGCTAAATATTATAAATAAATAATTCTATCAGTGCATGTTTTCATACATGTTAAAAAGCACCAGAAAACAATAAACACAGCTCATATTTTATTACGTTTTTGGTTTAGCTAGTTTTACGATATCAGGCCGACTCAACAAAAGCCAGATGTTAGTTATGCCGAGAATATGCAGTGTAACATTATACTATATGCACACACTATGTCGTGCCTGCTGCTACGTGAAAAACCCAAACAGCATCTATTCCCAAACCATACTCAGTGTAACCTTAACTAGAGGGACAGCAGGGCCATTTATACCCTAAGGAGCTGATTTGGAGCAGCTTTTTTCTCCCCTCATTCTTTTGTACTTCTCTTCCTGTCATTGCTCATGTTTCAGGGGAAATCTCAGTAAATATCTGAGAAAGAGTGGACGAGAAAGAGCAATTAAGTTATATAGTGCCGAGATGTGTGACAGGTACTGTGTGTGTGTGTGTGTGTGTGTGTTTTTGTGTGTGTGTGTGTGTATGTACAGTGTGTGCAGTGGTAACTGTGTGAGGGCAGCAGCTGTTGTGTGAGCTGGAAGGGCCAAACACACACACATACACACACACATGCACACACCATCTCAGCAGACGGGGTAGCAGAGGGGGTTCAGGAACCAGCTAACCATGAAATCAGACAGATGAGTCAGGGAACGCAAGGCGACATTGGAGCTCCTGTGCCCTTATGCTACCAAAAAGAAAAAGAACAAAAAAGGGAAAAAAATTTTGGCTTGCTCTACAAAGAAAAAAAAATCTTACAGCCTCTTTCATCAGCTGGCCCTAATTCTAGCCTGCATTCTAGCTGCTCTGTGACTTTCAAAAGGTTTAATTATTCCTGTGCTGGTCTATGAGGAGCAGCGAGTAATCTTTTTAGCATATTATTATTTCCTAACCTTCTATTAATCACATACAGATATGTCACAGGTATTTTATGTAAACCCTATTATTACACAAGTTGCCTTCAAAAAGGATTTATTTTCTAAAGAAACATGGTAGACAAAAACACCAGCTTTCTATTGCTGCATAATGGGGCTGTTTAGCACAAAAGACCCAACTGCAACTGTAGCTTACAGAGTTTAATGATCTCTAAACTCATTTTATATACACACTTTATATTTCATCAACTCAGGAACAACTTGACCATACATACAGACTTTCTAGCTATACAGTGTTAGAAATATCATTAAAATAAAAGCCCTTTGAGGAGACTCAGTTGCTTGTCACATGTGAGAAACGCTTGATTAGTTTGATGTTCACCCTGAATGACCTTAGTGTCTAAAAGGCCCCTCCTAAATTGGCCATAGCCTACTGAGGCTGGGCATTGCATCCTGGGAAAGCAGCACTCACATTCACACATCCAATCAAAGTCTCCACAAGATCAAAAGGTGCCGGCAGAAACGAATGCAAATCTTTCTGGATTATCACCGGATGAAATGGCCGAAAAGTTTTAGAGCTCTTCAAGTCAAATAATGGCCGGAAATGGAAGGAGCAGAATGAAGTTCAAAGATGACGAGATTAAAATGAAAATGAATCTTTATTTAAAAAACTTAGTGAAGTAGTATATCTTGAATTATCTACTTTTTTCTTTTTCTATGTAAATCAGCAACTCAAATATTATATATCAAGAGCTTTAAGCAATATTTGTGACAAACATGAATATAATAAATAAATAGAAAAATCATCAGTTGTGATTGGTGCCAGATGAGTTTGCAAAGCAACAACAATTAAAAAAACTGAAGTGTATCAAGTGTGTGGGCAAAACACCTTGTAGATGAGAGGGGGCAAAGGAGACTGGCCAGACATATTTGAGCTGACAGGAAGGCTTCTGTAACTCATTGATTGATCCTTTTCCAATCTTTGCCTCTCCAGTTTTAGTGAGCCTGTGCCCAGTCTAGCCTTAGAATCCTGTTCGTGGCTGCCAGGAATGGAACCCAATGTGTCTTCTGCTCTTGTGTCCCATCTGTCTCAAGGTCTGAAGTGCTGTCCTTTCTGAGATGCCTTTTGCTTTTACTACTAATTTGGAAACTCTCCTCTGAAATTGCATGAATATGTAGATGCACAAGTGACTGGTTAATATATTTCTCCTTAATACTGCATATATAACATTTAAATGTAAGTTACCAAATATTTTCATCTACCACTTATTTTTCATTCACTTGATTTAAATGTTCACTCACAAACACTGCATATTTCATTCAGCAAACTGAGTATTGCAACAAAGTTCAAATCACACCATAAATGTCAGGTTCTAAAAATATTTGTTTTCTGTTCTGTCTGGCTGTCAACTTCTTTTTAGTGTTAAAAAGTGGCATCTGTGTTTTGATAGGTGGCATGAGCTTGAATGGTTTGATTTTAATATAAATAAAAACACCCAGATGGATAGATGAAATCATGGGAGCAATATTTTTGTAGACCATGCAAAATATTTTAAACCCCAGAGCTAAACAGTCATGAATGAATAGAGAAAATGCTGTAGATATTTTGAATTGCTAAGAGAGTGCCAAGTTTGTCTTGCTTTCAGAAAAAATTCTCCTTATTGTAAAAAACTGAATGACAACAATTATGTTGACTTGAACAACCACACTCCGAAATCTAATGAAGCATCTTCCCAGAAGACTGGAGGTTGTTTTAACAGCAAATTACTAAAAGTGGAATGGGATGTTCAAAAAGCAAAAAAATATTTGTGTGTGTGTGTGTGTGTGTGTGTGTGTGTGAGTTTGTGTGTGTAAATATAAAGCTCCTTTATTGATAGCTATAGGACAGAACTGTGAATAAAATTCACAGATTCCACAGACTTTAATGCTGTATTTTAGCGAGGTTTATTAAACTAATCAAAGGCAGGATCCTATATTTTAGTTTTAGTAGAATGTATAAAAAACCTAAAGCAGGCTGTTGCCATCAATATAAAAAACAAACAAGACTTCTGGAATAAAAAGTAGGTTATTATGTATTAAATAGCATTTTCAACTTATGTCATATGTTCTTCTAATTTGCAGTGAGGAGAACATTGCCTTGTCCCTACATTGTGGTTCTTGAGCCATATGAGGATTTTTACACACACACACACACACACACACACACACACACACACACACACACACACACACACACACACACACACACATATTTTACTTAACTATTCTTGATTCCAGTTTTTTTTTTTATTTGAATAAAAGTGAAAAATAAATGTCCCCAGACAGTCTTTTGATCAGTTTCACCATAGTCATTAAGATTATTAGGTTTACTAGACTTGTGTTTTATTTAAAAACTAGTTTTACTTAGTTCTTATGCTTCAGGTTTAAATACTTTTGCTTTTTGACAAACAAAAAGTAACTATTTTAAGTATATTATTCACTTTGACATGTGTCCAATGTGAGCAATCACCCTAAGGAAATGGTTTAAGTCACTGCACATTGTAACAGGACTTTGCCTTTGCCATTGCTAGAGATTCTGTAATGTCACTGGTGTAGTGAGGCTTCATGCTAATTTGCCCAAATAATCTTAAAATATTTAAAGTAAACTCCATAAATAAAAGTGTTGATTTTAGTCCGAAATCAGCCATGTCATGAGTGCTTGTAAAATTGCTTAAAATTGATTGTAAATGTTTGCATTAATAAAAAAAATAATGTATTAAAAGTTATTAATCAAGTTTTCCAGCAATGTTTACATTTTTAAAGCACAGAAGTTAACATTGACTGTGTAGTCATGTATACAAATATTTATTGAACATATTTTCCTTTCTTAATGCTTATGTAAATGGTTAGATGATTAAATGAATGCTGATATACTTTACTGCTTCTATTATCTTTCACCTGTGCTTGGTTTTTTTTTTCTCATCCTATATCTTAACCCTAATCCTGATTAGACCACAGTGCTTTTGTGTGACTGTGCTCTTAACACTAAGACTCTGGGAGAGGGTAATTCTACCTCTCCCATTCATTGATCCATGAGTTGACTTCGTGCTGAGGCTGCTGAGCTCAGGCCTGTGCTCGACTGCCTTCTTTACACGTTCTGACAGGCCTGAGCAGCTCAGGCCGCTGCGAGCACTCTGCTATTTATTAGAGCCTTTCAGCTCAGTGTCCAGCCAGTGCAAACACTATGCCAGGCAGTCTGGAGAAGTGCTGACCAAGTACATACTTTACTCGATTGGAATAAAAGCAGAACTCACACTACTGGACAAACGCATAGAAAGAAAGGACCCGAGACACACACACACACACACACACACACACACACACATACACACACACACACATGCATGCACACGTTTTCCAGCTGATTTCAGGTGCAGTCAGTTGCTGGCTAAATGGTTATGCTGGAAAAGAGTGTCACAGGGCGTCAGCAGCTGAGATGAAGAGAGTGAGGTTAATGAATAGGAAAAAAGCAGCAGTGTCACTTCAGGGGGAGAGAGGGCAGTTAATTCAGGACACTGTGGCTGACATCCAGAGTCAGAAGCAAAAGTGATTATGCAGCCAATTATATGACAGGCAAAGGACCTACACAGATTTTGGACTCTTTAAGCCAACTGATTACTCCGAATAGTCCACAACATTGGGTCCAAACAATTAAAATAAAATACTAATACACCAGTAAAATAAAATAAAAAACTGAAAGTATATATTTTAACCATAATATTGTTCGAAGAAGGGGAAAATGGCAACCGAAAGAAAGTGGAAATCTCGAGGAGCAAGAAAGATCCACAGCTAATTTGTGAAGCTTTTTACAAGAAAAAACATTTGTCTCAAAGTTTGAATTCATGTTTATGTCTAGCAGAAATGTAAAAGAAGGTTCTGTATTCTTTTACGAATCTGTTAGTGTGTAAAGAAACATTTTTTATTTTTCCTGTTCACAAAATATTACAAAGAGTATAAACTTACTTACTACCATGAGAACACCTTCAAAGTAAACCCAACCATCTTCCCACATGCTTTTTATCAAGAGAGGTTGGAAAACTGGTCAGGGTTGGAAGAAAGATGGATAGAGCGAAATATAGGACAATCCTAGAATGGGGTGGATGTACTATAGGAACAATAACACTAAGCATACTGCTAAAGCTAGCATTAAAATTTTGACACTTAAAATAAAATGGCTCATTTTCAGACCAGATGTCAATATGACTGGGAATATAAGGCAATGCTCAACAGTCTCCATCTGACAAAAATTTAACAAATTCAGTAAAACATATGAGCAAAAATATCAGGATCCAGATATACCAAACTGACAGAGACCTATTCCAGAAGGTAGCTGTAATTACAGGTATTACCAGTATTGCACCAGCATTGTGAGTGCTTATGCATCCAAAACAAACTTATATATTTGTTCATAAATGTTGCATATTGCATAAATTAGATAATATAAAGTGCATATGAAAACAATACAAAAATGTGGAAACATTCCAAAAGGGTACATGCCTATGCAAGGCACAGCAAATGCTTAAAAAGATATACTGATATCCTATCACATGATCCAGGGACTCTTCTGAGCTTACAGCGTAGGTGGTGTAGAGAGCTCAGGTAAGAGCTTTTGAAGGAGCACAAGGGAAAAAAAAGCTGTAATCAGTAATCAGTAGAATTACATTACATGCTCATTTTAGGTTCACAAGGTTGAAACCCTTGTTGTAAGAGCAGCTGTGGGAGAAGACTATCACTAGTCTTAACCTGGTCCACAATCCATTCAGAGTTAAAAAAAAATAAAAAATTATAGAAATATCTTTCTGCTTGCTACATGCCTCAACATACCCTGACAGTGTTCACCGCTCGATTATCATTTTCTCACCTCTAGAGTTTATTCACACACCTCCAGCTCTCACGTTACCTTTCTTTTATCCCTTTATTCATTGTATGGTGCTTCCATTGCTCTTCCCACACACCCTCCACCTCTTCCTTCTCCACCTCCTCCTCATAATCAGCAATAATACAAGTGTGAGGTGGCCAGGTTTGTTTGTCACACTGCCCTCAGGTGGATTCTTGTGGCAGAGGGGGCATGGTAAAGAATTAGATGCAGATAAAATGAGAAGGGGTTATTTATGTGTGTGTGTTTGTGTGTGTGTGTGTGTGTGTGTGTACATACAAATGAAAAAACCCCTTTCACCTTGCTTTTTTTTTTTCACCTGGCCAACCACAGGAAAAAAGGGTAAATTAAACCCTGCAAGTGATACACAATGTTCAAAACCTAATATGTGGCCTAAAGCCTAATTTCGACACTTACTCACTCACTTTCAGTAACTGATTTAACCTGGTCAACACTGTGGTAGACCCAGAGGCTATCTCAGGAAAAACTCTGCTTGAAGTGAGAAGACACTCTCTATGGTACGCCCATAGACATTTCCTATACCCATACTATTGTGCAAATTGGAGGCCCAGCAGGAAACCAACAGACATACGAGGAAAACATTTAAAGCAACTCCAAATAGACAATTAAAAGTAAAATTAGCTATTTACACTGAGCTATGAACTATATTTTATTCATAAGTTTGGACAAGATTATACTGGAGGTGGTAACTTCATAAATGTAGTTCTGAGTTCATGAGTCAAAATTAAGTTAAAATTAATTAAATGCTTACCTGCTTCATCCCAGCCATGGAAACAAAAATGGCTTCTTTTCTCCTTTCTCTGCAGCAAATTAACACCCCAATAACTTTATATATATATTACTGTTTTGTATACACACTTCTTTCTATAAAGATTTTATGAGTTGTCAGGACAATCTTATTTATGACTGGAATGGCAGGACCATGATAATTGAACCACATCAGCACTAGACATATACTATGACTAGTGCTTAAAAAGTAAGGCATCTGGTTAAATAGCCTGTACCAAAGTGTTCTAAGGTGTACTGGGGTGCCATCAGTGTAATAGAAGGCAGTTAAGTACAAAGCAAACCCAATTACACACATGCAAACTGAACTTTTAATTCAACTCCTGTAACCCTCACAACATTGTAAATTAATCTTTGTAGTTCCAATTCTTTAATACCTTTATAGCATTTTATTTTTATAGTTATAAGGTATAAGTATGTAAACAGTAAGAGGTAATGTATTATCCAATCATATTGCTGCAGTCTGTTGCATAAAAACATGTAAATGCAGGTCAAGAGTTTCTGACATCTGAATGGGGTAAATGTCAGCTGATTGACTGGATTGACCATGGCATTGTTGTTGGTGCCAGGGCTGGTAGGAGTATTTCATAAGCCTTCAAAAAAAAAAAAAAAACCACACTGCCGTTTACAGTGAATGGTGTGGAAAATCAAAACCATCTAGTGAATGGCAGGTCCGTAGGCAGCAACGTGTTGTTGATGAGAAAGTTCAGAAGAAAACAGCCAGACTTATTTAAGATGACAGCAAGGCTACAGTAAATCAATAATCACACTTTACAACCATGGTCCGAAGAAAAGAACCTCAGAACACACCACAGAAGGTCACTTTGGGGTCCAGGTCTGTCAGCCAAGAAAAGGAATCTGAAGCTATAGTGGACACAGGCTCACAAAAAAATCGACAGTTGAACAACTTTTTCCAACCCTCCAACCTTTAATAAAGTAGTGTGAGCTCTGGCTAGTTTGCAGAAAACAACCTATATATCCTCAGAACTAAATAAAACTAAAGCTTATATTCTGTGTTTAATCTCATAGCCACTTCCCCATCAATGTTTTTTTTACTGTCCAGTTATTGATGTGTACTGCACTGTATCTTTGGGATTATAATCATCATTTTGGATGATCTTGTTTCTTTAATGTTTTCATTAAGGCAACACGCACTGCATTCAAAAATGTGTCCAAAATCAGATTAAGGCTTGTTGCAGTTGAACTTTAAAACTAATATTAGAGAAAAAGATTCCTTTGGAAGATGCTATTAACATGTTTATATCAATGTGTGTAAACATTGTTTGAAATTCCATGCATGGGTAAGTCTTTGGCCTTTAACCACTGTTCTAGTTTAATGCTTTTTCATTCATAAATCTCAAAAGGACAGCTAAGTCTATAAGCACATGGAAACGGTTTGCTTACCCAGACTGCACACAGCTCTGTTCTCTTTCATAGCAGAGAGGAAGGCTGGAAAGCAGCTGATAAGAAAGGAGAGAAAGAAGGAGTTGAGAAGAAACAAGTTATAGAAAGAGAGAGGGGGGAGGGAGGTAGAGAGGGTAGAGAGGGTGAGAAAGAGAATCCCAGCAGCTTTAACTGTTTTTGACTTGTTTCACATGTGGAGGTCATTACTGCAAATGATTTTTTCCAGCAATTCCCCTCAGTAATAGATAATCTTCACAGTTCACTGTCCTCCATGTTCCTTCTCTCTGTGTTTCTATGCCTTTAACCCCCCCACCCAGCCTCTGTATCTGTATCCTGATGGGTATCTTTATTCTCCACAGCGCAATTAGTTTATGTTATCATGAACATTGCATTATCTTGCTGGAGCTTTAATGTCTTTATGTGTTAACCAGAACACAATTAAGCAGGGGCAAAAAAAAAAAACGTTTTTACATAGATTTTTTATTTTTTTTGTGAGTGGGCTTGTATTTATATTATAAGGTATATCGGTAAGTTGGAGATGAATGGTGTCATTTGGATAGCATCATAAAAGAATAATTGCACGAGCAAAAAAGAGCCGTCACAATTCCTGGAGAGAGATGAAAGAAGTGGGGATGAAAATGCTGAGGCTTAATGATTAGCCAAACAGCTGTTGTGTTCTGCAAATGTTCAGGAAGAGAAGTAGTTGTTTGTTGAACTTTCTGGCAAGGTTTCTCAATGGAAAAGCCTGTTTATGTTGCACACAGAAGATGGTTATCAGTCTAGTGGGCCTGCAATAGTCCTACAGACAACACGGAAACATGCTGAATGAGCCGTGACAAATTTACAAAGACTTCAAAAACGAGAAACAAGTCTCCGGATCTAGATTTTTAGATAAATCTGGAAACCATTATGCCTTTATATATTTATCTATTTGTGTTTAAAGGTGTTTCTCCCAAGTCTTAAATTCCCTTTAGCTTCCAGTACATCTTTTTGTCATGTTGAGGCAAGAAAGTCTTGTCTATTTTTGCCTTAGGAACATGTATTACCCTTCTCCCTGTGTGTCCTTTTGGCCTTAAATGTCTGTGAAATGTGTCATTTGGTGCTCAGGAAAGGGTGAGTGATGGAAAACGTGTTTTTCCCAAGGGCTACATTGATCTTTACTGGTTTATGTTTGCTTTCTGCAATAAGCTCTGCTCCCCTCTAGGCAACATCATCAGGTGCTGGTGACTACAGGGTGAATGTGCAAGACTTGTCAGTTTTTAGCACAATTTTTGCTATAGGCTGCTGATGCAGAAATCCGTGCTACTGGGAAATGGTGCAACATGGGGCCACTTTACAAAATTGGATTTTTGGGTGCTGAATCTTGTTATGCTTGGTGGAGATTATTTTACAACTGTTCCTGGATCAGGATGTCTGTTCTTTGTGTTAGAAATGTGGACTTTTATTTTAAGTTGTTAAGCATTTTGAGTGAGATATTATATTTAAAACATAAAGGAGTGTCTATCATTCAAAAATTAAATTTTATTTTAATTTAATTTAATTTTAACACAATAGTACCATTGTTTGGACAGATTGGAGAATAAAATAAATAAATAAATAAATAAAGCTGAACCACAATGTTGTTTATCTAAAACCTACTGTAAATAAATCCTATAATTATTCCGAAAGAGTGCTAAATACCAATGGTGACAATACAAGGTTAAGGAAGTATTAGCATTATATAAAATGCAGTATATTAAGCATTTTAAAGAGAACAAAGTCTATCTTTGAGGCATTTAATCCAACCAATCTGTATTGTGTTTGACTGCACTAATTAGCTTCTTTTTTCTGTAAAGAGAGCTAAATAGTCAATAAAGTAAAGTACTTGTAACTGTATGAAAAACCTTAACATCTTGAAAATTCAATGTATGGCTTGCTATACATGAAAATGAACCAGGGACCATATAGATTGTTTTTTGTTAAAGTTTGATTCGATTAGAAAGATGACCATGAGGTCTATTACTGTCTCAAAGAGGACAGGTACTGAAGCATTCCCCTGGTCTACTGCAGAAATTGTCCTAGAGATACAAAGCTGTTCACATTAATGAGGTAGCCTTTTATTCTGCTGCCAGAGCAGCTCAGAAACTATGCCGCCTTTACAAAGCACCAAGGACACTTCTTATATCAAGTGCAGTCCTTATTCTGCACTGTTCATCAATAAGTGACAGAGGCTCACTTGCATTGTCAGTCCCTTTTTGAATGCTGAGGCTGAGGCTAAAAGGTGCCTTTTATCAGTGGTATTGTTTATTCAGCAGACAAAACACCAGGGCAAGCTTTTGTGAGTCATGGAGAGGGAACATGGCCATTTTAATCCCCCTTACTTTTTTGGCTGACTTTTAATAAACACAAGCGAGTGTAAGTCAGGAGTTTCTGAGAAGAGGTGAGCAAATGTCATTTAGAATGTAATGATTTTTGTATTCACTACCACAACCAAGTGACCCATCAGCCTTTGCGACAAACAGCACAGCATCTCCTGGGCAACAAGGTGAGTGTCTGAGCAAAACTGCAAACCCTGCAGGGCTTTTAATATTTTATCATGGCTCCTCTAGTCCTAAATTTTTGAGTTTCCGTCAGAGATATTTGCTCCACAGCAGGGACCTAGAGCATGGGTCTAAGAGGTCATTGGACGGACTGTGAATAATTCTTTTTTTCTGATATCAAAAATACATATATTTTACAGAACAAAAAAAAACTAATTCACAGCTGTCAACAGGAACTGCCAGTGTCCTGTCTGGACTGTCTGGATTTTTTGCTGAATGAATACAGAGTGCATTTTGGAGTTGACTGTAGACATTTGCATCAGATAACTAACATTTAGAGCTTTTAACACTTTAGTGTAGCATTGAGAGGACATCTCCAGGGTGTGTAGGATAGGAAAGGCACATCAACTTAATAAACAAACCGAAAAGGGTCAGCCTATTGGGAATAGTGCATGCGGGCAAGCTCTGATCTTTCTCCAATGGAAATGAGTGTATACTCCATACTAATTCTAACTCATTAAAACCTTGGCCAGCTGCACATTTGGGACAATGTCCTATCATTTCATTTTACCTCTTTTACCTCCATTTTTTACTCCTCTGGACTATATTTGTAAATGTGTTACACAGATGATGCAGTGATACCAAAAAAGCTATGACTTTTCCAATCATCTTGTTTTCTTTATTTTTTTACCATTTGCAAACAACCTGCCATGTAAGCAGCAGCAGACAGGCTGCCCTTCTAGAGAACATGATTATAATTATTCTATGGAGCACTGAGCAGCTAGAAGTGAAAAAGAGAGTGATCTTAAATCATACATATTTACCAGCATCTGCCAGAAAAAGATGCTATTTGCAAATCCCTGGCCACCCTTTGTCTCTTGTACACGACACTGTGACATTTCAGCAAGAGGAAACTCCCTGTAGCTTTCAGGGATCTCACACAAATTCATCTGTGCATTGTGTTTGGTCGATTTATTTATCTCAAAACATATGTTAGATGAACAGTAAATCTTTTTTTTATTCATCCTCACCAGGCCATTAGGAGGTCAGAAACATGAGCAAATTTGCATTCTTTTTATCTTACACCAAACATGCGTTCTACTGATAAAAATCAGCAGTTCATATACTGACTTGCCCCGAAGGATGTTGGTTCAGCTGGAGTGCTATGAAGTACAATAACAAGAAAAAATGATAAGAAAAACAATAATGATTAATTTCCTGCACTTTTTCTAGTATGACATTTGAAATATACGGCAAAATGTGTGTTTTTTATATAGCAAACATATATATATATATTTAGTGCAAACAACATAATTACACTGTAAAAGTTCCATCAGTGATGCTTTACCGATAAAAGCAGGTTAAGCAGGGTCTTATCATATATACATAACTGTTTAAGAAAGGTTAATCTTCATTCAATATGCCATACATTTGAAATTCCATTGACATACTAATGGCCACATTTGACAGACACAAGCCAATATTTAATTTCATTAATTAAATTATATATAAAATATAATTGAATATAATATTATATTTTAATATAAGGAAATTTAATTACATTTTCACAATCAATAATAAAGTGTAAATGCAGACAGTTTCTCTACACTTCAAATGCATTCATACCACTGTGACAGTGTTTATTACTCTAAGGCTTTGAAAAATATAAAGGAATAAATAAGGAATATTTGTCTCCATTTCCCCAAATTTTGGGCTAAATTCCTGTTTATTGTGTAATTTTCTAAGTGTGCTGAATATTTTGCTAAGATCTGTAGACCCTGATTTATGAAACACACATTCTATATTATGAACTACCTATTACTCAACAAATATACTAGATGAAACTTATATAATAAGTGAATCTCCTTCATGAAGCTGTTTATAAAAAAAAAAAAAGTCAGAAGTGTAAAGCTTTACCAGCTTTACTGTTTAAGAGTTGTATAAATATATAAATGGTTTAATTTGAATATTTATTTTGTCAGTGAACAATCCAATGTGTATTATTTTAATGTATGTTTTGCTTTTGTATTTTAAAATATTAAAAACTATTAAAAAATAGAAAAGTTTCATGCACTTGGGCTCAAGTTTGTTGTAATTGAAGGATACAATTTTCTTGATGAATGTTCTTTCACTTATGGTGGAGGACATTGTCTAAAATATGGTTCCAAAGTCTCTCCTAGGTGTCCAGCTGGGTTGAAATTCGGACATGTGCATATGACAGCATGCGATTTACATAATTTTTATCCTAATCAAAGCATTCAATGAGCCCTGTAAATGGGAAACATTGTCATCCTGGAAGAGACCACTCCCATAAGAATAAAAGTGTGTCAGCATTGGATAAAGGATTTGACTTGAATAGTGTGTGTGTGTGTGTGTGTGTGTGTGTGTGTGTGTGTGTGTGTGTGTGTGTGTGTGTGTGTGTGTGTGTGTGTGTGTGTGTGTGTGTGTGTGTGTGTCAGACAGATATCATAGTTTCAATTTTACTCTCTCGTATGCCCCTTCATTATACCTCCCATGAAAGATGCTCTGTGTTGCTGTCGCTAGATCCAATTTGCATGTGAATAAAGCTAGATAATTGTATGGATGTTGACTTGTAGGGTCAGCTGAATAACAGTGATATGAATTTTTTGTTGCTTCGCTTTCACTTAGAATTTAAAACAAAATGTTTTATCACAGAAACTGACGAAATGATGTCCATATTTGCAGCAGTTTCATAGTTTTCCTTCATGTGCAGTTTTCACGTTATTAGTGAGACGTATTGGAAAACACTGTGTGATTTTATGTCTTACAAAACTGTCTTTACAAAACTAAAGTGTATGCATGTGTGTGTGTCTGTGTATATGTGTAAAGAGCGTTTACAACTGGTAAACTTCAAAGAAAATGATCCTTAAATACATTTTTTAACTCATCATCTCACTCATCGTGTTAGTAAGTCTTGTTAGAAAGTCTTATCTGGTTAATCCTTTCAATTACCTTTTATAATCCTTCAACTTCCTTTTTTTTAGAATGACATCAAATAAACATGACATCTCACACTGTTTAAGTCAAGTCAAGTCAAGTCAAGTTTATTTGTATAGCGCTTTTCACAACAGACATTGTCTCAAAGCAGCTTTACACAAATCAACAGTGATGGTGAATGGTGCGAATTTGTCCCTGATGAGCAAGCCGTGGCGACTGTGGACACTGTTTAAACAATGTAAAGCCTCCCTTATGAAATAGGCTTATAACAGGATGGCTGCTGATCAGTTATTAAACCTGTAAAAGGTTAAAGCTATAACACTGACCATAATAAATATTATTTTGAAAAAATAATCAACATTAGAATTTATGTTAGCCAGCTTGTTAGCAAGTGTGCATGCTATTGCTAGTACTACTTGCTATTGTATCCTGTAACTTTGAAAGTACAGTTAGACAAGCTTTTGTAAGCTTTACATACTGTGGCAGAGCAAAAAGAGTGCACTTTCATGGAGGAATCAAATATTGCGAGGTAAAAAGTTACAATTATTATAACCGACAAATTACTGATGACAAATTACATTGAATGAAGCATAAGTCTGTCAGCTAGAGAGGTACAGTAGCTAATGTTAAACTGTAAAGATTACTGAATGTTTCTAGGTAGATAGTTACTGTAGCTATCTAGCAAAGAAGCTCTTTAGGCTGTAAAAGTATTATGTTATTTTTAAAACAAGTACAAAGAATTCATAGATCTTGCTAGTATTGCTCACTCATCTACATAAAGATTTACCCTTACATGTTTCTATTGGTTGCAAAATAAGTGGATGATGATGATGATGAT
>MU551645.1:1530150-1557825 GCA_024362625.1 Silurus asotus
AGAGAGAGAGAGAGAGAGAGAGAGAGAGAGAGAAAGAGAGAGAGAGAGAGAGAAAGAGAATAGATATAAACGATTAGCTAAAGTAGCGGTAAAAAAATCACTGAATATATCACCTCTCTATCATCTCTATCCTTAATGGCTCAATGTCTCAGACACAGACATCCTCCAAATCTCATACCTCAACATATAGAAAAAAAAATAGGGTTAGCCAGAAAGACAATGATAAAGAGTAAGAGAGACAAAGCAAGGGAGCAAGTAAGAAATAGAGAGAGAGAGAGAGAGAGAGAGAGAGAGAGAGAGAGAGAGAGAGACTGAAAATATCACCTCTCTCTCTTCTCTCTATTTTATATGAGAGAGAGAGAGAGAGAGAGAGAGAGAGAGGCAGATTCCAACAGCCACTAAAATGACTTATTGTGGCAATGAATATGAAAACTTAATTAAAACAATATTATTACATGATGAGCAATGCAGATTGCTCTCACTGTACATTTATGGAATGTACATAAAATCTCTCTCTCTCTCTCTCTCTCTTTTCTTTGCTTTCTGTCTTTCTCTCAATCTCTCTTACTTTCTATTTTCTCTCTGTTCATTTCTTTTATTTTGTGCTATTTTTTTTTATCTTGCTCTGTTATAAAATAAAACAAACATGGAGTTTTCCATGTTCTTGCCATTTCCTTTGCAATTTTCCTTCAGGTTTTCTTTCACCTCCAGGTTCTCAGGTTCTTTGGTTTCTATTTTAAATTGACACTTATTGAAAAATAAGTGTGTGTGTGTGTGTGTGTGTGTGTGTGTGTGTGTGTGTGTGTGTGTGTGTGTGCGTGTGTGTGTGTGTGTGGTGCAAGGACTGTGACTAACATCTCATGTAGGGTTTCTACTGTACTTACTTTGTGCTTAATGTTCTTTGAATATCCAATGCAATCCAAAAAAGAAATACAAGTTATCTAAGCTCAACATATTAATAAATTAAATTATACACTCATAGATTTTAGTGCAGTTGTACTTAGTGTTACAAATGTACTCTATACACGGTATGCACAGTATATATATATATATATATATATATATGCATTGTACAGGCTTTTATAATAATTATACAAGTAAATAGGTAGTGCACAGACTTTTATAGTAATTAATAGTTTAACAGCATCCTGCATTTAACAGCATCCTTGTACCTGAGCACTACTAAGAAACTTTTCTCACTTCAGTTGATTAGACGTGTGCTCTGCCATGCTTTTTAAAAAATAACTCAAAACACATTAGCTGAGATCTGTGAGACGATGCTTTATTCTTTTGTCAAGAGTCCTTAGAGAACAGAAGGAAATCCTTTAGTGATAACGCCATATAAATCCTTCCACATTTAAAAGCTATACAAGCTACCTCTAAATAACTCTCAGGGGAAAGAGAAAGAGGAAGAGAGATAATGTGTGTGTGTGCCCACATGAAAGCTAGTGAATGAAAAGGAGGAAGTATAGGGAAATGTAAATATAAATGGTGAACATGTGATTTATGGCGAGTGGTGTTAATTGCCCAGGAGCTTGGGGCGATAAGCCGAGCCCTTGCGAGCACCACGTCCTCTGCCTCTGCATTCCCTGTCTCACTCTGCAGTGTATTTATGGTGTGAATCAATTGTGGTGATTAATTATTTATGGTAGTCACTTTCAGTGTAGTGCAGAAAAGCTAGAGGACAGCATAGAATATTCACCTCTGGAGGGAAGACGAGACACATATCAGTATCTGCACAACAAGCCTTTATGAGAGGGGAAGACAAAGACAGGGATAGAAAAAAAAGATAGAGAGAGGGAAGAAAGAAGGGAGAAGAAGAAGACAGAGCACTTGTGGAATTGCTCTGAAATGAAAACAGTATAAGCTTAAAGGAATGGTAACCTAATCCACAGACATTTTTCTTTGTGTAGCATCCATATCAATTTCCCCTTGTTACGCCATATTTTCTGACACAGAGTCAGCTTTAGGCAGCGTCTGGGCAACAGAATGGCATGTCAGGTATAGTTCTTTAAATGTAATCTAAACCTCCTGTCCAACCTACCTGACAGTTATGAAAAGTGTGTTATATAATAATACCTTTTGTGTATTGTATGGATCATGTCTTCTGTATGATACTGGTCTACGTGGACATTTTTTAATAATAGCTTTAATCTTAAATGAATGACTTCTATGTACAATAAAAAAAAATCACATATTTCACACAATCTCTTTGCATTATCAGATTTCCACATAGGAATTCCCTTTTATGAAGTTTTTAAGGAATAAAGTATCAATCATATACACTGTTAAGGGAAAATACTAACAATGGGGTTGTATTACACAACCTGCCCTTAAGTGTCTGCTATACGCATTTGTGTGTAATTATTAAAAATAAAAATAATACATTAGCACAAGTGCGTTACATATAATTATAAACAGGTGACTACCGTCAAGGCTGTAGACAGTACAGCTCCTGAACAATCATATATGAAAATTCAACAGTGCTTCTACAGAAAGTTGTAAGTAATACTAAAAGGTTTTTTGTCTAGAAGTTCTCTAAAGCTACAAAACAACAGCTTGGTAGGATGTTTTCCTCATGTATGTCTTATTATACTGTTACATTCATACATTTGAATTTAATATAGCTCTCCTATGTATTTTTTTTTCTTTTTGATTTATATATATTTTGCAGAATTATCTTCTGTTGAAGTCCATATGTAACTAATGTGGCGAATAAAGAGTTATATAGTGTGTAAGCCTTTTTGCTTATGAGAAGACAGAATTTGCAATTAGGATCACAGCAGCTTTTTTATTTTTATTTTAGATCCATAGTTTTTCACTCCATTTTTTCAAGTGCATTGAATGGGCACTAAGAAATATCAAGAGAAATTAGAGTTCAACTTGAAGCAACAGAGCAAAACATAGTGTTTTTTCTTTTTTTTCAAACCTGACAAGGAACACAAATCTCTTTTTAGATGAAACCCAGCTCTCATAATGTGCAACAGGGAGAAAGAAAAGGACAGAGGCCTGGAGCAGTGGTAGAAAGTAAACTGCAGTTCATCTCTACTTTCCTCAAAGGTGGTGGGAACAGGAAAGCCATTGCTGTTGTATGATGGGCTTTGAGTCATGAAGCCTGTAGGCTTTTGGCCAAACCAAACTCAGCTTAAACAGCTAGAGGATTGTGAGCTTTACCTGGCTCAGGATGAGATCCACATTTATGGAATTTTACTGCTCATACCTTACCACTTGCACAGTGCAGGCTTTTCACTGCTTTCCCTTTTTGTGCCACCTGTGCAAACCTCAGCAAGGACGCAGCAATTAGCTACTCTGGGATTAATTTCAGAGCCATGATAAATATATGCTGTATATGTACCGATGTGAGCGAAGAAGCCAGAAAGGCCTGTAATGGATTTAATTGATTTGCAAAGAAGCTGAATTGGATAGTGCTGAATTATTGATCAAGAGACACATAACCCACTGCACTACAGAGGTACAATGGCCCACCAGTTAAGAAAAGGTGCTTCAAGTAGTCAGCCATTTCTGATTGCTAATTATTTCAGATTCAGATTATATCTCGAACCTCATGAGAGTTTTTAGAAACAGCAGAAATTCATTTCCTTAGGGATTTGGAAAAATATTAGTTTTTTTTTAATAGAGGAAGATTTCCTGAGTATTTTAATGGCAAAACGTCCCTCAAAGAAGCTCAGATTAGTTTATCAGAGAGCTTCAAGGAAGACAGAAATGGGTTTCAAGAGCACTTCATTTGCTGATGGAGCAAAGTAAACATGCACAGCATGTGAAGTGGAGTGGTGGTGCATGGAGTAACATGTACTTTTAGACTGAGATGTTCTGTAAATTGGAACTGTCTTTTGGGTTGATAAAGAGGAAGAAGACAGATGAAGGCTAGCTGCAGGGAGAGCTAAGCCAAGACAGTGAGAACTAAGCCAAGTGACTCTCTCCTGAATGTGTCTTACAGCTATAATGTTACATAATCTGTTTCTGTGCTGTTGCCTATTCTTGAACCTATAATGCATGCTATACAGTACTCCCACACTGTCTAAGCACTGTAAAGCTTAGAGAACATCACTCTGGAACATCATTCCCATTTACATTCTTACCTCTAATAACTACACAGAAACTGTATAAATGTTATAAATAGAAAAGCATATAACCAGTCAAATAGCTTTTTTTATAGTATTTTGTTGCTTAAGCTACAGCCTATATTAAAAAAAATTCCCTTTCTGGTAGAAAAAAAGCTGCTGTAAGCTACTTACAAAAGAACATTTTCTGCTGTAACCTTATCCAATGTGCAAATTGGTCTGAAACTGTGAGAGGCAAGTAGCCAAAAACCATTGGTTCTCAAAGAATGGGTTCCCAAGACTACCAAGGTTGCAGGACTTATTTATTTATTAGTCGATATATTACTTTTTACAGTGGAAAAAAAATCTAAATTTTGCAATAATATAGTGTAATTAGCATGAATATAAGAGCTTTAATGTTATATTAATTATTATATTTAAATTGATAGTCAATTGGCTTGTATACTGGAGATATAAAAAAATTATCCAAACTTCAATTAAATAACTAGTCCTATTAAAAAATAAGCTTGGACTCTAATGTGTTCTGTCAGTGGAAAGTACATGAATAACAATTTCCATGGCATTATTAAACATCCACTTTATCCTTGCATGCATTTAAATATGAGCCTGACACATTAATAAGGAGATTATGTTGATAAAATAAACATATTAAGAGGGTCTGTGGACTTAATTTAACAGATAAAATGGTCCCTTGATGCAAAGTTATGGGAGCCTCTAGCCTAATACAAATTCAGAGCTATGTCTTAACTACATTCTGCACACTAAATAGGCTGCCTAAGTAATACAGACACAGCTGACATATTAACTAGTGTGGGGTTAAGAAAGAAATACTGTATGAGTTGTACATTACTTTATTATTTATGTACATTACTAGTCTGTATCCCTATTTATTACCCACACTGTCTATACTGTCTCACATTGTCTGTATTGTCTGTATTGTCTTGTATAGTCTGTTTTTGTCTTGTTGTGTCTGTTTTGTCATGTATAGGTTTTTATTTATGTCTGTACTTTTGAGAGTAACAAACAGCTGGAACCAAATTCCTTGTGTGTGTCAACACACTTGGCCAATAAACCTGATTCTGATTCTGATTCTGATAAGATCTGTTATTCAGGTATTCCTGAATGTATTCTGTAAGTTTAATAGAAGGCATATGAGAATGAACAAACATTAAAATGATTGTAGATATCAATAACATAGGTATTTGTGAACAAACAATAGTATATTAACAATAACTGCAGAGACAATAACTGCTGGTTACAATTATTGTTTTTGGCAGACGTCCTTATTCAATGCAACTTACACTTATCTCATTTATACAAAAGAGCAGCTGAAGGCAGTGTTGGGATTTGAACAAAATTTTTTCCAATCAGTAGGTTAGTGGAGCCACCCCCTGCAGCAGTTAGTATTAAACTAGCCTGATGATATTACAAACTTGCAAAGTTCCCTTGCCTAAATAGTTTGGGAGCTTTGGGACAACGTCATCATGAATAGTGAATCTGAAGTAATTCACACCATTCACCTCAACTGTTGATTTGTGTAAAGCTGCTTTGAGACAATGTCTGTTGTGAAAAGCGCTATACAAATAAACCTGACTTGACTTGACTTGACTTGAAGTTCTAGGGAAAAAAAGAAAAAATAAACAGTTATCATTTCAGTAGGTTTTAATGTTTATGGTGCAATTGTTAGTAGAAATGTATTTAACATTTGCTTGTAAAAGTATTGCATCTTAATTTGTAGTTGATATTTGAATTGAAAGTGAAATATAATGTAAGTTTTAAAATAGATTTCAGCATGTTGTTGAACTGTAGATGCCTGTTAAATAATGTATTTAAAACATTGTAGTGTTTAATAGTTAGGGTGATGCAAACAGCAAACAGTCTTTTTTATACTTTTTTATTTGAAAGATTTTTACTGTACAATTTATAGATATATACCCTGCCAGTCATTTACAATGAGATATAGTGCTACACTTTCCTACAAATGTAATGCTAATTTATTCATTGTAGTTGATAAATAAAATGTTTTAAATGAATAACTGAAGCATCAACTGGGAGTTCTTAAGGCTTAACTGTACCATTTAATAAGATATGCTTATGTGTTTACATCATCCATTTGCACACTACTCACCTATTCATGCAGCCTAATTTTTTTTCCAAAAAGGCCCTGAATCAACACTGTCAATCAAGGAGAAACAGGATCTGATCTGATCCAGTGGCACTTAGATGCAGGGTGTGGTTGGTGTATATCAGAATCTCCTTTTTTCTCCATTATCCTCACATTGAAGCAACAAGACTCTGAGAGCCGTGATCTCAGGCATTGATTAAGCAGACTTCAGGAGTGCTGCACCTCCTGAGGAGGAGCAAAATCAGCCAGGAGGGGCAGAATCATCTTGGGCTACACTTTGATGTGCCTGATGAATGCAGATCAACAGGGAGTCAGAGAGCGGGAGAGACAGGGAGAGAGAGAGAGAGAGAGAGAGAGAGAGAGAGAGAGAGAGAGAGAGAGAGAGAGAGGGCATGGATCTACCTGCTGAGGAACTCTATAATGCATAATCCCCATAGCTTTCGACCGGATGGTCTGAAAGGAAGGCAGAGGAATAAAGCGGGTTGCAAACAAAGCCAGACTTTTTAACAAAGTTTACTGCTGTGCTTTGACTTCTGGAAGACTCTCACTCTTTCTGTAGTTGTCACCTGGTGAACAGTCTGCATGGTGTGGGCAGGTATGACTCAAAGGAGGGTTTCAACACCACTCTCAAATTTCAATGCAAACAAAAGGCTTGTTTTGGTAAGAGAGAGAACCTTTTTGTGTGTGCGTATGTAGAGGAGGGGAAGTTGTCGGTGGGCGGGCAAGTACTTTTGATGTTTTATCTTGAGTGTCAAGCAGCAAAATTAATTGGATGAAATGTGGAAAGCCATAGGTGAGTCATTAACAGGCCAGTCTGTGAGTTAGCTTTAAACAAAAGCCATTTTTCTTTACAATGGCAGGGAAGATACGTGAAATCTTTATTCTAAAAAGATGACATTTGGTGACATGTTTTGACAATGAATTACATTACATTGTCATTTTCCCCGTTCCTTTATTGATTCTCCAAAATACCTAAAGTCAAACATATTTTAACACCTAATACACCTAATATACCTAATATAATGCCTACTTTCTTCAAATATTTCATTCAATAATAACATTGAGCCATTCTGTCTCCCTCTATTGGCACGGGATGAAAAACTTTAAATCCACAATTTCTGAGAACTGGATCATTTTTACACAATAAATAATAGCATTTCATATAATTCTTTAAAAGTTCATATTATAAATTATACAGTATGATTGTTAAAACATGAAGGGTTACTATATGTTTTATGCCATGTAACTTATCACACCTATCTATCTATCTATCTATCTATCTATCTATCTATCTATCTATCTATCTATCTATCTATCTATCTATCTATTGTACAGGTAGTACAACAGATAAGTACATCGTAAGAGGGATGGGGACAAGCTAGGCATCCCCCCACTGGAGTGCCAATTTAGTCACAATGAAGCAGTGGACATTACAACATAATTTGTTTGCTTACTGCAACGCACAAATAGAAGATCTTTGAAACGTGTTCTTTGGTACCTCATTTCAGCAATGTGCCATGTGCTCCTAATTTGTCATCTTGTGATGTCTTCCTATGGGAGTACCTGAAGAGCCATGTGTACACTCACAACCCCCTTAATTTAAATGAATTAAAGGATGCCATCTGACAAAAGGGTTTTTTTGTCAGCTGTTGGCTCGAGTGATGGACAATTTCAAGCAAATAATTGAATAAGTAACTTAAATGGCATGTCTTGAAAAAAAAACATTTCGAGTTGAAAATCTGTTTTAGTACTGTTTTTTTCAAAACCATCCAACTCTTATGAACTCTTTGATTAAAAAAAAATCCTTTCTAGTGTTAAAGAATTGTAATAACTTTAAACTATGAGGTTTTTTTTCCACTTTATAGGGTAATCAGGTGTGGAGAAGTGAAGAGTGTGTGTGGGAGTCAGAAAGAAAGGGGATGTGTCCATGCCTACATTCTTCCGCTCTAATTACTGTGAGGCAGATCATGCTGAAAGCTCAATGTGATGATCGATGTGGACAGGCACTCTCAAAGCTTCTGATAATATCTGCAGGAACCAAGTTCCTGCCAAGAAAACTGAAGTAGAGAATGGTGATGTTCTTTCTTTCTCTCTTTCTTTCTTTCTTTCTTTCTTTCTTTCTTTCTTTCTTTCTTTCTTTCTTTCTTTCTTTCAAGCAAACAAATCCAGTGGAGAAACTGTTATTAAGTTTAAAAACCTATAAAGTAGTATGCAACATCAGTGTTATAAAATTTTCTTTTCTTTTCTTTTCTTTTCTTTTCTTTTCTTTTCTTTTCTTACCAGCATGTTTACTTAACTTGAAGGCATGGTTCCTGTCAGAAAGCTCCTCTTTCAATACGCATGTTTAATGATTATTGGTGAAAGCCTGTCCAAAGTTAGTGATTAAAGGAAGGTGGCCTTTACGCAAGCCATCATCAGTCAACAAAGTAAATATCCTCCCCAACTCTTGCTGGTTATTCTGTGTCTTTGAGGTGTAAAATGTGCCTTGTAGATGAAAGGAAATCATGATCTTCTACCCTTTCAATGAGTAAAAGCCAAAGACCAGTTCTCTCTCTTGCTTTTTATGGGATCTAAGGAGCTTTTCCATCTCAACGATTCAAGTTTCTTTTTTTTTTCTTTCAATAAACCTCAGTCAGCAGGCAACTCAGTGGCCAAATTCAATGCATCTCTCAACAGGCTGTGGGTCACATGATCAACATGCAAAGACTTTGGATTGGCTGTCTCTAGTTTCCATGGAGACTGAACTCAGTGTGCCTTCCTGGGAAAATGTAAACAGTGAGTGAACACTGGAGGATTTGGATAAATTGTTTTCTAATCTTGTCCCTCATTTCCATAGTGCAGTGGATATGATCTGACAAAGGGGGATAGAGAAAGAATATGTGTTATTATGTGTTTGCGTGAGTGTGAGCAAGAGAGAAAGAGACCATCTATTAGCACCTATAGTCTTTTATACAAACAAATTAACTGTTAATCTTTCTAATTGTCATTCAATTTTATAAATGGTACATACAATAGCTTATAAAGTAGCTTTTCAAATTTCATAATTTGATTTCACTTACATGCTGTTAGGTGTGCAGTCATTTTCTTTTACTTTTAATTATATGTAAGCTTAATCCATGCAAACAAGCAGTATTATAGGTAGTAGGGCATGTAATGGAAGGGGCAACTCTTCTGGTTAAGAAAGTTCAAATCCCACCACCACTAAGATGCCACTGCTGGTTCCTTGAGCAACGTCCCTAACCATCAACTGCTCAGTTGTATGAATGAGATAATGGTAAGTCACTCTGGTTATGGATTTCTGTCAAATCCTGTAAATGTAAACTTTTTTTTTTTCATATTCTTGACAAATATCTTTCTGGATCACTAGACTGTAAAGCATACAAAAAAATGTTCCACTGCTGCCTTAAAAACCTAAATAATCTCAATATATAGTTCTAAATTATACCCCTGAGTCAAGACAATTTACGTAAAAACGTAGGTAAAAATAAATAAACATACTGTAAATAAAACATGAATAAACATGAGTATCCAAAACCTGTCATGACAGTTGAAGTATTAGAGAAGAAGGTGAAGTATTAGAGAAGAAATAAAATTACAGAATATAACGGCACTATCATGTTTTTATCTTGTCACTAAAGTCTTTTCACTAAATATACATTATGCAAATGCAAACATTGTCCTCTGTGTAGGAATTATCATATCATTTGACAGCTTTTACCCTTCTACAAAGCCAGTGAACTCAGCTACCCCTTTTGTACTTCCCACCAAAGAGTATAAGACTATAGGCCAATGCCATAATTGCTTCTTTTATTCATAACAGCGCGTCATCATTGGTGTTTGAATCCATTTTAGAGAGAGAAAATTAGTGCTTGATTGACTCTAAGTATTTCCATGGGACAGAGATTAGAGGTCAGCCATGCATGAAGGGCAAGCTGAGCAAAAAGGATGGAGAATTCAGAGATGTGTGTGTGTGTGTGTGTGTGTGTGTGTGTGTGTGTGTGTGTGTGTGTGTGTGTGTGTGTGTGTGTGTGTTTGTGTGTATGTGCATGGGATTGGAATATCTGAGTGACATTTTTCTGAAATAGTTATTTTGGTTGGTGAGGTTAAAGTTTGGGGTAGATTTAAGTGTTGCATAGCATTGATAAGTGGATGTGCTCTAATGTCATGTCTGTCTCTGACCTACTGTTGAGGTGATAAAGAGATGTGGTTAAGAGATTGGGCTTCCTTTTTGAGGGTTGTGACTTCACTGCCAAGCTGCCACTGCTGGGAACCTGATCAGGGCCCTTGATTCTTCCCTGCTGAGGAAGTGGTAGCTCAGTGTTTAAGACATTGGACTTACATTTACATTTTACATTTACATTTGTGGCATTTAGCAGATGCCCTTATCCAAATTGAAATACAAAAGTGCTTCGAGTCTCTAGCAATGAATAAATCTACTCTGGTAGACAAGATTACAAACTTAATATAAATATAACAACAAGGCAAACTTGGAAAGTGCTAATTTAAGTGTTTTAGGAAGAGGTAAGTCTTAAATCAATGCTTGAAGATAGTCAGGGACTCCGCTGTATGGACATCTAGGGGAAGTTCATTCCACCATCTCGGTGCCAGAACAGAAAAGAGCCTTAAAGTATACTTACCTCTCATTCTGAGAGAAGGTGGTACCAGTCGAGCAGTGCTGGACATTTTTGGCCTTGTAGGCAAGCATCAGTGTTTTGAATCTGATACGTGCAACTACTGGAAGCCAGTGAAGGGATCGCAGCAGTGGGGTGGTGTGGGAGAACTTGGGCTGATTAAACACAAGCCATGCAGCTGCATTTTGGATCATTTGCAGTGGACAAATAGCGTTCAGGGGAAGAGCTGCCAGCAGAGAGTTGCAGCAGTCGAGTTTTAAAATGACAAGAGACTGAACAAGCACTTGGGCAGCCTGTGTGGACAGAAATGGTCATATCCTTTAGATGTTATAGAGAAGAAATCGACAGGAACGAGCCACATTATTGACATGTGGGAAAAAGGACAGTTCATTGTCCGCAGTTACCCCAAGGTTACAAGCAATGTCTGAAAGGGGGAGCAGAGAGTCATAAAGTGTTATTTGGAGTTCTTGACTTGGAAATGAAGTACTTGGGTTGACCAGCAGTTCTGTTTTGCTGGGGTTGAGTTTTAGTTGATGAGCACTCATCCATTAAGATATGTCTGTCAAGCATGCCGAGATCCGAGCAGAAGCCATGGTATCCGATGAAGGGAAAGAAAAGATTAGTTGAGTGTCATCTGCATAGCAGTGATGAGAAAACCCATATGACTTCACCAATGGAGTGGTTATAGAGGGAGAAAAGGAGGGGACCAAGTACCGAGCCTTGTGGGACACCAGTGGTGAGTCTGCACGGGCCAGATGTGGATGTCCTCCATGTTATCTGGTATAAGCGACCTTCCAGGTAGGAAGCAAACCATTCCCATGCTGTTCCACGGATACCGAGGTTGACAAAAGAGTCTTGTGGTTGACTGTGTCAAATGCTGTCCAGGAAGATAAGTACAGATGACAGCTTGGCTGACCGAGCAGCATGCAGTTTCTCAGAAACAGCCAAAAGGGACGTCTCTGTGGAATGTGCCGCTTTGAAACCAGACTGGTTAGGATCATGGAGGTTGTTCTGTGAGAAATAGACAGACAGTTGGTTAAAAACCGTGTGTTCCAGAGATTAGAAAGTAAGGAGAGAAGTGATACCAGTCTGTAGTTGTTGATATCTGATGGATCCAGAGCAGGTTTCTTCAAGATGGGAATGACCATGCTTGCTTGAAGGTAGTTGGTACCTAGCCAGATGTTAATGACCCGTTGATGATTGTGGAGATGAAGGGCAGGAGAGCTTGTGTGATGGTCTAAAGCACATAGATCTTGTGTGATGGTCTGAAGGACTTCTGACCAAAAGTTCAAATCTCACTCCTGGGCCCTTGAGCAAGGCCCCAACTCTGTCCAGTGGTATAAATAAGATAATTGATAATTGCTCTCGGTAAGGGTATCTGCCAAATCTATAAATGTAAATGATCTAAGAAAAATGCCAAGGTGACACAAAACCAGCCTCGTCATTAAATGTTTTTTCCATCTGAGTTCAGTTAGAAAGAAAATATTGACACCAAGCCTGCAGTAGATACAGAATGATGTTTTTACATATACTATGTATTTTTAGACGTAGAAATTATGATTCCATGCTATGCACATTTAGTGAAAGTTTGCCCCTTATCATATTTGTCACAGATTTTTATGCTTGCAAAGTTGTAAATGATGTGCACCACTGATTTTGGCAGTTCATGCTCAGAGGTATTAACAAGCAGCTAGTGCACTCTGCCAAAAAAATTAGATCTCAGAGCAGCTCCTAGCACTTAATAAATCTGTGCTTTCTAATGGTGCCCTGGTGCAGCCCATTTTATTAATAGAAGTGAGGGTACAATAAACTATAGTAAATCACAATCATGTTTGCTGTAGTGTATATAGAAATGTTTAATTTTATATGAGCAAGCCTTATAAGTGTTGATTTCCTAAAGCTTTTGAGTGTATAAATACACATGAAAAGCCGATAACTCATTTCTCTCTGACAGGGCATTAGTGTAACGCTGAAATATTTGTACCAGTATTTGAATCTTAAAGATGGAGACTACATAATCTGTAAATGTAGTAAGTGTAAAATTTTAAATCAAATAATATAAACTATGAAAGCTGATTTACAAACAGGGTTGCCAGAGGATTCAGCTTTTCATCTGAGCAAACTATAGTGTGCTGGTCATTTTTAAACATCCACCTTAATGAATATGCAATTTGGGGCAAAATGTGAAAAATGCAGAGCAGGGTCGATGGAATTTGATTGAATTTTAATTTTGTATTACAATGCTGTTTACTAAACCACAAAGTCACTTCTGGAATGCCAAATCTTTTGTAGAAGAAGGTTTCCGAAAATGATTGATTAGTATTACTGTGTTAATGCTAATTTAATATGATTTTTACTCTTAATTTTCTTTCGGATTGTCAGAAACATACTTTTTTATTGATTTATTATTAACTGTTATTTCAACACTTTCTCGTTCTACTTTTCATGTGACATCTTTCAGACAATTATTTAGTGTAAATTACCAACAAAATGTCCACAAATCATGCATAATTTTTATCTGCTTGCACAAATGTATTAGCATTTAGTTGATGCTTAAATATTTAAGTATTTGGAATCTTAAACTTTCTTAACCAAAATGTATTTCTGGTCTCCTCAAAGTGTGTTGAGTCTGTTTTTGCTCTGTTTTTGTGTTTTTGCTCTGATTGTCAGCATGAAGACATGATGTGGCCTTTGCCCTCCTAAAATTATGATTTTGTAATCAAGTACATGTAAAAGGCTGGCTGTTAAATGTTATTATCATGTATTCTTTTTAAAAACATGTGCTATAACTTAACAACTAAAACTGCTAAACATATGGAATGTTTCAAACCATGTTACCTTTTTGCTCTGAAACCTATGCTCAAACCAATCCTAATCTTCTTGATAAAAAGAAAAAAAAAAAAACACTTATAATAAATTGTATCTGAAAGTGTAAACAGTAATTTACATATAAATTTGACAGCAAGGTAATACTGCATGCAAATGTAAAAAAAAAAATAGAAGAAGAAAAAAACACTCACCGCTCAACGGTAATGTTTAAGCCCTCGCAAGAGTGATCCATTTTGATAAATAGGGTTTATTAATCATGCTATGTTAAAACATTCCCTGTGTTAGCAAGAGTAATTAATTAGAGACTGAACATACATCAATAAGTTTTTGCTTGAATGTTTAATAAGCAACAGCAATTTTAAATGCCATGTGCGGATAGTTTGGGCATTGAACTTTTACATACCAATTTCTCAATGTCTCGTACTATTGCATTCTCAAATCTTATTGGTCAGAATGTGTTTTGTACAACAGGAGCTCTGACATTAGTGCTGGCTGTGATCCAAATTGCAGATTTATATTGCTCAATTAATTATCAATGTTCTTGTTGTTATAGTAACAGCTCATTAACAAAGTCTTATATGCAGGACATTCAAGAGGACATGCAAATGTGTTGTAAATTGTGGCAGAAATAAAACAGAAATTATTTGGCCTTTGATATATGAATGCTTTCTGTGTTTAGATGTTTTAGTATAATGTTTAAATTAAGCTTTTTTTTTTTTTTTACAATTTTACATCTATCTATCTATCTATCTATCTATCTATCTATCTATCTATCTATCTATCTATCTATCTATCTATCTATCTTTCTATCTATCTATCTACTTTTTATTTAATTTCCCAATTTCTATATTTTCCCATTACTGTAATCTTGTGTGTTATTTTGTACCTTCATTAAATCATACTAATAGTAAATGGTTGAGTGAAGAATGCAAGTATAGAATCACAGATGGCTTATAGCAGTTTAAAGATTAGAAGTGGTCTAGTGCGAGCATGTACTCTGATCTATATTCTATAGTCTATATCCATTTGAAATAATATTATTTAATTATGAGCAGTGATGCAAGAACACAGGAGTTTGTGTTCAGGTATTATGCTGCATATACACAGTACAGGGGAGGATGGGTTGCTGATTCCAGAAAACTCCATACCATATAAACAACTTTTCAAAGGTTTCATGACTGATTGAAATGATGCTGGGAGTGTTTTTCCTCTGGTTTAAAATAAATAAACTAATATTTTCCCCCGTAATGGAATGTCTACAATGTCCAGAATGGACAATAAGGACAGTATGGCAGTAAGAGACCTTAAACTCACCATAAATTTAAATAAACCTTCACAGTTTCCCTTGTGGGAAGCAGGCAGCAGGAAATCAAATTCCCACAGCAAACTAAAGTAAAGCTGTCCAATTGGCAGAGCACTGTTTAAACATGCTTTCTCGACCTCAATGTTCTTTCCATATTCTGAGTGTAGCAGCCTGAAAAAATGTAATGAGCAAACAGCACACTATGTCCTACAACTTATCTATACAAGTATGTGTATAAAATTGCTGTATGTCAAACTAACAAGCTCAGTTTGCATCACTTTGCCAACATTCTGGCATATTCTACTTTCAACAACATTCTGCAAAAGCACATTATAGCTTATAAAGATTGCTAAACCCAAAGAAGACTGCTAATAATAAAAAAGGAAAAATCACTATAAAAAACATGCGGTCATATGATGTTTTAGAAGACTATTAAAATGTAGATCCTGTTCCCAGAGCATATTCATATATGATTATGCAGTTAATGCACTAAAACCAAGAATGTAATGCAAATAATTAAACGTGAATGAAAACCTGCATATAAGTTTACTTTTCACATTATGAGAAACTATAAAATCAAGCAGAAGCAGGTCAAGAGCTTCAATTCAATGTTTATTAAAAATCAGTATGGAGGAAACGTTGATCTCTGTGATTTTTGCATGGTTTGGGTTTGTTTTATAAAACTTCAAAAATACCTTTTTAATCTGCTGATCTTCTGGAATTTTCTTTAGAGTTTACACAGACTGGTTTAAAAAAAACTTGGTAGAAAGGGTCAGAGGAGGATTGCCAGAGTAGTTTGAACTGGCAGAATGGCTCCAGTAACTCAAATAATCACTCTTTACAACTGTTTTGAATAGAAGATCATCTCAGAAAGCACATCATATTAAACTTTGTGGCAGATGGACTACAACAGCAGTAGACATGATCAGGTTTCACTCCTGTCTGCCAAAGCATGGGAATCTAAGCTTAAGAGTGGGCAGAAGTTCACCAAGACTGGACATTGCTGTGTTTTAACGTTGTTGTAGGTTTCAGTGATTTACTCATTTAATAATTAAAAAGACTGATTTATGGATTCAGTAATGGAGTATTTACTGTATGTCAGTATGGATTTATCTTGAAGGGACATGCACGAGAGGGTAAAGCACATATTGTGAGGTCATTTTGGGGCCAAAGAAAAAAAGGAAGCATGCCCACAGAACATTTCTCAAATTTACATCATTACAACCTTGACCAGAGCTGACCTTGGACATCACTGGGATTATAATTCATGGTTTCACAAACAATAAAAAGAAATGTGTGTATTTTAACTGCATTTGTCTGAGAATAAGTCAAGTACTGTAACTCTTAGGATGATGCTGCCACTACCAAGCTGCACTGTTGTGATACCATTCTCAGACTAAAGGGAAGTGTGAAGTGTTTGCAAAATGTGATTGTGATTGCACTAAAAATATGACTCTTAGCAGGGAGTCACAAGTCTCAGAGATGTCTGTTGATAAATCAGCCTTTTACTTTCTCTAGTCAAACTTACAGCTCTACTATTGTCTTTGAATCTAATAGTGTCCATAATTATCACAATATCCTGTATTTGAGAAGATAAATAAATATGCAAAATAAATGTTTATTAAATCATTTTATCGAGGGTCAAAACATTATTGCTCATTATATAGTTCCAAGGTGTGTATAACTGAATCTTTATGTGCAATACCATAATTAAATATCTGATTAATTAGTGCAACACTTATGCACCTTAATACATTTTAGTCCCAATTAGGAGCCATTAGTAAGTCATTGTGTCTGAAAATGAAAATGTCTTGACAAATGTTAAAACTGATCTTATTTAAGCCTCTTAGGCTTATTATTACAAATGATTCAATGGTTCTGTTGGCAGTCTTACTGACTCATGGGAGTATCTCGTGTTGGAAATGGGATTCTGCCATTGGACCACACAGTTTGACACTGCTGGCCTTTCTGCACTGGCATACCAAGAGCTGCAGAACAGATGTTAGCAAAATATCTCAATAACATGGACACCCACATACATACACTGCCTTTAGCAGCAGTGCAAAAAAATAGCATGCTGGTTATTTATTTAGAAATAGTGCACTATCTAAAAAAGTCATATCCTCATTAAAATTCATGTTGTTTAAAAGACTGGCTTTCTGTCTACGTTATTCAGAGATATATTAGTGTCTCTTCCTACCAGCCCCCCTAAAAAACTGACTGGAAAACGGTGACCTCGGTGGCCCATTTGTCTCCTTTTGAAAGATGACATGTCAAATTTTTTGCAGGCAGAACAAAAGCAGACCATCGCAGACCATAGCAGCTGATCTTGTTGGGCTGCTGCATTTCTAATGGGTGCAGTGTTCTGTGAAGAACCACACTGGCCTGCCATAGCCTCCCTCTCCCTCTTTCTCTCTCTCTCTCTCTCTCTCTCTCTCTCTCTCTCTCTCTCTCTCTCTCTCTCTCTCTCTCTGTCTCTCTCTATCTCTCTCTTTCTCTCTCTTTCTTTCTCACTGAACTCACACACACACACACACACACACACTGTATATGAATGGACTGTCAGAGGACCCAGTGCTTGTGAAGTAAACGGCTCGTGACCACTGGCACCTCATACATTAATCATTTTCTGTTCTGTTCCTGCACTATACTGTAGAATTCTGTCACCTCCTGTGATAATGCTAAAGGGGTGGAGGGAGCAATGCACCAATATTGTGTGCATGTATTAAGCATCAATGTAATTATTGTGAATAGAATGTGCAGGAAAATCACAGATTCCCTTGATGGCTACTGGCTAATTAGTAAAAGACCTAAGCCAGCTATTTTTTTTTTTACACAGCAAAACACAGTTACACTTCCATAATGGCCAGTATGTCATTTCACGATCTACATCAGTGGCTTAATAGCCATGATGCATTTTAAGGTTTTTTTGGTGAATCACATAAGCTTTAATATAGGAAGCATTATTAAAACTGCTGGGCTGGAAAGTATATAGACTGTGCTATTGCACATGCTCCCATTTATGTCATCCTGAATAGCCTGTGTCATTTGCAATAGTTGCAGTTCTCAGCTAAAAAGGAATAAAAGACGTATTTTATCACAGGGCCCACAGAACCTTTGCAACTTAGAGAAGATTTTCTTGTGCACCAGAGGCTATTCATGTCAAAATAAATGCTAATCAAAACACATAACTTTGATTTACTCACACATCTCAGTCAAACTTTTGGGCATAAACATTACTAGCAAAAAAGATATTTTGAGAAAATGGCTAAATTCTAGGCAAAGTTTTGTTTTATATATACATTAAATCCTGTAATAGTTCCTATTCTATGTATCCACCCAATGTTGCCAGAAGCTTAGGAGGAAAAACAGCCAAAAAAAATCTTCCACCAAACATGGGTTATTCTTTGTATAGCTATCCAAGTTTTTACACCAAACCCACCTTGAGTATCAGTTGCCAAAAACAGCTCTATTTTTGTAGAATCTTACCATAAAGCCTGGCACAAGTCAAAGTTCTTGCAGCATCTAGTGAATTTCAGGTGCTTACATTTGTGTATAGTATTTCTTTTGGCAAGTCTTACAAATAGTTTGATGGCAAGGAAACTGCATCTATTTGTAAATTTGGAGACTTATTACCAACTTCTAGATTCTTTGGAGACATGCTTGCCTTTCTAACTATAATTCTTGGTGTGTGGGGAAAAACACACTTGAATCCTCTCCCAGGCAAGGTTTGTTACCTTCTGTTTTGAACATCTTAATTGATGCCCTTAAATCGGAGAGTGGCATTTCCAGATATATATTTTATAGCAATTTCCTGTTTATTAAGGTCAACACGTTTGTCTTATTTCATTTGTGAAGTCTCTAATCTTGCCCTTATTGATGTATGACAGTATGAATTTGGCCTCTTTGTCTCCTCATTTATACCCTAGTAAAGCAGGAGGTTGTGGAAAGAGTTTCTGAACATTTAGATGAACTTGAAAAGATAGAAATGAAAAAATGCTTCAGTTTAATTTCAGTATTTTCTAGGGACATCTTTAGTTATGAAACTCCACTCATGATTTTGTTCAAAATGACTGGTAGTTAAATTTAGTTACAACAGTCAAAAGTAAAAATTTCTCATACTTTCTGTGCGAGGTTAAGCTAATTAATGAGACAGACATTTTCATAACCTTTTCAAACCCATATTTTTTTTACTAAAGTACCAAAAAATTTAGGATCTGACTGTACTACACCTCTAAATACCCTAGCTTTTTTTACTCTCTCCTGCTCTTCTTCCTCTGTCCCATAGATGGGCCTCACCAGATGTCGAGGTGATTTATAGTGATTACCTCAGTCGCAGATGTGCTGCAGAACAGAAAGGCTTAGAGATTAATGAGCGCAGTGATAAAAGTACTACCGAGAAAGGCGTCTGCTACTTAATAGCTCCTGAAATTAGGCATCCTGCTATGCCGAGCCGTGCACCCCACCTTCCTCCCTGGAATATTTCATTACTTTAAGACAAATGGATTAGTCTTGTAGATTCCAAGGTTTCTGGGACAAGGACAGTGTGGAAAGGTGGAATTACCCTAATCGGAAGACAAGAGAATGAGTTCAACTGTCAGAAAAGTAAACACGCAGCAATATGGAGCAGTGAAGTAGTTAATAAAGAACAAAATAAATAAAGCAACAGGAGAAGATGAGAAACTGTCTCAGTTTATTTTAAATGTCTTGAAGAATAACAGACCAACTTAGACTTACACATAAAAAAATGGTTTTAGCTTTACTTCTGCATAGTATCATATAAAAACAAATACATCTGTATGATTTTATTATGTGCATTTCAAATTAAAGTTGCCCTCAAAGGCCATGCAAAGATTTACCTAACTAGACTAAGCTTCTCTGCCTCCCAGCTTTTCGCTAATGACTGATTCCTGCACTCCTTTCTAGCCATAATCTCCCTTTGTTAAAAACAAAATGGCACCATGTAGGTCCTCTAATAAAACAGCTAATATTTCTTAACTCTGCAGCCCTGTCCTCTAATCTCTGTCCTAAATACCTCTGTTGCACTCCAATTGCATTTAGTTAAACAGGTGTGTTCACTCTTTCTCTTGGCTCCATAAAAGTGAAGGATTGGATGCGATTTAATGTTCCGGACCACAGAACACAAGCCAGTCCCACACAAAGGTTCAATTTTATGGCAGTGAGCCAAGACCACAGTCACAGCCAGAGTAACTAAATGCAGCCAAGTGCAGATAAGAGTTTTTTTGCAATCGAGATTTCCATAGATTCACTTTCTGTTCAACTCCTTACCTTGACGCTCTTAAAAATTTCTGAATGGATTTTTTTAAACCAGTGTTTATTTCCTGAGTACTGGTGTGTCCTTTCAAGCTAACTTAGTTAGCACTACATGTGGCTGTAAAGGCGTTCTTTTGGGTGTTCCGGCCTTTCAGGAGGTCAGCCTTTGAAGTCATTTGGGGTAACAGCAAACTCTCCTGTAGGGGTTGCCCTTTCAAACGCTGCTTTTAATTGCTCCCAAAGAAAGATAGAGGTGAAACTCAAAAGTGGCCTACAGCTCACAGTGAACTCAAGTCTGTCTGCTTAGTCTCCCACTTTCCCAGGTTCTAATGTGCTACTGATTTTCTACACTGTGTTATTTAATACGTTTGTTAATAATCATCCAAAATTGTATTGAATATATTTGTTTGCAGTTTACTTTCTTAATACACATGGTGGATTTTTAAGTGGAATTTTAGAACTGTTGTCATTTGAAAGTGCTGGGCTGAAAATGTGCTAAATAAACATGTTCAACTGTGCATTCATTCTCATGCAAAGAATAAATGAAGGCAGGTTGACATAGAAAAATTATGTATACCTGAGATAGTGATGTAACCACTATATGAAGCAAAATGACTCCTTAGGTGTAAATTATTTTAGATTTGTGATTAATTTTAGAAAACAAAATATTATTCTGTGTATAGCACAGCACCCAAAAAAGGTTGGAAAGAAGTTCAAAAGCAGTGGTTCCCAACACCCAGGCAATTGGGTTAATTAGTACCAGGCCACACAGAAAGAATACATAACTGACATTATTTCCGTTTTATTTTTATCTGATTCGGAATGATGCTTTATTTTGGAAAAATTGCCGGATTCTGTCCACCAAATCTGTCTATAACTCCCTCTTGATGCATGTCAAGATGCCTCGGTCACATGCCTTACCTCCATCCGCTACCTTCTCAAAGGAGCTGCTCTGGCCACTAACACATAATACATTACCGCTAAATTGAAACCCCCAAACAACAACACAGCGGATTCACGTTTATTATCATGTTTAGAAAATACCAGTTTTTATGCCGGTCGTATAATTTTTATTTGTTGTATTAATTCTAATTCCAAAGCATAATTTTAAAACTAGTAAAAGGTTTGGCAATGTTTCTTTATTTCTTATGTTTTATTTATTTATTATGTTGATGTTAGATGTTGTTTACTGTTTACTGTTTTTGATGTTTACTTACATTTTTTACTTATCTAGATTGTCCAGTACAGCTGCCACCCAGCTGTTGCCATCATCCTCTCTATAAATATTAAAAGCTTTTTCTTGAGACATATAATCTGGTTGTTTTTTTTGTTTGTTTGTTGTTGGATCTGTGTGCTGTGGTGAGCAGGGGGCTAACTTTTTGTATTTATTCACTAGATAAACTGATATTGAACTGTAATCTGGTAAAGACCTGCCTGGGACTATTATCTTTTTTACAAAAATATAGTGCACACTTTAGAACATCTGTCACTCAGAATCCAGTGCTAAACAGTGCTTTGGTAATAGCCATAATAAACCAGATTAATTGATTGACTGATTTAATGATTGATTTATTGATTGATTAATGTAGTCTGCTGAACCCTATGGCATTTTAACTTTTAATGTTAGAGTTCAGGCATTTTAATTAATTGAACTGTATCCCAATGGGACAAAAAAACGGATAAGATATAAACTGTTACACAAATGTATATATTTAAATGTAGTCCATCAGATGGTCGTAGCATTCCCATCTCAGCTTCAGGGTTTCCAGTTTGATCCTACGCTCTGGTTATAGTCTATGTGCTGATTTTTACATTTCTTCCTTTGTCCATAACAGCTTTCTTCTTCTCAACAACCAGAAACATACTGCTATGTTAAATGTCCAATCTAAGTGTGAATTTACTATCACAGTGTGAATAATTGTATAAAATTGAGTGTGCACAGAATGTAAATAGTGTCATCCAGGTTGTGTTTCCACTTTGCACTCTTATGTGTATAGGCTCCAAAATCCAGCATGACCTAAACCAGGATAAAGCCATTACTGAATAAATAAAATATCACAGCATTTCCACAGCCATGGCTTTATGACAATTTTCTTCCTTTCGCCTCCAGTATTAACATGGATTTTATACATTCATTCATTTATTTCATAACTCATAAGGTGACTTATGAACACAATAACACTCAGCACAATCAGTATAACTATTAAATTGAAGCTTGTATATTTTTTTTTTTTTATAGAAAAAGCTATTTCTCTAATGAGAGGCAGTGAGCCATGTGTTTATGTCCTAATTACATTTACTACTGATCATCACCTAGGTTTATTGTACACATATTTACAGCTGTAGTCATACTCCCCAGTCTGCAATGACAGTGTGTGTGTGTGTGTGTGTGTGTGTGTGTGTGTGTGTGTGTGTGTGTGTGTGTGAGAGAGAGACTCTCCTTTACTCAGCGACGAGATGCAGATGGAGTAGGAGATAATTAAGGGCTGATGACTGATCAGATGGAAACATTCACAGTCTTTTAGTACAGTAGAAGAATCACGTGCTGTCTGCTCCTTCTGGCCACATGCTAATTGGATGATCAATCTTCTCTAAATTGCTGCAGCCGTTGTGGTGTATGGAGGAAGAGAGAGAGAGAGAGAGAGAGAGAGAGAGAGAGAGAGAGAGAGAGAGAGGGGGTAGAGTATTTATGTGTTTGTGTGTGGGTGTGGGTGTGCATATAAGTGTAGATAGGATAGCGGTTCCAGCAAATCCCATTTCTGACACCATTTCTCTTCTTCAATAATAAGTTCAAAAGGTCGTAAATGAAATGTAGCACCACGTCTCATGCTGCCCAGTGACCCACCAAAAGATAGCTATGTATACATGCACAAAATCGTGTGTGTGCTGGACTGAGATTTAAAAGGTCCTGGGGTTAGAAAAAGCAGGGGTAAGATTGTCTAGGTCTTCCTCATCCTTCACCTTTGGTTTGCTGTGTTTAGACTTTTTTCAGGAGTTAAGAGTGAAGCTTGTATATAAGAGGTGCTTTGCATTAGGGATGGCCCTTAATGGAAAAGCTTCAGAATACATTTAGGAGGATGATTTATTCTACTCTGAATGACACCGTCCTGCCATGCTAACATAACAAAGAAAAACAATATTGAAGTAAAAGAATGAACACTGATGTGGCTGTCTATTTAGAAACTATATAATTTGACTGAATTCTGTAAGATTTAGGACCATATGTAGATAAATGACCAGTGGCCAAGATCAGTGACTAATGTAGACCATTAATAGATCAGTGATTATATCAATATCATCAGTCACAACAATCAAGGCTTTTGTAGAAAACAGGGTTGCAAAACAATAAAATATTTTTTTGAAAAATGAGATAATTGAGAATATGATTCACTAATAGAATTCTGTCCACTTTGTTCACATTCTATGACACATTGGTTGTGCAAAATGCACTTTATGTGGCCAGGATCTGTGTTCTGTTATGTAGCTATATGTTGTTTTATGTAGCACCGTGGTTCTGGAGAAACGTTTTCATTGTGTACTGTGTCACCTATATATGGTTCCCTTTCAGGAACACAAGCTGCGTCAAAAACGCTTTGGGAATGCCTTGCATTGTTCACACTCTGAATCATGTGTAAAAATCCGGCTAATAGGCAGTCGTGACATCATTGGTGGGCCAGGAAGCTACAAAATGGTTAGGCGATGGTAGCGACATTAGCTTCTGTTTGTTCAGGTATGCATTTTGTGTGTAAACCTGTGCAAGCATTGGCTTAGTAGCAAACTTTCGCATGTGTGTCCCTCCTTGCCCCCGCTTTATTACGGGGACAAACATACATGAGCTTTGTGTTGTTTCTCGCGGGATGCCTACACACCATGGGTGTGGGGGATCGGGAGGCCAAGGGAGTCTCCCTCCATTTCCGCCCGAAAGATTGCTGTGCATGGAGGAGACCTGCCCGCATGTCCGAGGACAGGTTTGTCACTTTAGATCTAAGGGACGCCTATTTCCACAACGCTATCCTTCCTACTCACAGGAGGTTCCTGAGATTTCCTTTCGATGGTGAAGCTTACCAATATCGGGTCCTCCCGTTCGGCCTAGCACTCTCACCCCACACCTTCACCAAGTGCATGAATGCGGCTCTAGTCCTGCTACTGCTTCTGTGCATCCGCATTCTAAATTATAACAGCGATTGGTTGGCATTAGCTTGATCAGAGCTTCAGGCGATCCGGCATTGAGATGTCGTTCTCGCCCACATGAAGGAATTGGGGTTAAGACTAAATGCAAAGAAGAGTGTGCTTTCTTCAGTACTGAGGACCACCTTCTTGAGTGTTATGTGGGACTCGACCGTGTTGCGGGCATAATTGGATCGAAAACCAAATCGAAGTCATCTTTACTGCAGTCAAGAGAGTAAAAGCAGGCCAGTCACTTACTGTAAAACAGTTCCAGAAGCTCATGGCGGCAGCATCCAATGTAATCCCACTTGGCCTCCTCCATTTGAGACCCCTCCAGTGGTGGCTCAGAGACAGAGGGTTTGCCCAAAAGGGCAATCTGTTCTGTACTACCAAGTTCTCGCGGTGAGCCCTTCAAGGCTTAGAAGTATGGAAAGAACCTACTTTCCTGTCTCAAGGCCCCATTCTGTCGTCACATAACGTTAATGATAGACGCATCCCTCACGACCCAAAGTGCCTGTGTGGGACTTGGTGGTTGTGCTGGAGGCTCTATCTGAACCACCGCTTTGAGCCATTGGCTGAGGTGGCCCTTAGGTTACCCTAAACCAGGGTATGTGCCTAAGGTGCCTGGGGCTTCCTCACAACCTTTTGTTTTGCAGGCATTCTGCCCTCCTTCTTTCCTAGCCCCTGACCAGGAAAAGCAAAATGGACACATACCTCCACAGGACGAGTCCGTGGAGGAAATCAGAGCAGCTGTTTGTCTGCTATGGCCCTCATAGGAAAGGTTTTCCAGCTAATTGGCAAATGCTCAGCAGATGGATTGTGGATGCCATTTGTCTACATTATGAGTTCTCTGGTCTTCCCACTCCTTTTGGATTCAAGGCTCATTCCATGGTATGGCGGCCTCTATAGCCTGGTCTGCTGGAGTTTCACTCCAGGACATTTGTAATGCTGTGGGCTGGTCCACCCCGCTGACCTTTGTCAGGTTTTACGACCTTGACATCAGAGCCACTCCCGGCTCCTCTGTCCTGCATGCTGGTTGTGCTCAGATACACTAGGCATGGACTGGTCAGTATTGAATGATTGGACACTTTGTCCCAAAGTATTTTCAAAGCAGCTTGAGTTCCTGATAGGGAACGACACTAGGTTACGTATGTAACCGTAGTTCCCTGATGGAACAAGAGCTCTGTCAAGAGCCAAACTCCCTGCACCCCTGCAGCATTACCTTCTCCTTTTCAGAAGCTAATGTCGTTACCATCGATCACCAATTTTGTAGCTTCCTGGTTTAAGCGACATTGCCCGCCAATGACATCACGACTGCCTATTGGCCGGATTTTACACATGATTCAGAGCGTGAACAACGTGAGAAGTTCCCAAAGCATTTTTGACGCAGCCCTCATTCCCTCAGGGAACTAGGGTTACATACGTAACCAAGTGATGTTAAAATGGCAATAAAAAAGCTTCTTGGCCTGACTTGAGTTGGCATTCCACTGCTATCACTGTACTGAGAGTATTGCATCATCTGATGCTATTTGCAAAAGTGTTGCAGCTGTAGCTACACTCTAAGGTCACCCTTATGTTTAATCGGTTGCTGGTAATGAATACAATCCGCCGAATCTCAGTTAATGGAGAAATGTTGCAAGATATGAGCTTTTTATCTGCAACTGCAATTGTAGGCCGAAACCTGGCTTGTGTTAACTGATTCCAAATATAGCTTTCAATACTTGTTATTCTTTGAAATAAATGACATAGCTGAGATAACTGTGGTTTAAAATGAAGAAGGCATTCTTGTGGTTGTCTTTACCCGAGCTTCACTGGTTCAAATACTGTTTTAACCTGTATTTGAGTGTAATTTAGGGTGTGCGATTTACAATCTGGCTCTGCTTTGGAAAATGAAATGGCTCTGAGAGAAAATCAAGTCACAGGTGGCAGAGTGAACAGGAACAGACTTGTGTCTGGGCAGAGCTAAAGTCCAGATTATTATTACTTTAATCAGTTTTTTTTTTTATTTACTATTTTTTCTTTATCCTGACCTAGTTTCAGGGAAAAAATAGACTCGAAAACTAGCACTTTCCATTTGTAATAGAAAAAAGCACATAAATAGACATTGAGAGAAGATAAGCTAAACAAAGAGGGTTTTCAGCAAGTAGGAAAAACACATGTTTATAAAGGATACAATGGAGCTGTGTTGTTATGGAATGCAACCCATAAATTCTCACAGTAATGTGTAAAGATGTTCCATGAACGTACAATTCAACATGGGATTTAACAAGCATGAGCAAGAGTGATATTAAAGCTCATACAGCCATAACTATAAAAACCTTCTAAAGGCCAACCCATACTTGGTCAACCCCACAACTCTTTCTGTCTGCTCTGAGGATCAGAGAGATTGAGCCTGGTGCATTCATTCCTTTGAGCTTTATTGGAAGGTTTGCACTGAAACAATATGTTTTTTGTTCTCCTAAACTAATTTTGTGATACATCCAAGACAATCCCAGATAAGATTGGGAACAGCACTGAGGATATTACAAGTGTCAAAGAAATGCATTTTATGCTGTGTAGGTTATACATCAATAGCATAGCTATAAACGGGATATGATGTAGAAGTATGATGTGGAGTGCAGTGTTTCCCTCAGGCAATACATGAGAATATAACACAGCATACAGATGTCAGCTATTTCAGCTGGATCCAGATAATATTACAGTCCTCTTATTTACTTTCTTTGAGCCTCAGGAAAACATTTGTCATTCGTAATTCATCCATGAACCATGTACAATATGTACAACAATAAACTATTTAATGTGTTTGATGGTGATTGAGACTACCAGAAAGGATTGCTCTATTAATATATTCCATTAAAAAATCCCCATGCCCTTCAACAGTTTGAAATATATAACTGCACGTCTCAAAGTGTACATTTATTATAGATATTTGTTGTAACACATTCTAATAATACATCAGTTAGATAGGTCAAGTTCACCACAACACACTTTTCTACACTTTGGGTTGATCAAGCCAGTGTAAATGTTTAAAAGTGGGTCTAAGCATGAAGATAGTTTGAAGTTAAAAGACAAAAAGAAAAAAAAGTTAACAATCAGAAAGACTGACAGACAATTACTCCTTGCAAGATGACAAACAGAATGATACAAGTAAAATGTCAGTTGAAGTGAGAGAGTGACACAAGTAGATGAAGAGAGTGTTATTTATAAAAGGATAAAAGGCATGACAGAGTTATGTGTATATATATATATATATATATATATATA
>MU551645.1:1558578-1602347 GCA_024362625.1 Silurus asotus
ATTATTTTTTTTTTATTATTATTATTATTATTCTTTATTATTTTTTTTAAGTAGTAAAATGCTGTGTATGAACAGGTGATGTGTATTACTATCTGGAGGTTAGAAAAAAGCACACAGTTTTATCATTTTATTTTATTTTAGAAGAAAACTAAAATCAAAACACTAAAAGACTACACCATCCAAAAAAATGGTATAAATTGCTAGATTGATGCACTCTATTTTAGGCAAAAGAGAATAAATAAAAAAACAACAATAACAACAACAACTTTTTTGAAATTAAGATACAACTGAAAATAATGGGGTTTTTCTTACATTTAGGAGTCTGCTTTTAAAAAAAAAAAAAAACACTTGCTGAAATTATGTATGAGGATGCATGTAGCTGGAATCCTGTCAGAGGGACAGTGCTAATACTTGTTAATTGTTGAAAACACCTACAATGGAAAATGAGCATCAGAGCCGGACCATGGAGAAATGGAAAGTGGCCTGTTCTGATGAATAAATTTTCTCGTACATTATGTGGACATCTGAATGGAAAGTCACTTCCCTGAGAAAAAGATGGCAGCCAGATGCATTGTGGGAACAAGGCAAGCAGGTGGATGTGGTGTGATGCTCCAGGCATTGTTCTGCTGAAAACATTGTATCTTGACATTTATGTAAATGTTACTTTTGACATACTATTGTTGCAGGCCAATTCCTCCCCTTCATGCTAATGATATTCCCTTATGAGAGTGGCCTCTCCTATCAGCATAATGCACCTTGCCACCATGAAAACATTTTGAATGTTTTGCACTTGACGAAATGTTGTACTGGTCTTCAAATTCCCCCAACAATCTTACAAAATGAAAAATATAACAATGTTTTTCCGAAATGTGCAGAAAGTCAGCAAGATAGCAGGTACTTAGCATGGGTACTTTATTACTTAACAGTAAAATGCTTTGTATAAAAAGATTATATATTGTGTGTATAAGAATCCTCAAGGACACAGGAGCACATTACTGCCTGTAATATCACTGCTGAAGTCTTGATTCAGCTGAATTTACATTGCCCATAACAATGCAAATGTCAAAGAGTCTCGTTAATGATAAAACGGGAAATCGTCTCGATCTGGCATTCTTGCAATTATGAGATGGACAGTTTAATTCGAGATCTTACCCTTCGGGTGCAGTAGGAACATGATGAATATTTAAAGGCAAAGTGACATATCAGCAGTAAGAAATAATAGAGGTTAGATCTATCTCTTTAAGTTTTAGGTGTGTCACACTTAACCCCTCTCACTCTGTATAGAAGAGTCATGTTCTTTCAATGTCTTATTTTTAATTATTTGTGAATAAACTTATAATTACTGAACATATTGAAGGTTCACTGTGGGGTTATTTTTTGTCTTAGTACTATGTATGAGGAGGGTTATAGATGAACAGAGATTTTAGAACATATTTGAGACACCTATTCTCATTCCTGTGGTCAGGAAAGTCATAACATAATTTCACCATTAGGAAGTTTTGCAGCCCATTTGTTTTTTCATCACAGCCCAGAGCTATGCCCTTTGCTTTAGAAATGTCTCAAATAAAGATGCAGACTGTTTGAGTCTCTGCAAAGCAATAGTCAAATTGTCCTTCTGTTATCTGCTGTTAAATTAATTTTGTATTGAGTATAGGATGAAGACAAAAACAACAAAATTCACAATCTCACTATCGTATCATATGCTCTGGCATTTTGTATAAAGTAATAGCACTTAATTATCTCTCTTTTTTTTAATCTGTCAGCTTGGTAGGGTTGCAGCCATATACACTATGAATGGAAAACCAGGGCATCACAATAATGATCTCTTCGTTCAGAGACAAGATAAAACATTTCATTGCTCTGCTACCACTTAAATCAGTACATTGCTACTGATCTTATACTTCACATACTCATACAATCATCCAGCATATAAAAGCAATTTATTTGATTTCATGAAGAAACTGAAAACAAAACAGTGAAAGAAATTCACATAAATGGGGGGGGAATATGAAAGCAGTAAAAAGGCCTCATGCCCAGAAAAAAAGCAATAAGAATGGCAAGCACTTCATGCATTATTTCTTAGGGCTTAAAAAAAACCTCCATGAGAGAGATCTAGATCTATGATGCACTTTCATCTGCCATAATAAGAAGTTTATTTAAAAAAAATTAATTTAATAACTTTTTTCATGAATAAAAATACAATGTGAAAACAAATATATAACTTGTGGAGTCTCAGCATGATAGTAGGAGAGCATGTCTTGGCAGGATGACAGGAATGAGAAGATAAATCTAATTTCAATTTCAAAACTGGAGCTTCTACATTTTGCACCCCATGCCCAGTTATGCTTTTAAACTAAATGGAAAAAGAGAAGGGGCAGTGGGTTGCACAACAACCACAATGTCAACACACAATGATTCAAGACTTGAATGAAAATGAAAGCACCATGCCACCCAATATCTTTGAAATGTGTGTTACAATTTCTAGCAATAGTACTGTTATATGTTGTTGGTGATTGCAGCTGTTAATCAGTGAATCCCAGTGATCTGATCTCATTCTGATCAAACAGGTTTAATTGCCAATTGAATATTAGATGCAAGATTCTTAGTGCAATAAGAAGCCATTTAAGGATACATTTAGATAGGGTCTGCATGAACTCATTTAATGATAACTAGAACAAAAAACTCTTCTAAGAAGGCACAAATCTGTAACTATACAAAAAAAAAGGTGCATACTGTATTTACTAAGAGTAGTCAGGAGAGAAAATGGTTTGAATTGTATTTAAGTTTTCCTAATTTTATTTTAATTTTTTTGCTGTTAAAGTGCAGTATTACTTCTTACCTTTACTTCATGAAATGTTATCACCAGTGATTTGCAGCCATGCACTGTTGCATAAACACAATCATAGAAATCATGTCCAAAACACCATATTACTATATAACAAGAGGTTACACATGTTGTGGCATGGATTGTTGATTGTTCTTATCCATGAACACTATGTGAACTACCAGAGATGGAAAGTAATGAATTACAAATACTTCTTTACTGTACTCACATAGATTTTTCACAGAATGTTAATTCACTAGAGTATACATTTTTTGGACATTTTACTTTCACTCATTACATTTTTTTTTTTTTTAATAAATATCTGTACTTTCTAGTTTTAAATTTTTAAACCAGGTTTTTTATTTTAGTTTTAATCTATTTGGTGAGATTTTTTTTTTTTTTTTTTTTTTTTTTTTTTTTTTTGGGGGGTTTTTTTTTTTTTTTTTTTTTTTTCTGTCTTTTTTAGAGCTGGTGTATTTTTTGCTAGCTATCACACACCACAGACGTAGGCTAGCCTACAAAGCTAACAACAAGCAAGGCAGAAGGCATCAAGATGTATGAGACAGAGGGAGCCTGGATATATTCACATCATAACCTTGTGCTCCAGAACATCTGATCACATGCACATTATCAACTTGTGCTGTTAATATCATGAACAGCAGCTACCCTAATTCCTCTCCTCTGCTTCTCTTTCTCTCCCCATCCCGAGACACCCTGAGGTTTGGCCAGCTCCAGTCACCTCCCACCTCTTGGTGATTACGGACCTTTGAAGAAGTAGATGCCGAACTCGCAAACATCCCGAACCATCTAGAGACGTACCAGTGGCAATTGGATCCCGCTACATGTGTGGAGTTTTGACATTGGACCTCCTGGAGTGTTAAGGCTCTGGCATGGAGAAGCTGATGCTGGATCTGTGGTGATCAAAAATGCTGAGCTTATAAAACTAGGAGCTACTAACCATAAAGACTGTTTAAGACTGCAGAAAGAACATCACTTATAATCTTATACTCCAGTACTCATGTTAGTTCTCACTCTCCAGTGTTCTGTATTGTTGGAAAATTTATGATCAAACTCTTGATGTCACCCAGATGAGGATGGGTTCCCCTTTTGAGTCTGGTTCCTCTCAAGGTTTCTTCCTCATAACATCTAAGGGAGTTTTTCCTTGCCACAGTCGCCACGGCTTGCTCATCAGGGACAAATTCGCACCATTCACCATCACTGTTGATTTGTGTAAAGCTGCTTTGAGACAATGTCTGTTGTGAAAAGCGCTATACAAATAAACTTGACTTGACTTGACTTGACTATTCATTAGATAATTTTTTTTGTATTCTTTTGTATTAATATATTAATATGAGAGAGCCCAAATTTCTTTACTTTATTTTGAGTTCAAAAGTGTAGTCAGTAATTTAACTTTTAGCCTTGTCTTATAAAAATCTTTAGCAGAGGTTTTTACTTCTACTTTTTTAATTCTTCTGAAGGAAATGTGTTCTTTTGCCACCACTGTGGACTACAGACTTCCATCATACATCATACACCTCATTTAAAGCCAGTGTTATTTTTAAAGAGAATATTATAGAAAACCTGGAGCATTGAAGGATTTTATATATCCTGCAAACTTCCCATTTTACATTGATGATTAACGATTTTGATATCATATCTTTAATAATTTCTTATTTTGACAATCTGAGAGCGTTCACTCGATGTTACCAGGGAACTATGGTAACCGGAGTCTCTCTCTCGATCTCTCTCTGGTGCTTTGTGGTCAGCTGTCACTGGTTGTCTATGTGTTGGCTCTCGTCGCAGTAACGAACGTGTCACAGTGTATCAAGATAACATTAATTTCCTCCCCAAACAAAGTCCCCAAGGTGCTGCAGTCGACAGGCACAGAGCCTGAGTCCACTGACAGCCAAATAGAGTGAAAGAGAGAGCAATACATCATAGGTTCAGTGCCCAGTTGCCGTACTGTTCATTAGAAATAGAACTTTTTTCCCCTCCTGTTCCAGATATGAAGTAGGAGTGGATGCAATCTGATGCAGTGCAGATGACAATGTCATGATACTATTTTCTAGGTTTTGACATCTAGTGATATGGGGTTAATTCTTTTGGGTAACAATTAGATACTTAAGGACACAATAGAATCTGCTTTTATATAATAGGATGCAATTTAATACGTACCAATACGTTTTTTAAGTCAAGTTAAGGTTTATTTTCGGTACGGTTAGTTGAAAGAAATTAAAAACTGTATATAAGTGTGTGTGTGTGTGTGTGTGTGTGTGTGTGTGTGTGTGTGTGTGTGTGTTTTACATTTAATATTTATGATCTCCTTAATTTTTTTACACATTTCAGCATACTTTAATGCATTTCTTTATTCCTTCAATCATACCCAACCCTAGATATTTTTTATTTTAGGAGAAATTCTTGAAGCTGGACATAAAAAACAAATACATAGAGCTAGCATGTCCTGCTAGCCACTTCCTGGTTATCGGCTAACACTAGCGCTGTGTATTCTTTAGCTATTTCATGCATGCGAAAAACAAATCTTATTTCCGGTACGGTGTGAGTAGCAACAGTGACAATGCGCTAACTGTAGTTTCTTTTTTTATACCCTTGGCATTGTTGTGTATATGATATAGTAACACATTTATAATAATAATAATAATAATAATAATTACATGTTGTGTACACACACATGTGTACCGAACCAAAAGCCTTGTGCCAAAAAAAGTGGGTACGAATAAGACAGCCCAAATAATAACTTATTTTTACTTTTACAAATTTTATTTAAGAAATGATGATACATAGATAAGGACTGCTTAATGTATTAGAGATATGGGCTAGACTATGTACTTATCATATTGTCCAATAGATGCAAATAATATTCAAAATATCATGACCAATATCATGAATAAAATGTTATGAAGATTTTACAAATATATAGAAAATAGAGATGTTTTCATCTTATTTAATTTTGAATATTTAATATCAAGAAATGAAGAAAAATTGTGTTGATATGGCGTTTTCAGTTCAAAGAGCCTGCTTTAAACCTTAGTACCTGATTAATACGTCACCCAAGGTTAGCAGCCTGAATGATGGGGGCCCTCCTGCCATTCTTACTTATGGAAATTAAGATGGCTGTCACTTGTGGCATTTACAACAGCGTGAGCTTTATGTGTGTGTGTCGTGAAAGGTTTTAAAGAGGTGTCTGAAATGTATCTGGTAGCAGTCAGGTGAGATGCAAAACAGTATTCCCAGTAGGCTAGAGGCTAAAGCTTCACTGTGACTGGCAGGCTGAATACTAAATATGCTGACCTTAAGAATTATCAGTGCAGAGAAGAGTGTTAGTGTGTGTATGTGTGTGTGAGTGTAGGATGTATAGCAGTAAAAAAAAAGATCCAGTAGTATTATATAGAACAGACATTGGCATGTGTTGTGCATTGTCAAACTGCTTGATGATGTTTATGTTTGTGTATGTATATTTAATGATGTTTTTATTTGTCATTTGTGAAATAGCAATTTGGTTTCCATGGAAATGATTAAAATGTTACGAGAAGGTAAATGCTGTTCAGTAATTTACCAGCAATCTACATGATAAGCAGTGCGCAGCGTGGTGCTCATAATTGCTCAAAGTCCGCTAGATAAAGCAGCCACCCTGATGAATCTAACCGTTTTTTCCCTTCCAATTTCTTTTGTGTCGCTGAGCTATCTCATATACTGTTCACTCTGCCTTTGTGTGGCTTTTTCTTTCTTTTTATTTCCCTCTATTTAATCCAATTCATTATCCAGGGCCCTTTTGTCCCTCCACTATCAGGGCACACAAAGCAGTCCACTCAGTATGGATGGGGCTTTCTTCACATTTTGTCCTCTTCTCCCCTGGGATGCAGGATCCGTGAAGAATACCTGGAGTAGGCTTTTTCTTTTTGCGCGCAGGAGGCACGGCAAACAGTGAGAGGAAAAAGCCGATGAGGCTCCCAGCTGAAGGATAAACGCTTTTGAGAGGCTCTCACACCAAAGGCAAAACTTTTTTTAGTGGGTCCCTTAGATCTTCCATATGCATGTTGTGTGCTCGGATGACTCTGAAATAGAAGGAAAAATTATACTATTCTGCACTAATGCAGATGGATTCAGTGTGCCCCAAATCTTTTTTCTTAACACCAAAATCTATTGCAAATAATTTGACTTAATTACCCCTATTTCTTATTGATTGTGAGACATTACATAACTGTAATCTGAAATACCCCATGCAAGCTATTTCTATTTGACATAGAGTACACTAAAGTGTAGATAAAGAGCACACCAGTCTATGTGGTAAATGAAGACAGAAAGAGTATGGACTGAGTATTTCGATCGTCTTCTATGGAACCCTCCTACTTGGCAATTCCCCTGATTACTTCTTCTTGCTCGCACTTGAAATCCTATATAGAGAAACCAGACACATTCTTGCCAGTCCTACTTTATTCATCTCAGTCTTGCTATCGCTCTATCCTGTATACCCATTCCATGCCCCATGCTGTGTCACTGAAACACATTGGGAAACTGCACAGCTCAAACTGAGAGGGACAACAGCACTTTTTTTTCTTCTCCAGGAAGTGATTTTCACTGTTCAAAGGGACCGGATGCTCTTAATGGCCCCTCTTAATTTGCACTTAAATGATGTGTGTATGCTCTGTGTGTGTGTGTGTGTGTGTGTGTGTGTGTGTGTGTGTGCATTTTAAATGAGAGCCAAATAGAAATGCGACCTGTCAGTCACAGGTGGATGCCCTGATGAGCATACACACATTGTTGAGGGAGGATCATTTCCTACTCTAATTACACACAGTGAGTGCTTGCTGAATAGGAAGAATCTCTATGCAGTGGCATAACTGTTGTTGAGATACAATTTAAAAATCACTTGAGTGATTTGAAAAAGGAACTTAGAACTAAATATGCAAATGCACACAAGGATTTATTATAATACATACATACATATATATATATATATATATATATATAACATCAAAAGCGGCAGTTTTGTAGATGCTCTGGCCCAACGGTTTAGCCATCACAATTTGGCCCTTGTCAAACTAGCTCAATTCCTTGTGCATGCACATTTTCCTTGCTTCTAACATCAACTTTAATGACTCAAAGTTCACTTGCTGCCAGATAGATAAATAGATAGATAGATAGATAGATAGATAGATAGATAGATAGATAGATAGATAGATAGATAGATAGATAGATAGATAGATATAGAAGCAGGACTCAATAAAACTTTCTTTTGGCTTCTTATATATATATATATATTTATTTATTTATTTTTTTAACAGGAAATAGTTAATTCACTAATAACACTAATAATTAATAAATCAAGAATAATTAAATCTTTTTTTTATGTTTAATTGTAAATCATTTAAAATATAGAAAATATCTTAATTTGTAAAATCGCCACAGTTTTTCATCCAAATATTTCTTGTCGCTGAGTCAGTATTGCAGGAAGTGTTCCAGAACTTGCCGCCAATAAGGTTTATTTTGTTTGGGGTTTTTTTTTTTTTTTGACTGTAAGGCTCATTGTTACATCTACGATTGCACCTTATGGCAGCAAATCAGTTATAGTGAATATCATTTGTTTACTTCTATCCAAAGAAGACCTTAAATAATTTAATTTTCCTGCATTTACATTTATGCATTTGGCAGATCTACATCCAACAGCAGAAATGCCTAAGATAAGCACAAGTCTGCCCTCTCAAATTACTCTCTAGAAGAATATCAATGTTGAATTGTCCCATTAGCAAATTCTACATTAACATCTTTATGACACTAGTTTAGATTGGTACTTTGAATGTTAGTATTGGGGAAATGACTGATAAAGAGACAGAGGAAGCTGATATGATCGAACGTAAAAAGGTAGATCTGTTGTGTGTTCAGGAGACCAAGTGGAAGGGGAGTAAGGCCAAGAACATTGGAGGTTCTGCCATTGTGTAGATGGAAAGAGAAACGGTGCAGGGGTGATCCTGAAGGAAGAGTACAGTAAGAGTGTAGTTGAGTTTTTCTGCTATAAATGTGAAGCTGGAAGTTGAAGGGGTGATGATAAATATCGTAAGCCATGCTGAGAGAAGAGGTGTCCATCTGTGAGCAACAGTATGGATACATGCCAAGGAAGAGCACTATAGATGCAATATTTGCTTTGAGAATGTTGATAGAGAAGTATAGGAAAGGTCAGAAGGAGTTGCAGTGAGTGTTTGTGGATTTAGAGAAAGCGTAAGGAGAGAGGAGTTGTGGTATTGCATGAGGAAGTCAGGTGTGGCAGAGAAGTACAGTACATACCAAAAGTTTGGACAAACCTTCTCATTCATAATTCATAGTTTTGATGCCTTTAGTGTGACTCTACAATTTTCATAGTCATGAAAATGAAGAAAACTCTTTGAATAAGCAGGTGTGTCCAAACTTTTGGTCTGTACTGTATATATAATATATATAAACTTTTGGTCTGTACTGTATATGAGGTGGTGCAGGACATGTATGAGGACAGTGTGACAGCAGTGAAGTGCGCAGTAGGAACGACAGGCTGGTTTAAGGTAGAGGTGGGAATGCATCAAGGATCAGCTCTGAGCCCTTTTCTGTTTGCAGTGCTAATGGACCAGTTTTAGGATGAGATCAAAAGGAGTCTTCATGGAATATGATGTTTGTTAATGATATTGTGATTTGTGGTGAGAGTAGGGAGCAGATTTAAAAGAGCCTGGAGAGGTGGAGGTTAAACTGGAGAGAAGGGAAATGAAAGTCAGTAGTCAAGTCAAGTCAAGTCAAGTCAGGTCAAAAAGCTTTTATTGTCATTTCAACCATATATAGCTAACGCAGTTCACAGTAAAATGAAACAGCATTGCTCCTGAACCCTAATGCTACATACAACAAGAATTATAGAAACAGAAAACACAGGGCTATGGACTAGTAAGTGTCCTCGCCACATAAAGTGCATGTGTGCAACCTGGTGCAAACAGTGCAAAGACAACACAAGACAGTGCAAAACAACACAGGACAGTGCAATACAATACACAAAACACAAAATAGCTCCACCAGTAAACCTGTTGTAAATAGACAAAGTGAACAGTAGCAAAAATGTAAACAAAATGTTGTGCAAAGAGCAAATAGCAGCAATCCAGAAAAGATGTGAAATAAACGGCATGTAAACAGTTTATGATAATGAAGTGATGTAATGTGAGTGGTACTAAAGACATGGGTGTGCAAAGTGAGTACGAATGTGTGTTGAGTCTGGTTTGTATAGATCAGTCACACAGTGTGTGTGTGTGTGTGTGTGTGTGTGTGTGTGTGTGTGTGTGTGTGTGTGTGTGTGTGAGTGTGTGTGTGTGTATGTATGTGAGTTCAGTTCAGTTCAGTTTTTTGTTAAGAAGCCTGATGGCTTGAGGGAGGAATCTGTTACACAGTCTGTAGGAGTAGGAGTAAGACAAGGTACATGTGTGTGGATGAGAGAGAGAACAGTGGAGGGGTGCGGTTGCAGGGAGAAGAGGTGGTGAAGGTGGAGTAGTTCAGGTACCTGGTGTCAACTGTGCAAAGTAATGGAAAGTGTGTTTAAGAAGTGAAGAAAAGAGTACAGGTGGAGTGGAGTGGAAAAGAATGGCAGGAGTGATTTGTGATAGAAGGGTATCTACTAGAGTGAAAGGGAAAGGACTATATAGGACTGTGGTGAGACCTGCTATGTTGTATGGTTTAGAGACAGTGGCTGGAGGTGGCAGAGCTGAAGATGCTGATTTTCATTGGGAGTGATGAAGATGGACGGGATTAAAATGAGTTTATTAGAGGGACCATGCATGTAGGACTTTTTGGAGTGAAAGTGAGAGAGGCATGATTTAAATGGTTTGGACATGCAGAGGAGGGACATGTGGTATATCGGCAGGAGAATGCTGAGGATGGAGCTGCCATGAAGCAGAAAAAGAGGAAGGCATGCAGGTAGTTGGTTTGAAAATGGCCTATGTAGAAAACAAACGAGTATGGATTTGGATAATCTGGTGTGGTGACCCCTAACGGGAGCAGCTGAAAGAAGAAGAAGAAGAAGAAGAAGAAGAAGAAGAAGTATCCTACATATGTATAGAAACAATAAATTACAAAAGTTCACACAATTTATTATATTTGTGTCGAACAAATAATACAAATACAAATATGTTGAATACTATGATTATATATATATATATATATATACAGTATGTTTAAATATAGCCATATATCAGATTTCTGTATGGGATATACTACGCAAACTGAAGACTATACTAAACTGGGCCAGCAACATCTGCTAATTTCTAACTGGTGATCTCCTTTTCCATGCACAACAGTCTCTAGTGTTTACACAGAAAGGTGCAATAAAGGAAAAAAGTCCAGTGATCTGCAGTAATGTAAACAGAAACACCTTTTTTGAAGATAGATGTCAACTAAGAGGAGCCAGACTGGATTGAGCTGACAGAAATTCTACAGATATCCGCTTAGTACAATTTTGTTAAGCAGAAAAGCATTCCAGGTTGCACAGCAAGTCGAACTTTGGGGTATTAAGATACACCAAAAAAACACCCATGTCTGGGTCAGTTTGAGCCAACCAAGAACTGGAAGCTGAGGTTGCAGTGGGCACAGGATCACCATAACTGGACAGATGAAAATGGGAAAATTTGTAGGAAAGTTAAAAGAAAGTTGTCCTGGCACACATTGGGTTTGTTAATATAAATCATCAAATGTATGTATTGCTGCTGACCATGTGGCTACTCCAAGCATGAAATTGCACCGTCACCAAAACAAAAGTTGCCTCAAACCGGTTTCATGAGCGTTACAAGGAGTTCAGTGTTCTTCAGGGGCCTTTCCAGTTCCCAGATCTGAATGCAATAGAACACCTTTGGGATGTGATTAAAAAAACATTCACCAGCATGAATTTGCACCTGAATAATATGCAAAAATGCAATCATGGCAACATCTCAGCTTGTCAAAGCTGATAATAAAAAATGATAACAATGTGTAGTTAATTATATGAGAGTAGAAATAACAGGTCGAACCTGGTTATTGTTTTTGATGATCAGCAGTTATTGGTTATTGATGTGGATGAATGTGGATGTTCAAGACAACACAAGCAAAAACATACGTTACTAAGAGTAACAGAATAAGTTACTAATAAGTTACAGAGCCATTCTTTTAGCCAACGCAATCCTACAGAATTATATAGATTTAATCTTGAATTTCAAACACTTTAGAGTGAATAATACATGATTCATATCAACTTCCAAGAATATCAACTGCCTCTGAATAATTGATGGAAATTTATATAATATGTATGTGTCTCAGGTAAATGTTTATTGACTTCCCCAGTAACTGCCCTGAGTTTAAAAAAAACGAAAAAAAAAAACGTCTGGAGTCATATTTATTATTATGGAGTCTGGAGTATTATTATTATGATTATTATTATTATTATTATTATTATTATTATTAGTAGTAGTAGTAGTAGTAGTAGTAGTAGTAGTAGCAGAATTACTACAGTGATGAAATACTAAAGCATGCACTGATTTGCCTAATGGAAAAATACATTATTAATTGCCTATTTATTATTAAAGCAACCTTATACAGGTGTTTTTTTTTTTCTTTTCATATATATATTTTTCGATTGTACTTATTACCAAGTGAAGTCTACACTCAAGAACATCTGAACATGACACATTTTCAGTCTTCCATTTCTAGGTCGTAAATTATTGCTATGACTCATTTTTAGAAACAGCACTGTGTCATTATGTATTTATTATGTGGACTGAGAGCAGTAGAATAATGTAATTCCAACACTTTCTCATGGAATGAATCCCAATTTGAGCTTTACACAAAAAAAGACAAAAACGTAACTATTCCTTTGTTGAAACGAAGCAATAATGTCTCATTTGCAGTCTAAATTTCTTTCAAAAGAATACAAAAAAGAGAGTGTGTCCTTTGAATTGTCCCTGGTCTGATTGTGTCCTATCTTACACCCACACACATCTTGTGTGTGCATGTTCTTATTAGCAGTACTATCTATATCTCATGCTAATTTCTGAGAGGGAGAGGGGCATAAAATGAGAAACTGTAATCTACAGACTGTGGACTGTTATCTGCTAGTTACACTCTGGGAATACTAATTAGATTTAGTGTTGTATATATGTACATGGCAACAACTGCTGTTTGCTGAAGAGATAAGAGGTGTGTTTAAATTCAGCTCACACACACCTATGCGTGTACACACATAGTTATTTGCAGTCTCTTCTATCGCTTCATCTCATCACTGTCTCGCATTTTCAAGATGATTGAACCAAACTGTGTGCAGGTGAGTTGTGCCCAAGAGTGACTGCCCAACACAAGATTTTACAGCATATGGTTAGCTCTGCCATAAAGAGATATAGATCCATAAACCAAATTTGTGAAGATTTCCATGCTAATAGTAGCATTTACCATCTGTCTGCCATTTATTTGCTTCTCTCTATCCCTTCATCCCCATCTTCAATGTACACAAAAAGCTTACACACCAATTATCATGGCACAAAATAGCCAAATCTTGGCTGAATAACAAAATCATACTATATACAGAGGCACTAATCAGACTCAGAAGCGAGATGTACAGTGCAACAAGGGAAATTATGAAATCTGGCAAGGAGGAATGAGAGAGAAATGAAAGGTTCAGCCATTATTGTAGCACATTCATATCTTGAAAGAAGACAGCACATTCCTCCCATAAGAATCAGCTCTAATCCTCGGTTAACAATTATTTCAGACAGCCTGAATGCGTCTGTACATGTTATGAATATAATCATGCAAATTTCAGAATGGTTCATCCAAATATGCCTGTAAATCATGTGCTGGAAAACAATGAAATTATCAAGTATTTCACACACAATGCTTTAAATGAAACAAATGGCATAACAAAAAAAGTGTTTTTACAAACAATAAAAGCAGAAGTCAGGAAGACAGTTTCCTTTTTTATTCATTCCATCACGCTTCCAGTAAAAATTTAATCTATATGTTATTGGTGATTCTAAAAGTTTCTTTCCTGAAAACTATTTTTTGTTCCTATGGAAGGATCCAGCTAGTTTGTGTGGTTCTGCAACCTTCCAAAATAATCCACCTTAATACATTTGGTAAACATTTATGTGGATGTAATAAAAAAAAATTTTTAATGTTTTTTTTTCTTAAACAACACAGGGGGAATTGGCCCTGTTAGCTGACTATTTATACTAGCCATTTGCTGATATTTAGAATGTATGGATTGTAAATGTGTTATATACATTTTGAATGTTTTAATTATTGTATACAACCTTCAATGGACAATAAGGTTCTGTCTAACATACATCCCTCAAGCTGGAACATTGTTAAGAAAACTCAAGAATAATTAATGCCAGTGGTTTAAAAAGAAAAAGTAGGAGGTTGTTCAAGTGTGCAGATTTCTCTAGCGATTGGTGTTAGCTCTTTACTGGAACTCCTCAGGCTCTGTAGTGTTCTCATTATATAATCTGCCTTTTCGTATGCTTTATTTTCAGTGGGCTGCAATTTAGCCTGTTGCCAAAATTCTCCTGTTCTTGCATCCTCAAGGCATTCTGGTATGGTAATGCCAGACAAGGATTCTCAGAACTGCAGCCACTTTTTTTCTACTCTAAATTATTTTCACACAAGTCAGGGATTTTTTTTCTTTTGAAATATTAAGGGTTCTTCATGAGAGGACTTCTCAGCATATATTACAGGAAAACATGCACACAAGGGATTTGTGTGTTAATGAGTTTGTGCTGATGAGAGGAGTTGCATTGGAAGAGATTTGAAAAGCTGTTTCTTTGCTAGAGCGAGAAGGCTGCAATGCCAACAGATTTTCATAGTTAGAACTTCATATGGGAGTATGATCCTGACTGAGAGAAAGTGGCTACTGAAGATGAATGGTATTTGGAAGGATTTATATAATACAAATATCAATTAACAAATGATTTTGGTATGTACTAGGGGGTTGGATTAAGATAAACACAAAAAATAAATAAACATAATATATCCAGAGCTTCATCATTGTTAGAGAAGTAAAGAAAAGAGTGCAGACAGGGTGGAGTGGGTGGAGAAGAGTGGCATGAGTGATTTGTGCTAAAAGAGTTTATAGGTCTGTGGTGAGACCTGCTATGTTGTACGTTTTAGAGACAGTGGCATTGAGTAAAAGACCGGCGGTGGAGCTGGAGGTAGCAGAGCTGAAAATGCTGAGATTTTCATTGGGAGTAACGAGGATGGACAGGATTAGAAATGAGTTTATTAGAGGGACAGCGCATGTACAACGTTTTGGAGACAAGGTGAGGGATGATAGAAGAATGCTGAGTATGGAGCCACCAAGAAGGAGGAAAAGAGGAAGGCCAAGGAGGAGGTTTATGGATGGAGTGAGGGAAGACATGCAGGTAGTTGGTTTGAAAGAGGCAGATGTAGAACACAGGGTAGTATGGAGACAGATGATTCGCTATGGCGACCCCTAAAGGGAGCAGATGAAATAATAATAAGGAGAAGAACCAGAGTTTCATCAAATCCCACTCAAACTTCATGCCAATCTGTAGAAAAGCCTGAACCCAATCTGCAAACTATTGACAAGATTAGTTGCTTCTCATTTCACTAATGGGACTCATGTAGGTAAGCATGGGGTCATTTGTAACAGAGGTCAGTTGTTACAATACAAATTGTTCTATTCAGCAACAAGCCACAGTGGAGACACAAACTCTGCGTATTTTGACAAAGCTCTGAGAAACACAATCTTTTTTTTTTCTTTTTTTTTTTTAACAAATTAATCTCAGAAGCTCAGAGGAATTTCTCATAAGCAGGGAAATCTTGAAGTATAAATTTGTGGTCATTTTGTAATTTTTGAATGATTTAAAAAAAAAAAAAAAAAAGTTTCATTTGGTACAAATATTTTGCACCTACATAGGAGTTTTTTACTGAATAATAAAATACTTCTTTCTCTAGCAGACTCTACCCATAGTCCCCATTTTGGTCCTTTTTATTACATTTTACATATCCTTTGAAATTTGCATGAAAATGGTTTTCTCAGATCTGCAAAGGCCACCTAGAAAACTGATATAAATATACCATGACATCTAAATAGAAAAAAGCATTCTGTTGCAGCTGATGCTTGGTGAATTAAGGCTGTAAAATATATATACTTTTAAGTCAGTTATCATAAATCATTTACATAGGCATTAAAAAATCATTTACATAAGCTTTAAAAAACACAATATGAGCTATAGAAAAACTATATGAAATGTCTAACATAAATAGCATTTTAATAATAATTTAAAATAATCCACAGTGAAGACCCAAATGACTAAATTTAGGAGCTGTGGTGGGACCTGATCCACCTCCTCCTACCTAGGTGGATTTAAATGAAAAGACCCAGGGGTGGAGTAAGCTCAGTGTGTTTCAGGCTGAAAAATGTGCTTTAGAGCATCTCATTGATTAGGTTTAGGAATTAGGCTCATAAGAAGATTTAGATCAGGTTCATTTTCACCCCTGGACATGTGGTAGTGCAATTAGAATGTCTATATTAGTTATGCAGCATTGGTAAACTACAGCACCTTTTGAGAATATGCTTCCTTAAATTTACATACAGTAAAAAAAAACAAAAAAACACCAGTCTTCCAACATTACAACCAACTCCATGAACAACAATCCATAAAAGCAGGAAAATAGAATTAAATACAATAATAAATATTTATTGCTAATTATAGCAATATTGAAGTATTTGTTGAACCACATCTTCAAGCTCTGACAGCCCTAGAGGACAGGCACATTCTAAAAAACGATATATCATCTCAGGTCCAAATGGTCCTAATGTGTCCTGACAGATTATTTCTGACAATCTAAAGCAGAAAAAAAGCCAGAGGATCTGGTCTGCTGCTGGCTTTCTTCAGAGCTGCAAACAAGTGCAACAGCCATGCAAGGCTGTGAAGTGCTGCGGGCAATCTGCTGACACCCTGATGATGAGATGGATGATATCCTTTAAAAAAAAAAAAAGCCAACAGAGAAGCATTCAAGCAGCTGCAAGTCAGCAGATCCATTGAGTTTATAGAGCACAGGGGAGAAAGAGCACTGCCTCAGCCCTCCGTGTCCTCTAATGGCATTTCGCTCATCTAGCAGACAAAGGCTTTCTGTACTGTGTTCAGGGATGTCCGCAGTGTGTAATGCACTCCTTGCTGGTTACTATTATCATTATAAATATCATCATTTATCAGTTGAAAGCCTATAAAACCTTAAAGTATGATGAAATTGCAGAATCATTATTTTCCCATGCTTTTACTACAGAAAAGACATAGGAACTATAGAGAGCTATCAATAATTATTTTCAAAGGGCACCCATTAAGTAAAAATGAGATTCAGGATAATGCAAAGGTCCCTATACCTCAATTTAACACTTGAAAGCGCAATATCTTCCAAAATATATAATATACGTTTTTTTATAATTTTTTTTTCAGAACAACTCTGAAACCATTTAAAGGAAATCGTTTAAACTGCAATTACATGTGTCAACAGTAGTTTACCATGAATAGGAGCGATTACACTATGTGTTTTTAGTAAGAAATTATATTCTAATTTTCTATTGTATGGAGACTTTGGGAATACCCTGTATTTATTTGATATGAGAAATGGTCATAGGGTGCCAAATTGTTATGAGATATAATAATTATTATTAGTTGTAATAGTAATAGTCATACTAATAGGAGTAGTAGTAGCAGTAGAGTTGTAGAAGTAATAGTGGGTGTCGTAGTAGTGCTTGCCACATTATGTTATTTTCTGAGGCGCTGGATTAGCATTTTGCCCCACCCTCATTTACCACAGTGGCTTGCTGTATCCCAGTGTGGCGTTGGCATTGAAATGGGGGAAAGTTGCCAAAGATGCAGACCTCTGCTTGCAGACCAGGAAAAGAAGAATGTATTTTACAATGTGTGGCCACATAGTGGAACTGTTATTATCACCCAAGGCACATACAAAGCAGTGCAAAGGCAAAGGCTTCCCTCTGAGTTTTGTGTGTGTTCTGAATATCTTTGTTGGTTGTTAATGGATTCGGTTTGATGGGTCTTCGTATTCACCGGATATAAAAGTGCAGAAGGGGAAACTCTGTTATCTTCTTTCATAACGGAGAAACAGAAAGAGCGAGGTGATCAGCTTGAACACTTGAAAGCTGCAGAGAGAAAGAAAGAAACGCATCCTCCCCATTGTCCCATTTTTCTCCTTCCGATTGACAGCTCGGGTGCCTGATGCGTTTTCCTTCTCTTTTGACCTGTGTTCTGCCGCACATTCAGAAAACAACATGCTCTTGTGAGCTAATCAAAGACCAACGGAGGGCGGACTCCTCCACTTCACGAAAGAGAGACGACATTCAGGCCTGTCAAACATGGGCTGAGCAGCAATGAAGAAACATGCTTTGTGTGGCCATTTCTCTTGAGATGGTGATGGGATCAAGGGGAGGGAGGTAGGGAGGGAGGAGAGGAAGAGGAGTGAGATTGGGGCGAGCAGTAATGAGGCTGAGTGGAAAACATTTCAGCTTGTCTCAATGGACAATCAGTAAGATGTAGAGCACAGCTGCTGCTGCTGCCAGAGATGGAGAGAGAGACATTAAGAGTGAGAGAAAGAGAGAGAGAGAAAGGGGGGGGGGATGGGGGGAACCTGAATCAGCTCCTGCTACTCTTCTCATTTTCTAACTATTAAATATTTAATTTCCATTAAAGTCAGACACCCAACAATAGCTGGGAGAGATTTAGCCTTTTTCTTTTTGCATTGCTTTTTGCCTTTCATGCACTAAAATGTAAAAATGAGGCTTGCCACTTGTTCCTAGAGGCAATTCATATTTTAATGTACTATTCTTTATTTTTCTTTAATAAAAAAAGAAAGATACAACATATTCAAGACACCATATGTGAGTGACTGTAAGATTTGAGCACTGCCTTTTTTTCTGGTAGTTTTGGAGATTGACTAACACATTTTATAATGCAGATCTAAGATTGCATATTGTTCCTATAGTGTATATAGCTACTTATATTAATGAATTCTGGCTGAATGTTCTTGCTGAATTCCTGCTGAATATGTTTACATGTATGTGCAACACTGTAATGCATAGGCAGACTTTGAGAACCAAGGAAAGACAAAACAAGAGCATGAGAAAAGAAGTCAGGAAGAAAAACAGATACAGGAACACAAACAACTTAGTTGAAGCAAAATGGGGGAAAAAAAGAAAAGAGAAATGATACAGAAGCAGATCAACAATGATGCATTACCATGACAGCAGACAGATGTGCACCTCATTTTGCTGTGTTCCCTGTGACCCCTACTAACAATCAAACACAAGCCTACTACGTTCTCTACAAACTCTGTGACACCAGGATGATGGTGCCCTAAAAAAGAAAACATCTCCTTGAGCACTTCATATATCGTCTCTGTGACGCTGACCGTACTTCGTCTGGGAAAATGAAGGCCATTTCACAAGATGAATATATCTGTATTTCTCATTTATTTTGAGCAGGGTATGGTTCTTTTAGTGCTTCGGGAAGCGTGTTTGTGCGCGCACGCGTGTGTGTGTGTGTGTGTGTGTGTATGTGTGTGTGTGTACTCTATACAGTTGTTGCAGGCGAAATAGAAAATGCTATGGGGAAATAGAGCTCTCAGTTCTATAACCTTTTCTCTGACAGCTATGATAGGTTTCAAAAATGACTCTCTCTCCCTCTCTTATTAGAATTAGCACTTCCACACAAAATGCCAGTGCAAGCTGTCAAGTGGAAAGTTTTAAGGGCAAATTCTTTGACAAGCTCGTTTTTGCTTTGCACTCACATCACTTTAGGTATTTGGAAGTGCATGTGTACACATGCACATGTGCATTTCTGACTGCAATTATGCTCCTACTATATAATTCCTATCTGTATTGAAGTCACTGGGCATATCACCAAGTTTGCACTTTTTCCTATCTGTTTGGTGCATGCTTTATTCATACTTCACTTGTTTAATGCCTTATTCACATATTGTCGAAGTGTCCTTAGGTAGATATAATTGGGATTTTTGAACCCTGCCCTTTTCTGTTCCATATTGTCAGAGCAGAAAGTTTATTTTTCAGCAAGTACTTAAGCTTAATCCATTAATCAATAAAGATCAACATTTGGTTGCATTAACCTGTCATGCTGGGAGACGATTGATTGTTTAATAAAAAAACAATGCGGTTCAGTTTTTCAGATGTGAAGATGCAGGGCGCACTGGCTATAGCAAAGCTACAAGACATAACAGATATATACCAGGAAAATTCTTTATCAGCCCCTTTCATGATTGACACCGATAAATGCAAAGGATTTAACTGTCGGACTGAAGGTTTGTGTATCAGCCATATATCAGATTATTTGGATGTGTAATGGTTTTGATTATATGTTGTTATTATATAAGCAAAGAATTCTTCAGTTCCACTTCTTGTATGTAGTATATACCTGCTAAACATTTAGTTACATAAATGCTTTTTTGTTTGTTTTGTACATTCTACACCTTTCTTACATTGCACTATAGATATATTACAGTGCGTCCTATTTATTTTTCTAAGAAATGAAAGCATGAGATTACTTTGTACACAATCTAAAACCATGCAATGCAGATGGTCAGATATATGTAGCGTATCAAAACTTTCCATTGCGGCTAACCTGTCTGATCATTCTAGTTTTGTGCACCAAGACCTCCCATAAAGTGCTCAAAATACTTTTACAGATTTAAGAATGAAATATGTGGTTATTGCTGTGTCCAAAAATCCTATTCTTTGTAATGCACTGATTGGATAACGCTTCAAATGAAATTTTTTTAAGACATTAATTTTAAATAAATAATACAATTATGTTGTAGCTGCAGGAGTAGTTTTAAAATACACAGTGAATTAGAGATGAATATTTACCTGCACATTTTTAAGGATACAAAATATATTTTAGTTTATCTGTCTTCCAAAATCAATTACACTGTTGTGTGGCTCATTTCGATATAACTGAAAAAGCTTTAAATGCATTTGACATATTACTGCCCCCTACAGATCAACAAAGCTGTTACTAATGGACTATAAGTTAGAGCAGAGGTCACCAACGTGGTGCCCACGGGCACCAGGTAGCCCGCAAGGACCACATGAGTAGCCCGCGGGCCTTTTCTAAAAATAGCTGTTTCCCACTGTGTTAAATCATTGTTGATGATTATTATGAGAAATGATCAGTGTCTTCACATAGATCAATAACATTAATTATTAATAATAACAAATAATAAAAGGTAAATTGAGAAAATCTGTTATTTCAGATCAAACTGAAAACTGTGTGTATCAAACTGGTAGCCCTTCACAATAATCGGTACCCATGAATTAGCTCTCGGTTTCAAAAAGGTTGGTGATTCCTGAGTTAGAACAATTGGAAGATTTGGATTGCTAGAAAATGTCCAGTTAGTTCTACCAAATGTACAGCACTTGAAGTTTCTATTCTATATACTATATACCTATATCGATTCCAACCAATTTCTGTATAATATCTTCACTTTGAAACACATTAAATATAAAAGTCTGAAATATGTATAATGTCACTAATGATTCTTGGATGTATTTCTATTGATTTATGGGAAAATAGTCGTTATATGACTTACTGCTTAAATGGGGAGATGTTGCTAGCAAAATTAAAATAATAACAGGTAATAGATGAAGGTACATTCCTGAACCTTCAATCAAAGTACAAATAACCTGCTTGAATGTTAATAAAGAATAAGTTTTCTTTAAGTAGTCTTTTGACATTGGGACATGAGTATAAGTAAATTCATACTTGCTTTTGAACATATTTAAATATAAAAAATGCTAATCTTAGAGAACTATATTTTAATAAATTATGCAGTTCAGTGTTCATCCTTCAAAGGATCATACTGAACAATTTAAATGAGAAAGATTTCTCTGGTTAAAAGCCCACAGTGAAAGTTGCCTTACTCCAAGCAAACCCTCACAAGAACTGTGAGGTTCTTTCTTTCCTAAAATAGTCTTTCCTTGAAAATTAAGCTTTTTGGACCTGTTAGAGTAGAATGATGAGCAGACATAAAAGACCAAAGCACTGCTGTATCATTAGTGATGAAACAAAAGTCAATAATTCCCACAAGCACCCCTCTGTACAGGTAAAAAAAAAACTTTTTACAGTTTTAACATTTTTAAACTTAAAAACTGAATATTTGTAAAAAAAAATTAAATCCTGAATTCTTATATTAATTATAATGATTCATGCACACGTTGTTGAAGGAGGATTTTTCTTGTTGCATGTCCAGTATTTGCAGAGAGCTAATGGAATGTTATTTTCCTAGATACATTACATTGATGCAGGGGCATACAATACAATAAAGAGAATAAAAAGTGACAGATAAATCGGCTGACAGCCTTCTCTTGCATTTGAGGTTGCAGAGGTGTTGAAGTGATCAGAGCAGAAGCTTTTAGCAATGCAGTCAACTGCATTTTGCATGTTACTCTCCAGCCTGTCAGGGAGAGATGGATTGTCTCTTTTTTAAAATCTGGATAGAACTTATAAGATGATGGTAAATTGAAAACTGAGTCTAAGTGGTAAATCTCTTAGAGTACACAAAAGAAACCTTTAACCATTATAATGGTTAAATTCTGTATAATAGCTTTGATGTGGCTGATTTTAAACTGCCCTAATCATCCAATTATTGATTTGATTATAGAATTGTTATAAGCAAAATAACTAAATATTATAACCTGCGTTAATCTAAATGATGAGTGGATGGAATGGTAGAATATGGTGCAAGTGAACTGAAGCCACTGCAGGAAGTAGATACAAATGTTTTTTTTAACATATAAACCAAGATATTTTGAATAAAAAATATGTTAAGCGAATCTTCTCTCTAGGTAAATGAAAGTTCTGGCAATTGTTGAAAGCTATTTTAATGGCAATAAACCAATGAAAAATTTACAGTATAAATCAAATGAATATTTGTAATGTTAAACATTATTATTTTTGTTTATTTGCAATTCTTTTTTTTCTGTTTTTGGCTTCTCCCATTATGGGTCACCACAGCGGATCATCTGTCTCCATACCCCCCTGTTCTCCACATCAGTGGTCAGTGGTCAGATAATATTTTCACGGACTGGCCTTTAAGGTGTGGTGGATAAATACAACAAAATAAAATGATATGACCGGCATAAAAAAACAGTATTAGCTAAATATTATAACCAACAACAGGCAACATAAATAACACTGATTATCTCATTACATTGACAGCAAATGAGCAGTCAATTCTCTAAATTGATGGGTTGGAAACAGGTAAAATAGGCGAAAATAAGGACTTAGTGACTTTGTACAAATTGTGATGGATAAACATCTTGGTCAGGGCATCTCTAAAACAGTGTTTCAAGTATACAGTGGCTAGTACCTAACAAACTGGTCCAAGGAAGGACAATTTATGTGATGTGCTGGAAAAACAAGTCTGATCCATGGAGACCCCACCTCACATGACTTAAAGTATCTGCTACTAAAATATCGGTGCCCTTATACCACAGCACACCTTAAGAGGTCTTGTGGAGTCAATTCCACTATATATACAATCCAAAATTCTAAAACTACCTTGAGAATCTGGGAATTTTTTTAAATAAATGTATTTATTAATTTTATTCATCTAAAATAATTTTGCCATATTTTTGGTAAACACATTTTCCAAACAATTTTTTTAAGATGGTTTGACCACATCAATGATTATTTCACTTTTTTATTTTTAGTGTATAATTTAAATACAGCTTTAGATTGCTGTCTTTGTTTTATATCATAACACAACTGTAGGGAAATTAACCATTAGTACACGATAAATTGATGCTTAAAAAATGAAAAATAAAAAATCAACTGCTTTTATCTTCTGCAGTTTTTGGTTGCACTTTCTTTGCTGATATACTAAGGACAACTCATAATAAATAATAATAAGACCATTAATAGTAGATGGTAATTAGAATAAAAAGAATCAAGAATCAAGATTTATAGGCTCATGACTAACAAGGCCAAAAATATGTTTCATAAGGCCTTAGATCTGCAAAGAGGAGCTTCTTGACCTGTTGTTCTTTGAAGAGGTCTAGTTAATCATGTCTTCCTGCACTGAGCCATACTCCACACACTCCAAATCCTCTCTAGCTGATTACAAACAGACAGTTACAGCTGGTTATATTCAACCTGCACATAATGATGAAGCTGTAAGAACTCACAGCTGGCAAAAAGTACCCTCCAATCATGAGGGTTAGCGATGTCACCTTGTTCCATTGCATTTAAAGAGGTAGGTATCGAAAAAGTCATTGCAGATTCACAATGACACAGTTTTGTAGTGTCAACAGCTGGTTTTAGTTCCAAAAAAAGGCAATGGGCAAATGAACCAGGAATAAGATTCTAGAGACTTCACAACTATGAAAACTGGAGCACATGAGCACAAGTGTAACCAACTTTTATAGCTTTGGAATGGGATGTTTATCTGATTAAAAAAAAGGCAATAAAAGAATATTGATGAAGAAATTAAATGTTTGTGTAACCTTTATAACTATATTACAATTCTACATAATAATAGAAATGCAATGTCAAAAAGTTCAAAACCCTAATTTGAAAATAATAATGAGGACATTAAATGATATTTATTCATTGACATGTTAAACATGATTATTTTTGTTTATTTGCAATTCTTCTTTTTCTTTTTTTGGCTTCTCCCATTGGGGGTCACCACAGCAGATCATCTGTCTCCATACCCCCCTGTCCTCCACATCAGTGGTCAGATAATATTTTCACGGACTGGCCTTTAAGGTGTGGTGGATAAATACCACAAAATAAAATGATATGTCTGGCATAAAAAACAGTATTTTCTAAATATAATAATACTATTGAATCCACTGTGTTGATTTTTGTTAATTTTGCTCGCTTGGGGGTTTTAATTTAGCTGTAATGTATTATGTGTTACCGGCCAGAGCAGCCCCTTTAAGAAGGTAGCGGATGACCGAGGCATCTTAACATGCATCAAGAGTGAGTCATAGACAGATGTGGTGGAGAGATTCTGGTAATTTTCCAAAATAAAACATTGTACAGAATCAGATAATAAATAAATAGGAAAATATAAGTTATGTATTTTTTCTGTGCGGCCCGATACCAATTGACCACTGCTCTACATTTGCCTCTTTCAAAACAACTACCTGCATGTCTTCCCCCACCACATCCATTATCTGCCTCCTTGGCCTTCCTCTTTTCCTCCTTTCTGGTGGCTCCATCCTCAGCATGTTCCTACCGATATACCTCATGTCCAAACCATCGCAATTGTGCCTCCCTCACCTTGTCTCCAAAACGTCCTACATGCGCTGTCCCTCCAATAAACTAATTTCTTATCCTGTCCATCTTTGTCACTCCCAATGAAAAACCTCAAAATCAAACATACATTAATTGCAGGTCCCACCACAGTCCTATAAACTTTTCTTTCACTCTTGCAGATACCCTTTTATCACAAATCACTCCTGCCACTCCTGCCACTCTTCTCCACCCACTCCACCCTGCCTGCACTCTTTTCTTCACTTCTCTAACACACTCTCCGTTACTTTGCACTGTTGCCCCCAGGTACCTAAACTCCTCCACCTTCTCCACCTCTTCTCCCTGCAACCGCAACCCTTCACTGCCCCCCTCTCATTCACACGTATGTACTCTGTCCTTCTCCCACTGACTTTCATTCCCCTTATCTCCAGTGCGTACCTCCACCTCTCCAGGCTCTTCTCAACCTGCTCCCTACTCTCACCACAAATCACAATATAATCCGCAAACATCATAGTCAATATAATCTACACTATTGTGAATAGTTTATTAAGCCTAAGAACATAATGAAATGAAAAAGGTAAAAACAAACTGTAAATTAATATTAATAATAATAATAATAATAATAATAATAATAATAATAATAAAATAATGCTAATAAAAAAATTTAAAATAAAATATTTTTCTTCATTTGCTCCTAGAGGTATGAAGCCAATTGCATTCAGTTGTAGAAATAGCATGCCACATAGTCCTACACCATACTGCCATACTGCAAGAACTGTAGGAGTAATCAAATATTCATTATGATATTGATATGGTCTTGTTCTGATAGTCCTTGAATCTTGATCTTTCCCTGGAGACCTGTACAGTCTGCCAGTAAGTCTAAGTGTCTGTTCTGCAAAAAGATAACTTTAATTAACTCTGTGACTTCCTTATTTGAGTTGTTTAAGGTCTGGGCTGCTGATGCTGGAATGCAATTTTTTTATCTAAACAGTTTTAAATGGAGATGCAGTTATTGTGCAGCAACTTCAGCAATTTCTCCTCTCTTTTTCATTTTGCTCAGTCACTCTCTTTCTTAAAACGAGCTCTTCGATCTCTTACTCAAGGGGTTGGTGCTATATTTGGCCATTGTGCATTGTCGCAATCTCACCCTCTGCTCACTCTCTCTCTCTCTCTCTCTCTCTCTCTCTCTCTCTCTCTCTCTCTCTCTCTCTCTCTCGCTTTGTCTATTCATTGTTGTGTAACAGCAAAGCTTTAGCAAATGAACAGAAATGTATTTATTTATTTATTTGTGGTGTGTTGTTTTTTTAATAATTCAAAAAGTCATTATCCAGGTATGTGCTTAGTAACTTTTCTATGCATTTGTTGGACATTTGCCATTCACATCTAAAGTAGCAATGCAATATTTAATTTAGCAGCTATTAAATATTAAAATATGGTAATATCTGAACGATGTACTGATACAGCTGTTGCAGACTGTTTGCTCATCTATGTTTATCTGAATATAACTGATTGGGATATGGTGCACTGAGCTGCTAATCAACAAACACAAAAGTGTTTCTGAGGGATAAATAAGGGAAGCATCATCATAAAATAGCTATGTTTTAGTTGTATTAGTTGTTTATTTGTTTTTTTGCCAAATACTAGCTGCTTTGCTAATTAGGTTTTGCCAGAATTCTAGCTTTTTTTGCTAGCTATGTTTGCAATCATTTTAGCTGTTTTCTTTTTTAGCTATGTTTTGCCAGAATACTAGTTACATGTTTTCCTAGCTCTGTTTTGACAGTACACTAGCTAAATTTTGCTAGCTTTTTTGGCAGAAAGGTCAGATAAAACCACTTTACACATATTCTTCATGACAGCCTGGTTGTTTGCTTTTCTTGAGAGAAAAACACAGGCCAGGATGCTGGTGTACTTTTTGTTACGTATTATTAGTGTTTCTCCTTTCATCTTATGTTTGTCCTTAAATGATACTTCACACCATCTACTAAAGCCTGTTTTAGGTTGATTTATTTTCTTTTGATAAAGAGAGATAAACATATAGGGCTGGGTTACTGCATTAAAACCATCAGATGCTTACACTCCATCTCTCCTGCACTGTGAGGATGAAAACAGGAGCACTCTCCTTCAGTCTAAACTGAAGATGACGGTGAGGAGGAGATGTGTGGTTAGTGGGCCATGCACTTTTTCTATGACCCTTTGGGATTCTCTGTGACAGCAAGGACGATGGTTTGGCTGCGAGCTGCGTTCACGGGTGAAGATATAAATATTGAACAGGTGGCTTCCATAGCGTAGCGAATGGCTCAGGAGAAGATGATGATGGATTTGGTGGCCAGAAGCAAGACTGCTCTTCCTCGATGCTCAGATTAATTTCCACCCTGTACCTGTCACTCACAGCTAATGGATGCTAATACAAGAGGCTCTGCTAATATAACCTCTTTCACTGGAAGTCCCCCCCTCTTTCTCCATAATGCAGTGTATATGAAGAATGCCTTAAAAGTGACACCTTTTTATTAACAAAAATAGAGAGATTTACCTCAGAAAGGTGCATATTTTAAATATTTTGGCTTATGAGGACCTTCTCCTTCCAGACTTTACTAACCAATCCACATTAATCATCTATCATTGTTACACATGTTTACTTGTGCTGTAGGTGATTACAGGGTCAAACACATCTGCTCCTGCTCACTTTCTCAATGTTTCTTGGATTGCGCCTTGTATTCTCAATGATCATGAAACTAACACTTATATAATAACAGATGGCGATACTAATAACAATACAACAGATGGTAGCTTTAAGGCAATAAGTCTCCTCCATTAAAAAAAATATGGGCGCTATAACATACAGTGATGCAGTGGCTTTTTGAGTAAATACAGAAATTAATCTAACGCTTGCAAGATTGTGAACACATTTATCCCTTTTCAAAGTAATTGATTGATGTTCAACAACACTACAAACACCCTTCAGAGCTGTAATAGACATATTGATGAACGAATCACTGCTCCTCACGCCGACCTGTGAGCCTGATCGAAATGTTTGACAGATGCTCTCAGTAAGGTTAAAACTAACAATGCCTCCTTTATTAAAAGATTTTACAATGCTAGAGCTACCCACACCTTTAAACGTTTAAAGACAACATAAAATGAAAATCATTAAAACATATATTCTGTAACATGGCTTATTTTTTTATGAAACCACTTTTCAAACAAGGTGAGCTATATGACGCTTGATCTTATATCACTTTTAAACATTTATTTTTCCTGCCTGAGTTTATAGAAATCAGAAAGCATTTAAAAGGAAACCCATGCATGTTCCTTTTGCTGATAGGCAACAAACTGGGTGAAAGGTCAAAACGCACAAGAAAGTAACAATGAATGACAAAAAAACATTCTGTGGACAGATATAAATTATTATTTTTTTGGCTCTAAAAGAAGAACTTATGTAGACTTCCTCACTCCTACAGTCAAACATGGAGGTGGAAGTTTAATAGTCTGAGGTTGTTGTTTGGAGCATGGAATTCTGGAGACTTATTCCAGGTGAATCAAACCAACATGGCCACTGTTCCATTTGGCACTATCCAGTTATGCAGTTATGGACTGCTGCTTATGTGAACCAACTTTATTATACAACAAAACAATGATCTGAATCATATGTCCAAGATATGTAAGCATTATTTTGTGATATTTTGAGATTGAAATTATTTTGACTTATAAATAAGACAATGAATTCCAAAGTGAATCATCATTTTTTTCTTTATTTGGTCAGGTTTATGATAGATCTGGAACTGCTTCTAAGAATATGGTCATGAGGCAAAAAATCACACTGAATATTACATTGGTCCACCAAAACACACACACACACACACACACACACACACAGACTAACCCTAGTCTGTTAGGCGGAAGGAAACCAGAGAACCTAGAGGAAACCCACACAGACACATGAAGATGTACATCTCCACACGCTGCTAAATGGATTTGTTTACACCCTTCTATTGTGTCCTTGTTTGTATGTCATTGAACTGCATTGTGCGGGATGGCAAATTGATGCATCTTCTAACATGCACTACATAAAATAATCACTACTGCTTGTGGACACAAAGAGCAAAATGTCACTGAGGCATGTGCAAAGTCGGTAAACTGATATCGACTCCCCCCGCGTTTTGGCACAAAGATTAATTTCCTGTGGATAATTAACCCTTGCATTGTAGAGGCTCTTCAGATAGCTGTAGTCATCCCAGGAATGAAAGATGATGCCATAAAACCTCTCTAAGGCTGGCTGACCCTCCTCAACCCCCTCATTTAGGGCAGTAAATACATGTGAAATGGGCTTTAATCCCCGTCAGGCAGAGTTTATGGCCTCTCACCATAATGATCTCAGATAGTTACTGCAACGCAAAATGGAGTGTGTACATGTGTCTGTGTGCATGCATGACTGTGGGTGGGTTTTTCAGTTGCATATATTCCTTCATTTTCCCACAGACAAAATGGGAAAAAAGATAACCATATACTATCTTTGTACAAGGGCTGTGAAATAGTGTCGAGAGAGACGAATGGGGGAGGGGGAGCGGCACTCTTGAAGTAGCATATAGGAAGGAAATAATAAATCGTAAGTGTCATGTTGTGACATATAGGTGCAGACTGCAGAACACTCTGTGGCCTCCCAATGCCTGTAAAGTTAAAGGTGTTCTTGAGAGTGTTGCTGCTACTTGATGCTGAACAGATGACCCATTTAAAAAAAAAAAAAAAAAGCTAGCATTCCATCAACTCTAAAATATTCAAGGTTACAAACGTTTGGAAAATGATCTTAGATTGATCATATAAAAATACCATTTTAACTTCTTTCGCTGGGATTTTCTTTTCTTTTAGATTGTTTTCTCTGTGCTCTCATTTGCAATCAATGTATGCCTATTACGCATGAGATCAATAAACACATTTGTTATTGAAAACACAATTCAGCTCCATTTGGAATAATATAGTGTGATCAATAAGTTCTAAACCATATAGCAGCAGCCTGAGAGAGCTAGTAAACAAAGCTACACTCCCTCCATCTCTCTGACTTTTTCTCTCCTCTGTGCTACACCCAATCACCCCGAAATGTGTCCCAGAATGCTTTGTGTTCTGCAGCAGGTGTCCTCTCTCAGTCATATATCTTCATTTGGTGCTGCTGCTCCTGCTCTTAATGACGAGAGGGTGGGGTGGGGGACATATCACCTACCTCTCTTCTCTAGGCATGCACACCTCCATCACCCACTGTTTCTTCCATCCTTACAGCCAGAGTGCTGTATTGAAGCCCCCATTACCTCACATAAAATGAAATATGCTTGACAAGAAAACTGACCCATTTTACAGTCATGGGGTACCTTCCCTCAAAAACATGGCTGATTGAGGGAAAAGGAAGCATTTGCTAAAACCAACAAAATTGCAACATTTGTGGGAAAGATTGGGCGGCCATTCATCAAGTCAGCAGCCCAGATAACCGCAAGTGTTTATAGTATGAGTAGTGAGAGCTGCCATTATTCACATGCACTATGCATTAGTTGTGCTTATCAGCACTTGTTCTGCTTCCGCCAGATTTTCCTCCTGTCTGGCGACTTATATATTTACAATTCAGAGGTGTTAGAACAGTTAGGTATAGGAAACAGGAGTGCCATGATAATCATAGCTACAAAAAGGAGAAAAAAAGGATAGTTGTTTGTAGGTAGCTGTATATGTTAGTGTGGTAGTAATGCAGTGATTACAAATTCATTATGTACATAGAGCATGCACAGAAAATGTGATTAAATATATGAACTTGTTTTGCATGTTAAGGTTGGATTAATCATGGACGTACATCACATTTACTCATGCAGCAACACTGCCACCTGCTGTTTGGCCTTCTCTAATAGCATGTTGTTCCATTTCTAAATAGGACTAAAAACGTGGACTTGTTTAAACGCAAGTCAGGTAAACTTGACAAAGCAGAAAATACTGCTGCATCACTGATCCAGGGTTTGATCTAGGTAACTGCCCCACTACCTAAAAAATATTGGATGCTTTATGGTGGATCATCTACCCCTTTTGTGGAAGTGTAATACAGTGGCACAATCTATATCTAGATCCGTTTATTTACACAAACATATTTGTATCCTAAATTAAAACTAACGTGGTCTGTGGTCTTTGTTTCTCCCAAAAGATTTATTTCTGATAATTTGGATACAGCTACATTCAGGATCGCAGTTCAAATGCACCCGTTATTTTAAACAGAGGCCATGCAGCACTCTAAAAACAATAATGAAAAGAAAAAGAAAAAAAAAAAACAAGAAAAAGAAAAATTCCTTTTCATAGCAGTATCTACCATATAACAAAGAACTGGCTAATTTGTAAGAATAAAACTGAATAATGTTTATTCACAGCTGCATTATGAGGAAGACCATATAAATCACCCCACAAGGGTTTCAGATCTGATTCATTTATTAGCAGTCAAATTTCAAGAAAAACAATTTTCCCAAACTACAGGTATGTCGTTTTTGTTCTTTTGTCCTGTTGCAATCAGTAAGATTTGCAGATAAGATAGAAAATGTGCTCCTTTATTCGCAACAACCCTTAAGTAGATGAACAAATGTGCAGATGTGCAATTCAATGAGATTTTTACATTTAAGAGTTTGGAATGCTCAAAAAGGAGTTTTTATTTTTTTTTTAATGCCACACATATTAGGAGTCTATTTACACAAACCGGTGGAAATGACTTTATAAAAAAAATCAGCTATGGTAAGGTTTGGTGACAGACATACTAAACCTTTCATTAGTCCAAAAACCATTAAAGCTAAATTCACTTTTAACTGAACGTGAATTTTGGGGACTGTGCCGTGAGCTACAGTGTCACAAAAAAGGCACAAAATCGTTTGAACGTTTAAAATTAAAATATGGTCATTTTTTTAATATGGATATTCATATAAGTGGCCAAACACAGTTGCTACAAAGGTTTAATAGAATTAATTGCATTCCACTTTTAACTTACATGTGCAGATATTGTACCAATATGTAAAATAATAATGGCAGTCTTTTTTTTTTTTTCTTTTCATTGTTATTGAGTGATTCAGTGCATTCTGGCTTGTAAACTTATTTGGAAATAACACATTTTATTGAATTCATTTGTAGTTTAGGGCATGGAACTACTAATACATCTAAAACATACTTACGAATTGCATTAACCAGGCAGAATTTGGTATAAAGACAAATCCAGCGACTTAAAGCTGTTGCCTGTGTACATTTAAAAGCACACTTTAAAAGCACTTGTGTATGCATTACATTTTCACACACAGGGTGTTCATGAGGATTTTGTTTTTTTAAGTTGCAACTATACATTTACAGCCTGTGTTTCTTTTCTTTTTTTTTTTTATTTTACTTTTCAGCTATACATGATTTGTATGTGAACAATGAGGATGATGGAAAATTGATACTGGACAAAGAGAGGATTTTTCCCCTGAATGTATCTTCAGCCTACAGGTTCCACGTTGCAAAAACGTGGAAAAAAAACAGCTTAGTGCTGAGTGGATTGCTCAAACAAACACCAGCCAATTATGCAAGCTTAAAAAAACAAAAACAAAACACATTTAGCATTTCTGTACCCCTACTTGATTCGAATGAGGTAGGCCTAGTACACCATTGCGGTCATGATCTGGTTTTGTTGGGGGGGGGAGAGGAATGGATGGATTGGTATAATAAACATATGATAAACTTATAGGGTCCCTCAAAACCGTTCACCCCAGAAGTTTCAAAATTGCACTTGATTTAAACACCAGTGTTAAATAAGGCTAAATTATAAATGTACACAGAATAGAGCTAGTCAATTACCACCCATGTTCTTGCCAAGGATTATCTGTCCTGCTGGTCAGCATTAGGCTCTGCCTCAGATGGAGTGTCCAGTACTGGATTAACAAATCCATCAAATTCCTCATCACATTGCTCACTACTGTCTTCAGCATGAGCACTGACGAAGTCGTTCTCCCATTCGAGAGCGTTGGAGTCCTCTGAAGCAGAAGCCGGCCCACTTCCCAACTGTTTCCCGGCAGGACGGAGTGCAGCTCGCAGGATGTCCTCTTCGGTCTTAGAGCGCTCCCATGCAGCACCCGTCCGATTCATACCTACAAGTCAATGGACATTTAAATAACTTTCCTTTTAAAAGTTAGTCGGTGATCTTTCACTGTACTTATTTATAAGTGCTACTGCATGTATTTACTGTATACCTGCTCATTATTGCAATTACCCAATAAAACAAATTATAGAGAAGTTTTCAAAGGAATGACATGTGCAGATACGATTAAGTAGGATTGAGAAAGTATTTGGTGTTTTTCCAAAATTTTGTGACTAGTTTAGAAAAATCAGCACCAAATACATCCTTAGATTCCTGCTATTAGAATCATAATTTGGCCAAAACAATGCTAATGTGGTTTTGTTTATTATAAGAAAAGAAAAAAAACAACAACACTATGCCTAATTGACAAACTCATACAGAGGCCTTTTCCTATTACAATCCCTTCCAGGCATCCAAAGCAGCTTGTTGTTACAAATAGCTGATTCCACCATGATATAACAAAAAGTGCTACATAAATTCTTTCCTCCTTATGTCAGGCAGCCTGTTCCTAGCGAGTCTGGACTTGGATATGAATGTATCTTAGCAGCATTCTTTACTGCTATTTTTGTGGCCTGAAATGAAATGCTTGCACTGACATGGTTGGAGCAACATGTGATATGATGTTAGTTAACACAAGCTCAGTTTGGCTCAGAGATGAACCATCAAAATCCACCCCAAGTGCAAACAAAGACCTCAGACTTGAAAGTCCTGTCCCATTTCTTAAAGCCAAAGGTTTAAAGCCTTTAATGTCAGGTATATTAAAATGCTCAGCTGCAACCTGGATGCCAACAGTTCCCTTAGAAACAATCCTTCTAAGAAAAGCCTCTCACGCAGAAAACACAACTTTGAATTAACAGTTAGCAACAGTCCACTTTGATTTTACTTGTTCAATGATCCCTTTTTTTGTGTCTGCATGTGTCTGTAATAAATAAGCTTTTCTTTACCCTCCTCATCCTCCCACTCAAGGTCCAGCGAGGTGGCATCATCATTAGTGGAGCGAGTTCTGCAAGTGAAGTCCCAGCTGCTCTCTGTATTAGGAGTCACTAAATTTGTCTCAGAGGAAAGTCCTGGAGATACACACAGAGCCTGGATATTAAGGTTTCATCATATTTGAAATTAAATGGTTAATCAAATTCAAATCTAATTGTGTCATATACACATTCATACAGAGTACTTGTAGTGAAATGCTTCTTATGACATAATACATTTCAGTAAATTATAAAAAGTATATTGAAAGTATAAAAATAAGTTTAAGAAATAGGTCCAAGAAATAATCTAATATATATTAGACAGAAAGGGATGATGTATATATGAGAGCTATTGCCAGAGGTCCAGATTTTAAGGGCCCCAGTGTAATTTTCATGTGCCAGTTGGGTGTTAAAGTGACAATTGTGCGTTTTCTGCAAAATAATTGTGTAATGAAGGAAGTGAGACAGAGAGAGATGTCCAGGTACTAGGTGGTCCCTGGTTTAGACACCACATGGGCTGTGGGAAGTAGCTCCTCCTCATACTCTGTGTTCACCTTCAAGATAGGAAGAAATTGTTGGGATGGCAGAGGTCCTTCACTATCTTCCTGACTCTAGCCCCGGTCCAGCACCCCTTGCTGTAGATGTCCTGCAGATTTAGGAGCTTAGTGCAGATAGAATGCTCAGCTGATCGCACCACCCTCTGGAGGGCTCACCTGTCCTGCATCGTGCTGTTCCTGGACCTGGAAGTCATGCTACCGGTCAGAAGGCTATCACTAGTGTAGGTGTAGAGAGTCCTGAACACCTGAGAGGGTAGTTTAAAGTCACTTAAGCATCTGAGATGACACAGATGCTGCTGGGCCTTCTTCACCAGGTTGTTGATGTCACCTAGGACCTTGAAATTGTCCATTCTCTCCACTGGGGTCCCGTTTATCTTTAGCGGTTGGTATGACTGCTCCTGCTTCTTGCTGAAGTCCACTATTAGTCCACCTCTTAGTCTTGCTGATGTTCAGGAGTTCATGAGACATTCCACAATGAGGTGGGATTGTGAATGGTGCAGCTTTTTGAGATACTAAGAAAACAATATACACTGGCATTTGGATCCCCAGGGGCTTTGAATATCTCTAAGCTGATCCCCAAATGCTATTTTAGTGTGTAATCAGATCTGGTAACAACTCTCTCTTACAGATAAAAAATAATGTAGTTTCGGGTTAAGTAGAACAGATAATTATTACATTAAATAAGATTACATTTATGTAATACTCTAATTTATATAAATACTAGCTTTCTATAAATTTTTAGCTTTTTGACTTTCGCATTAGACCAGGTGTTTGCACGAGTGCAGGTTCTAACAGTGTGTTGAAAGTGATGGCAAAAAATCTCTGGTTCCCCCTAGTGGCTGGTTGAAGTAAACATTATTTTTACTCTGACAGTTTCCATGTTCCATGAAAATAAACTGGAACAAACATCCACTTTAAGTTACAGCTACACAGATTATTTTCCAAGAATTAGATTATTACTTCCCAGTATTATTCCATGTCATAATATGATATAGGCATTAATTAGTGACAAATTATAAAGCTTTGATTAACATTGTGACTGACATCATGTTCTGCTGCAAAATGTTCTAAAAGACCTGCACTGTTGATCTGTGTGATTACCAGTATGCTTTATAATTTTATTGTATTAGCTACTTTGCTAACATTAGCTAACTAAGTGATTGGCTGCTAACACTAGTTAAAATCTATAATAATTTATTGGACTTTTGCCTTCAACATATGAAGGTGAACACTCAACATATCTTTGTAAGATTAGCCAGTCACTTATTTTGGAACAAACCACAGAGGGACAGACCATAGACAAAAACAATAAGAGGTTATAGGAGAATTTCTTGCAATATTTTAGCACCTTACATGCACTACTTTTAAATACAATGCTTTTATTAAAATGATAGTAACCTCAGCTAGCTAGCAAATAGAGGCACATAATCAGTCATGCCTAAAACATCTTTCTCTAAAATCTAGCACAATGGCATATGGTAATTTATAAGTCGCTAATTGAGGACCCAAATGTAGGCAAATGGGTCTGTGGTAGAGCAACTGGCCATCCACATGCATTTTCTGCACGGGCTTCAAGTTTCCACTGTGCATTCTCTAACAATTTTGTGAAATGGCACCCCCCCCATTTCAAATCCCACATAGTTACCGAAACAGTAACTATCACAGGCTTCTATGCAGTTTCTGCTTTGCGACACTGCTCACACATAATGTCAGGTTCGCAACTGGGGGATACGAGATTAATACTTGGAGAGGAGTGGTTGTGTCCAGTATTTTTTCACAGAGCAAAACCAAACTGCCACCTTACAATTCCTCACAGAAAACGTACAATATCAGCATTGAGAGGTTTGAAAACTCACGGCTGCTACGGAATGCCTCTGACTGCGCCTTCGCACTCTGCATGTACGCTTCAAACTCTCCACCCGATGGCCTGCGACACACACACACATACGCAAACACGTGTTACAGTGCATTTCTTTCACACTCCATGTTCAATGTCAATAATTTTTAAAAAGATTTGTTGATTAAGACATTATTGGTAAAAAAAAATAAAAAATAACTTCACATACTTCACACTTCTGGTAGATGAATAATTAAGTTTGTAGTCTCTGATAACAAAACAGGCCATTTTTTTGGGGGGGGTGGGGGGGGGGGTCATTTTAGCCCACTCCCTAGTTTTTTCTGACACAACTCTCCACCCGATGGCCTGCGACACACACACACACATACGCAAACACGTGTTACAGTGCATTTCTTTCACACTCCATGTTCAATGTCAATATTTTTTAAAAGATTTGTTGATTAAGACATTATTGGTAGAAAAAAATTAAAAATAACTTCACATACTTCACACTTCTGGTAGATGAATAATTAAGCATGTAGTCTCTGGTAGCAAAACGGGTCATTTTAGCCCACTACCTAGCTCTCTCCGACACATACAGTAGCGGACACTGATTCCATAGGAGGTGGAACTACACATTGTTGTTGCTCTCCGTATAGTCGTGTTTCTTACAAGACAGATATCTACCGTACATTCCAGGAAAGTACTGAAATGCTGAAAATCTGTCTCCTCACTTAAGTCCTTGTTGCAGATTTTGAGGAAAAATAAAAAATTATATATGCTCTGTCAAACCACATGTCTCTGGCAGACAGCTTGAGGAGAGCAGTGTGAGAGGATATTTCACACCATTAACTCTTACACAAGCTGGCTGCATAAGAATATTTATTTTAGTTGCAGTGTCTATCCTGGGTGCCTTAAGTTGGTGTCTAGACATGCATTTCATCATAGTGCTGACCAACTACAGTGGTGTGAAAAAGTGTTCTGATTTCTTGTTTGTCACACTTTAATGTTTCAGATAATCAAAAAAATGTAAATATTGGTAAAAGATAACACAAGTGAACACAACATGCAGTTTTTAAATGAAGGTTTTAATTGTTGAGGGAAAACTAAATCAAAAACTACACGGCCCTGTGTTTACTAATATTTGAATTAGTTTGATGATCTGAAACCTTAAAGTGTGACAAACATGCAAAAAAAAAAAAAAAAGAAAGAAATCAACACTTTCACACCACTGTATATCTTAATAACACATACTTTTATAAAACTGCACAATCCCACTGGCGTTCTCTGCTCGTACCATTTTATTTTCCTTTCTTCTCGTTGTCAACAATCGCTCGAACGACTTACATGAAATCCTGCGCTCACTATCTTACTGAGCATTACATAATATGTTGGTTTCCGAGTGCGAGTCACACTTACTGTTTGCGATGTGAGCCGTTGCCCTCTGCCTCGCTTTTCTTCTGTGCAAGCTGCTGCTTCCAAAAACACACATGACTTTAGTGATGACAGCCTACTGTGACAGATGGTTGATCATAAATCTCATATAAAAACAGCCAAACTGCATTTATTTACATCTCTTTTCCCCACATTTGTCCTGCAGACTAAAATGTGCATAAATGGGGTGAAAACAATATAAAAAAAAATGAATGCAAATAAGGATAAGTGCAACATAAAGAACAGATGTTAAGGGAAGGTAGGGAAAAAATTCTGTTGTATGTATAGTACTATTATTATTATTATTATTTATTTAATATTATTACTTATTGGTGTTTAAACATATCAGGAGTAGAATAAGTGACAGAAGAATGGCAAGAGGATTAGAGAAGGGCTGGGCGTGCTCAGTGTAGACGCCTCACCTCCTTTAGTTTGCGCTCCTTCGCGAGTCTCGCAGCCTCGCGCTGAGCTGCGACTATAGCCTCCTCTTCTAGCCTTAACTTCTCCTCTTGTGCCACTAACTGGGCAGAAATAACACAACAAAAAAGGGGGGACAGTAACGAAACCGAACAAAAGAACATAATGAATAGCAGGAATGAAAAGCAATTGAAAAGCAACACAGAGTGCAAAACATGGAAATAAAGAAAAACTTAAATGTAGGTAGAATCCAACTGCTTACTATATATTGCCTTTTAATTTGAATGAATTTTAATTTTTAGATATATTTTCTTTTACTGAAACAAGACTGATAAGGATTAGAAGGAACGACAAAATAAACTGGTTTAATTAACTTTTAAGTCCATGATGTTCCCATGAACTCTCGTTGTTTATGCACATTTTTTAGACGGACAGCAGGAAGGACAAGGCGAGGCACACGAGTAACAAGTCATACCTCAGCTTTCAGCTTCTCATCGATCAGTGTCTGCTTATCGGCAATAGCAGCGTAGTGCAGACCCTTCAGATGGCCAATCTCCTCCTCACTAATGGGCCTGAGCCAGATACAATAAAGGTCAGTCTTCATAGCTCTCCTGAGATTCCACAATTTATACATGTCAAAGTTGTGTACATCAGAATAGGTCTGACACCACTGTTCATTCATTATTCATCTTCATTCTCACTTGCTCAGAGCTGTACTTTATTACAATCTTGGCCTGGTTAGAATGGTGGTTAATCCAATGTGCACACTAATGCAGCTTTCGCTTTATTGCCAAGGAAACCCCAAAGAACCTTTCAAGACATTCGAGATTCTGCAATTCCCGAGGTCCTTAAACACAACAGTTACAGTTTGTAAATGATACTGATTCTTTATCTGCCTCCTTGTGTCAATAATCAGGACAAGTGCTCTTTATTTACACTTCCATGAGTTGATGACAAAAACCGTCATCAACAAACAATCCCAAAATCGGAGTCGTTTTTATATATATTCATTATGGAAAATATATGGAACAATTTCTCTGTGAAATAATTTGCTGATTTTTTTTTTAAATCTTATTTATCTTTTTTTATTCATCTCCAGCAAACATCATCATAGTGGTCCTGGAGACTATCGCAGGAATTTAATTCAGGAACACATTTATACAGGGGGGTAAATTAGCATTAAACAAAAAAGTGTAGACAAATCTTAAAAAAAAAAAAAAAAAAGGTTGCATCATAATCTTACTATTATTACTACTGTTCTTGTCCTTACCGGTTTGACACAACTGAACACGTTTAAGACTAACAAGGATCATTTGGCAGAGTATGACCTTGAGAGAAAAAAACCTGTTTAACCGAAATTAAAAGCCTGTCGTGTGTATAACAAGCTATTTATTCATACAAACAGTTTCCCGAGGCAACTCTCACAGATGCTGTGCCTCTGGATGAATTTGACCCACTGCTGCATCATCTGGACTTGTTCTAGGACAAAACCTCCACTTCACACCGACTACACAACTCTACACTAATATCAAATGTAACATAAATCATATGAGGGGGGAAAAAAATAATAATACATACCTGGCACAACTCTGGGAACTTTCACCCTGGGAAAAAAATATTATTATATTATTATACTTTATTATTCGAGAAAGCAGAAGACGTCATGTAAATGTGCAGGTTTATTTTGGGGGAAATGATTTAGTGCTCACCTCATCACTTTCCACAAGGTTCTCAAACTGCAACGTAAAAACAAATGATGAGATTCATCAATCAAAATGAAGTCATTAAATGTGTAAAAAAGAGACAAATGGAGAAAAAAAAGGCAGAAATGATAAGAGAGCATACCTCTATTGTATAGTGTTCTCCAGTTGTGCTACTTCTGAAGTATTTTGAGCTGTGGAACAGATTTAAAAAAAAAAACATAAATAAACAAATTCAAGTGCTACATTTTGAATTGAGTGAACAGTATTAAAGTGCAATATTTTCAGAATATTTTAGTGTCTACACGTTGAGGGAATTAGGATCTAATGGCTCCGGTTCATTCTGCAGCTTGTTGGCTTGGACACTTGGAAGAGGAGGGCTGGGTTACGGGGCGTGGCCCTATTAATATCCAACACGTATGTTAGCAAGCTGTCAAACTAATAGCAAAATAAAAACCACAGCCATCAACGCGTTATGTTTCGAGTAAAAGCAAAGTTTATTCCCGAAATAAAACGGCGCATTCTGCTCTTGGTATTGATTACAGCCGGTGCACCTGATCACGTGTTACTGTACTCACTCTGATGATTCGCTTGACCTTTTTATATCATTACAGAGGTTAAATATATAACATTAATATGTACAGCACACTCACCCTCCTCCTCTTTGGATCCGGTTCGCCTCCCTCCAGAATATCCCAGTACACTGAGTCCAGCAGTTCCCCATGGCATTGTGTCAAAGTACAGAGAGGCAGACTGGGAACAGATCAGATATCAGCCTGCTTTTCCATCCCACACAGATCTCCCTAATAACTTCCGGGAAACGCCAGCGCTAAAAGGATACCACATTATAAGACATTTCAGATTTACAAACGAAATGCTCCTAATGAATAACTACCAGAACTTGTCTCATACAACAACTATATCTACAGGCGGATAGCACTGGTGGCTGCTAACCTATTGTTTCCACTTCCTGCCAATAAAGCCACGTGATTAATCTTTAAACTACGGAAAGCCGTTTGGTTTAAACAATGCGCTACCGCGAGTCACCGCTAGGGGGAGACAAACGGCAATAAAATTGGCTGAAATAAAAATAAAAACAGAAAGAAAAAAAAAACTCCTGTGTTCAAATAAAATCAATACATTTCCTAAGGCCGTCGGTTGTTATTTTTTAGATTGATGCACTCTGTGTGTAGTTTTTGTGTCCCTGTCTAAAAGGCAGTCAGAAAAGTTATTTTTGCATTTTCGTCTGAGCTAATGGTTCACTGTTGGTGTACGTAGATGTGTGGCAACTACCAATTGTGCTTGGAAACTCAGGCTGCTTAGCAACTGTACTGTTAATTTCACATGGGTGGCACACAGCTAAAATAGTCATAGTCCTCTCGAAAATACATGGAAAGCCTTTCCACTTCACACACAAGAAAATGCACAATGCATTTTATGTGTTTTAGCTGCTGATTTATACTGGCACAGCCCTGAGTAACATATTTTGTATAGAGGCATTTTGTTGTAATGACTGTATTGAGGATATGGGATCACAGTGTTCAAGGACAGGTACACAGATATCCCAGGAGACCACAGATTTTCACACAAAAAAAAGAGAAAAAGAACACTGAGCAGCTACTGGGCAAACTAAGCATTCTTGGCACAGTAAATAACACTGTACTTTCAAACTGGAACGATAGTAGATGCCATCCACTCATAGTGTTATTCTTTTCTCCTCTACTGGCAAAAGATTGAGAAAATCTTTATAGTAGACAGACTGACTTTGTGCGCTCAAAGCCACACTGGTTCTGCCTCTGTGTCATACTATTACTGAGTTTTGATGCTATAACTGTACAATGCTTTGTCATATGCACTTCCATTTGCAGTATACAGTTAAATGTACATAAACTGAGGTTTGCATAACATTGCATATCTGAATGTGTGACATAACACTTCTTCTTCTTCTTCTTCTTCTTCTTCTTCTTCTTCTTCTTCTTCTTTCTGCTTCTCCCATTAGGGGTCGCCACAGCGGATCATCTGTCTCTATACACCCCTGTCCTCTAAATCTGCCTCTTTCAAACCAAATACCTGCATGTCTTCCCTCACTACATCCATAAACCTTCTCCTTGGTCTTCCTCTTTTCCTCCTTCCTGGTGGCTCCATCCTCAGCATTCTCCTATCGTTATACCTCATGTCCCTCCTCTGCACATGTCCAAACCATCTCAATCTCGCCTCCCTCACCTTGTCTCCAAAAATGTCCTACATGCGCTGTCCCTTTAATAAACTAATTTCTAATCCTGTCCATCGTCACTCCCAACGAAAACTGATATACAGAAATAGTAATATAATCTCTGAAAAGAATATAGAATTTTTGGTGATTTCTTTGGTTTATCACATAACTATTACTAATGCTATTGGCTTTATGCTCCAGTTTGTGCTCAGTTTTGTGCATTTCTCTGGTATAATAGGGCATTTCCGTGATATTATTTTAAGATTAGAATATGCAAGTAATCTATGGCAAAACAACCACTCCTTCATCTTAATCCAGCTTCTATTGTTGAGTTTAGAAACATGATATTCCCTTAAAACTGTACTGGATTTAACAGACAGGTAACACCATGTGATATGACTGAATATTTAGTCTGCATGGATTACCAAAGTAATTTTCCTAACTGTAGACTACTTGATTGGATTTAGGAACATCTATATTTATGCTATAATTATAGTTGATATGGTGCATAGGTTATTAGTCCTCCTCTTTACAATGTAGTATCATAACACAAAGTTCCTTCTCTGAGGCAACAATCAATAACACCTGCATTCATTATTACAACTGTGCAGGAAGCAAGGTCTAAAATGACTTGGTGTGCCAGAGATGTGTAGAAGAACTTTGAGTCCTGACCTCAGCATCAATAAAACACCTTTGAGGTGAACTGGAATAATAACAGTATTCCAGGAATCCTCACCTGAACTTAGTGTTTGACCATACTCATGCTCCTGCGGCTAATTGGGCAAAAAATAACCTGTAGACTTGTTCCAAAAAATAATGGATATGTATGTAATATCTTGACATAGACAGTCTGTTTATTTTTATGAACTATTTTCTGTTTATACTTGTCATATGTTATGTTAGAGTTAGAACAGTTTTGTCAATACCCCTTCTACTCCTGGTTCCGCTGTCCTTTTAGAAAAGAAGGTTGAGAGAAGTAGTCTCTTTACTTTGTACTTAATTGCGGGGAAAGCTGGGGTGGTATTTTTTTGGAGTTCCTCTTCATTAGGTGTATCTAATTTTAGATATTCACAACATAATAAGGTGTATAGGGATACTTTAAGTTGTTGCTTCTTTCATTATTTTGGATATATGTTATTATTTCTAGTAGATTTACAAGAACATTAAGAACGCTTAAGGCACCTTATGTAACACACCTACAGATAACATAAATGTTTAAAGTACAGTGCTCTTAATGGAATATAGATTGAGCCCAAGTCTACTATAGTCAGGTTGTTGGATTTTTGATCATGCCTATTTTCAAGGACAGTGCACTGTTGGCCACTCACAGGAACACAACTGACATACAGGATGAACTCTCTCTCTCTCGCTCTCTCCATATGTGTGTGTATATATATATATATATATATATA
>MU551645.1:1603764-1618523 GCA_024362625.1 Silurus asotus
GAGAGAGAGAGAGAGAGAGAGAGAGAGAGAGAGAGAGAGAGAGAGAGTATTTTATAATATTAACATAAATAATGACCTCACCTGAATACTGTTTTCTGTTTTTGTTTTCAACATGCTCTATGAAAAGTCATTTAGGATTAGTAAGACAACATTCATGTATGGTGTAAATGACTAAAAGGTCAAGGTGGGCTATTATTTATTATGCTTTTATTTCATCCTAATTAAAATATTACAGTTTCATCTTTGAACTGAAGTCTATGCAGAGAGAATTCTTAGAATATGCAGCTGTTTTATTTGTAGCACCGAAATAAGCAGCAGTATTGTGGAGGCAAATCAAAATGTTGTTTTATGTAAAAACATAAAAGAGGTTGATGAAATTAATGATAAAATCATTCTGATAACGATGTGTGAAATACAATTTTATACCCTTACTTAAATAAAAGCAGTCTTTTTTTATGGTGTAAATATAAATAATGCATTTGGGCATTACAGTTTCTTCTTGTAATAAGATAAATAAGACAATTAGTCCCTCTGATTCTATTAGCTATTAGTATTGTTGGATATTAAAAAGATATCCAGCATAGACTTGTATGAAAATGTAGGCTGTTTAAAAATAGTAATAAATGGGTTAAATTGATATAAGTCTTGCCATATGACCTCTTTTCAGCACCATGGTGTGATTGCCAGATTGGTGTCTTGTCATCAGTGATGCTGGCATCAAAATGATGTCACAAGCTATAGGAGGTTGGGCATGGATATAGAAGCCTAGCGTTATAAATGTCTTACAGTTCATTTCTCATAATAAGGGGGGATTAGAAAGTAATTAAAAACAGCATGGTTGGAAAAAACCATCAAAAGCCAAGAAATATGGAATGCCTCACTGTTTACTTGCAGTCCTCTTAAATATTGTGTCTGAAGTCTCCCAAATTAGAAGCATTCTGATAAAGATTTGCCTGTTTCTTTGTTCTTTATTTCTACTGGTGATTATGTGAGGATCAGTAATATCAAGAGTTAACATGTTTCATCTTAACTATCTTGGAAGCCAGCTCCACTGATGCTTTCATGCACATACGTATATAGACGTAATGCTATTGTGCCATTCTACATCATGGAAAAATCTGCACACAGCCAGGGAAGTTTTCTCCGGTGACACGGTGGGACAGCTGACAGCTAATTGTCTCCTACTACGATCATGACAAGACCAATCTGTCAGTGAATAAGCTTGGTAAAAGGGTATTTTAATCTACTGTCAGCTATTTCAGAAGAGAAATACTTAGAAGATGACTTACTTCCTTATTTCCTGACTGAATATTTTGCAACTTTTTTTTGTGATAATTACTTCACTTATTGGTAATATTTCTGATCCAATTGAATCATTGTTGTAGTTTTATTCAGCTTTTTATTAGAAAATGCAAAAAAAGAAAAAAAAAGTTCAGTCAACAACAATAATTGAATGTATTGTAAATTACATTGTTTTCTATAATCAGATTCTAACTAGAATTAGTCTAAGACTTAATGATAGGACGTTTACTAAAATTAATTAGATTGATATGCCTAAATGTTGTCAGATCTATGACTTCTACACTCCCAGTAACGTATCTTATATGGCACACTGTTTTTAATTGCACACACACAAGCACACATGCACACATGCACAAACACACATACAGTACATGCACAAACACACTGTCATGGCAGTGTAAAAGGACTCACGTTATTTGTCTCTGTAAAGTATTCAGATTTAAATATACCCATGTGTTTGCACAATATCTAAATCTATGCCAGGTCTTCTTATTAACATTCTGGGGTTTTGATTCACGTTCCATATCTCTGCTGTTGCCTATTTAATGTTGTTTGTGTCTGTATGTTCTTGACCTCCAGTTTGAGACTTGTTTTTGAATTTGCCTGCTAAAGTGCATAGACTGCATTTGCATCTGTCTGAGTACCCATTACATGGCAAATGTATAAATATGAGTTGACCATAATGGCATTGTGCATACTAAGTCTTGTAACAGCATTGTTCCTAAAATGCTTGTGGTGTACTCAATATAGCAAAAGACCACTTCATGATTTCCATGGCAACAAATCCCCCAGTTCAAAGGTAGATTAGACACTTGTGTAACTGCACAATTGTTCATCAATCTCACCCGAATATACACAGAAAGAACAATTGCAACCCTTCGAAGTTATATATAGTTCATATCATCATTTAGAAACAGGGTATGTGTGCTATATAAATTGAATTGTTTATCTTCATTAAGTAAAGAGACTCCAATGATACAATTTCTAAGCAGGACAGTTGTTTTATTTCATAAATAATTCCCCTTTTTTTTGGATCCAATTTTGTCAAAGGCAGATATAGCCTCTGCAAATCATAAACAAACAACAAAACAAATGACTCTCATTAACACAACCGGTAGCACATATAAAAGGCCTTGAGGAAAAGTGCATCTTGATATCAAAATGATTAGTTTGGAAGGGGACAATAGAGCAATTCAGCCCCCTTACTCTAGAGCGGTGCACAGGCAGGACAAATATAAAGTCATTAATTCACACCTGGGAGAGCAAATGCTCATCATTAAAGATGACTCACCTTTTCAGTCACACAGCGGTCATTCCGAAATTATATGTCCCTAAATCACCTGCAGTGTTAAGGGACAGAGAAACATTGTAAAAGAACCGAATAATTTGCGACAGAGGGCAGCTCAACTTTGAATTTTTGATTGATATTTTAGGAACATTAATACTAATTTTACACTTGTTACATGAATATAACATGACACCTTGAAACCTTAATACACTTTGTATATTCATATTAAGTTTGTTGACTCCTGACCATAAGATTTCTCTGTGTTTTTTGAACATCCCTTTCAACGGTTAGTCAGCATTTGATCTTATAATAGCTATCTGGTAAGATGTTACACTAGATTTTGGAGTGTGATGGGGGAAAATTTCCGCTCAGCCAAAAGAGCCTTAAAAAAGTCAAGAACTGATGTAGGGTGAGGGGGCCTGGGGTGCTGTCAGCATTCCAATTCATCCGAAAGGTGTTCCATAGGAGCTCTATAGCAAGCCACTCAAGATCTTCCACTTCAGCCCATGTAATGGATATCTTCATGGAGCTCGCTTTGTGCACAGGGGTATGGAATATTCATCGAAAGAAATGCTAAGCAAATGTGTGCATCTAACTTTGCAGGAACAGTTTGTGTAATAACAGCTTGACACATATGGCTGGAAAAGTCAAATGTCCCATTCTTTTGTCCATATATTTAAAAATGTCCCATCAGAAATGTACTGGAGTAATCGAACACCATTCTTCAAAAAACACATTTAGGTTACAGAAATATTCACACCCTTGTTAGAGATGAAAGATAAATGTTTAAAAAAAAAATTATTTTATTATTAAAATAATTATTAATCCAAAGATGAACTTCAACTATAAGTCACAACTATTGGCCAAAGAAATTAGCTAAACAAAAAATAAGCATTAAAACATTTATAATTTTTTTTCTTTTTCACCTCAAAGTTTACTCGTGAACATGGTGATTCAATACTTCCTGTTTTTGACCAGGGTGTATACAGTTCTTGAGGTGACACAGAAGCCTAATAACTAATAGATATTTATCATCAGGATGTTTAGAGAATGCATTAAAGGAGTGTTAACATTTGTAAAACAGATAACGACTGTGATACATAAGTACATGCTAAAAAAAAAACAAAAAAAAACAGAGCCCACAATAAGGACAATAACATAATGAAACTGAGCTTCAATGAAACTGCCTGCAATGAAAATGTGTGTTTTGCCCCCACGCACATTGAGGGGGATGAAACAAAAATTTCTCTAAGGATTACAGTTGGAAATTTGCAGAAGATGCTAGCATTTTGGGATGAACAAGTTTACAAATCTACAATTAGATGCCACCTTCTTAGCGACAAAAAAATAAATAAGATTTCTTTTATTTAACCCCAAACATAAGCATCTGTAGTTCTTTAGATGCTACAGGCACATGCACCAATTCTATCATGAGATGATAGAATGTACAGCTTTTGTAAAAAATGATTCAAAACGAAAAAAAACTACCTAATCCTTACTTTTAAATATGTTAAATATGATAGTGGGTCTCAAATGATGTGCGGATTTATTTCCTCTGAAGGCCATATGAACCTGGATTGCCATAAGCGGCCATATGAAGCCCATTATGGACAGCTGCTGCCAAAATGCTGCAAGTGGGTCATGGTTGGATCTTTTAGAAGTTCAACAAGCCAAAACACACACACACACACACACACACACACACACACACACACACACACACATTGGTTAAAAAATCTAGACAATCAAGCTTTTTCCATTGACATCAAAATGCTCTGACCTATACTCATACAACACTATAAGATTTGGGGAGATTCTGTATTAGGGATGGTCAAAGATTCCTTGATCTGTATTTTTCAGTCTCATTAATCTATGTTATGTAATAATTGTGTGGTCTGCATCAAGTGCAAGATTAAGTGCCAAATGTGTATCTCTTCTTTACTATTTATGTTTTAAAGATTGCATACGTTAAATAGGTGTGCATAGTTCATACAATTAAAAAAAGTTTATCATGCTATCTAAGTGTAAATTACTGGCTTCGATCTCTTAAGCAGCAGGTGTTATTTATTATGGTTACAAACAGTTTGCTGTCTTCTGGGTTGCACCAATATAATTTTGCCCAAATTATTGTTATGCTTCCCGGGATTAAAAACAAGGATCAGTAACCACATGCTTTCAAATAGAAACGCAGATGCATGTAAATATAAGTTGCACAGACAGCACCAAGGACTGCCTCTCGCAGCTGAATTTCAATTATGACATATCCATACATGCCATCTGGCTTGTTTCATTTAGAGCTTTGTGGTGCATCTATAAAGTTCTCTGTCACAGAGTTTCCCTGTGGCTCTTGCTGTGGTAGGCTGGATCACAGAATTTCAGAACCCTTGCACAAGTGTAAAGAATGAGCCAGAATAGCCAGCATGATTTTATGTGAAGTTCAATTTTAGCTCTGTACCAAAGCCGAGGCAGAACACGCACGCACGTACACACACGCACATACAGCCTTTCCATTTTCATGTAGGTCATTTAGCATTGAGTCTAGAGTATAAACAGGGGATTTAATGTATTAGAAAATTAAAAGGCAAATGTGTTATTGCATGATTAATCAGTCATTTTTGATCTTGATCTAAAATAGAGCATAGTTATATTCCTAGAATTATTTTAGGCCCTGAACTCTGTAGTCACATTAACTTCAGTTGCACTGTAAGGTATGTAAAAATAGAATATGTGGTTATATGTTCAACTATTTTAAACATTGGAGTTTTAAACTGTACTTGAGCAGTGCCACTTTGTGCTAAATTCCAAAAGACTTCTTGGGGTGATTTCTGATGTAATTATTCTTAAGACAGTTTGATTTTTTGTTTCTTTTTGTCTATCTGTACCCTCATTCTCTCTCTCTCTCTCTCTCTCTCTCTCTCTCTCTCTCTCTCTCTCTCTCTCTCTCTCTCTCTCTCTTTCTCTCCCTCTCTCTTTCACACACACACAGATACTCATTCTCCTTTCTCCATATGTTCCCTGCCCTTGCCCTATCTTTATTTCAGGTAATAAGGGGTGTGAACAGTAAAAACCCCTCTGACGCAGTCTGTCTAGTTACCCAGGTTCCTCAGTGTCGCGGCTAGCCTACTTTGTCTATACAGGTCAATACAGCACAGATCCCTTGCTATCTAAGCAGTCTACCTCTTAAAAGATCTTTTTTAAACAAATACAGAAAGGTGATAAATTATAGTAAAAAGCTGCCAGAACATCTCAAATGCAATGGGTTTGGATAAGTTTCAGAAAATGTACAAAAGAAAGTACATTCCTGTAATTATCGTCCAATTATGTGGCAATAATACTACGCAAAATAAATCTATCAGATACAGGCCAAGGCGTTAAATTACTTTGAAATAAAATATCAAGATAGTAAAAAAAGAAATTTACCTTGACTGTAGCATAGCCCTAGAGTTTGAATAGTAGACCATCCCCTGGAGGTTTTATGCAGATTAATTTTGCCAAAAAAAAAACAAAACACGTGTGTAAAGGGGGTCTAAAAAGACTTTTTTTATGAGAGGGATCAGAGAAGAATGACCTGGCTGGTTTGCACTGAAGTCTATAATAACAGAAAAGCATCTTAGAGAGCACAGAACTACATTTATATACAATATATGTATGTATGTATGTACTGTATATGTAAGATTACATGCAAATAATATTCTAGATATCAGTACTGCCAAAACTCTTCTTTGGCATATGCCAATAGAAATTATTTTGCTATTGGTTAAGATGAATAACACATTGCAAACATGGTGAACATAAATGAGCTTGGTAATGTTCTCAGGGACAATATTATTAAACAAAATTTAAGACTTCTTTGACACTACAACTGGTTTGATAATATGCAGGTGGTCAGGTCAGTAAGCCACAACTACTCATCCCAGGACAGTTTTACCAGGCAAGATTACTCAATGTACTCTCAAAGTAACGATTAGCAAGATAAGATTCAAAGCTGACCATAAAGTGGCAAAAAAAAAGCAGTTAGATAATAATGAGCAATAAACTGCACTACAAACATTTCCATTCCTGCATGCAATGCAAAACTCCTCTGTTATAAAAGCAAAGTAGGAAAAATATGCATGTGTATTATCTGCACAGGAAGAAACAATCAGAAAACTTTCAGAACACAAACAAAAAAACAAAAATAGAACATACAACATACATAACCACAGTAAAGTGTGGAGGCTGGGAGCATAATAAAGGGGGCCTGCTTCTTTGCAAATATCATAAATAAAGTACATAAAACCAAATGAAACATGAATGGAGTGATGCAGATGGGACAATGCATAGAAGTTTTAGCTAAGAATCTAAATCAGGGGTGAACATGAACAGGACAACTACCCCAAAAAACTGTAAACATTGATTTCTTAAAATAGATATATTATATCATTCATCGATAAAAATTGAGTGTCATTATATCATTTTTTGATTCTTCTGAATACATACATATATATTAAGATATATTTGTTTGCAAGGCAAAATACAATGTAGTAAAGTAAAATATTGTCAATGTACATCAAAATATATTACATGTGTAAAATGTTTATGCTTCTGAATTTCTTAGATTTTCCTATCCTTACTACTGATTTGTTTTCAATGATAAGGCTCTAAATGATTACAACCAGTTGTGTTGTAAAAGAATTTTCATTATACATTCTCATATATCACTTTTACATTCATTTATGCCTACTACACTCTCCAGGCTTGTTTTATACCTTGCAAGAACGTAAATACCCTATTGGGCCTCTGGATGTGATTGTACTGTTATAAGAATATATGACATTTAGATAATATAAAGAAACATTTCTAATTTCCTTTAAACAATATTCAATATCCAGTAGTCAACAAGGTTGTTACTTGGGTAAACGTCAGCATGCATATCTCTCTGTTGGGGAATGTATTTTTCCTCAGCATTACGTGCTATATTTTTTTCCACCCAGTTTACTAATCAACTGTCTGCCCTGTAGCTAAGCATTGTAAATGTGATTGAGTTTTTCTCCCTTGCTTTATCGCATATTGTGCATATTATTCCCCCCTTATTTTCTATACCACATAATGGCCTCTCTCTGTGTCTTTTTCATATCATCTACTGACAGGCCACTAAATAAACATTATTACGGTGGTTAAGCAGATTCCCTTGCAGTAACACCCTGCAAGTTCCTTCCATCACTGTATGATCTCACAGAGTATGGCTGGTAGTCAAGTGATTTAAACTTAAAAATATTGCTCATTGGGCAACTACATGAAATCACTTTGCTCCAATTATTGTGTCAATGGGCTACAAAAATTCAGTTACACCAATGGCCTCATTTATATGAGTTCAGAAAAAGAGCCACATGTCTCAAGATTAATTCTATCCAAATTCTAGTTTTCTTGACTGAACTCTGTCCCTTTTCCATATGATAAGGTTTCAGAAATAATTAATCCCAGTTAGATCACAATATGATCCAAATTACTTAATACAGATCACACAAATTATTATAATTCATTTATCTATTGGATTTAGCCAAGCTATGTGTGAAATTGGCTGTAATGCTATAGATTACTGATGGCAACCATAATGGTAGTTCTCTCGGGATGGCTGGAACTTAAGAGACTTTCCGAAATGGGTTATTAGCCTGTGGCTGTATCCCAAATACCACAGGCAAATATTGGTCCTGATTTAAACAAATAGGGGCACAGACTCCACTTAACTTCTTAAAGAGTTATTTTTCGGAGGTGCAGGAGATGTACATCGCTAATGGAAAATTAGATCACTATGACTGAGAGCGGTCTATAAAGTTGTTGTGCCCAGTTTTAAGATATAGCCATAAGCAAGTACAAATGCCATGACCGTCAAATAAAACCGATTATAGCTTCTCAAGTGGGCCTGCATATGTTTCATATCACTGAGAGTCACTTAACAAGAGTGTTCAATGATGCAAACCCAGTTGTTACAGTGATGACAATATGTCCCTGTTCCAGATAACATTTTGGATTTTTTGCATTTGGAAAGTGTCACTGTGCATCTAGGAAGTTTGAAAAGTCACAAGAGGACATTAACACTCCTGTCAATGTATTACTGATTATGTAAACTTGCTAGATAGGAAGATTTAACAAGATTTCCTACATAAACTTTTGGTTCTACTGTTATTTCTGTGTCACTTGTTATTTCTATGCCACCTGTCTCTTAATGGACGACACATCCTGACAGTGTGATCCACAATCCCAAATGAAACAAACAATTAAGTACCTTAGCCTAGTTGCCTGTGCCTTTGGGTTTGGGCTCTCAGAACAATGCATAGACTACATAAGTACTGCATGTTCTCATTTGTGTATTCCCTTAGGGAAAATCTGTACCTCAGATATTAAGCACCTTGTTGGTTTGACCATACTGCCAGATTTTCTTAATAATAAGGTTTCTTCAGGGGCCACTTGGTAGCAGCAAGTCTCTTTATTGGCACCAAGAGTTATTTGGAAGCCACCGCAGTATATAACAGCAGCATGAATATTATTTCTTTGGGGGAGCATTAACTCTTTATGAAGGCCAAAACATCTGAATCAGCCACAATTCTCCAATAGCCTTGCATCGACTCTCCACTTTTTGGTGCAGTCTATGTTTGATGAGGTGATAATTTGTTTTTGGTTCTCAATTTAAATCTTGCTTAGAACCACCAAAGGCTAGAGCCAACTCTGTTCATTAGACTTCTACAACATTCAACCCCACTACAAAATGTCCCATTATCTCTCTTGCAAAGACAGCTAAAATCTGTTTTAGCACTGCAGTCCAAATCTCCCGCCGAGTACTCTGCTACCTGGCACTACCCTCCGTCATTGCTTCCAAATACCCCATCTACAACACCAGATGTGTCCATACACCATGCCATCCAATCAGAACCAAAGCTTTTTCCCCCACAACTTGATCCACCAGGTGGCATTGGCAGCTTATATGTAAGCATTGGCAGCATGTATGTACTATATTACATAACAATTTCTGATCTCTCAAGTTTTGTTTGTAGTAAAATAAAAAAATATATATATTATAGAAATGTAATTACTTCAAATTCTGAACATAACATTTATTTGTTAACGTGATTATAGTAATAAGCAATGTGTAAATACATAATATGTCAATGTTTTGGTAATGAAAATGTCTACATATTTAGATGTGCACTGGCTCCCACTCCTCCCGCAGAGTGTGTGCAAATACAGAGAAAAAAGAAAAATAAAGAGAGAGAGAGAGAAAGAGAGAGAGAGAGGGAGAGAGAGAGAGAGAGAGAGAGAGAGAGAGAGAAAAAGAGAGAGAGAGACAGATATATCTCCTCCTACCCATGCATGTATGACCTGGCACATCTTAAACAGTGAGCCAGCCCACACACACTAACACACATGAGCAATTTTAATATCTACAGGTCAGAGTCTCTCTTTAAATCATGCATGCATCTAGTGTGTGAGAGAATCATGGAGCTCATCATAAAATGGATGCAAGGATGTTGGCTTGGGAACATGGAGATCAAAGAAGGAAGGAATGAAAGAGATGCAGTTTTGCAAAAATGTGACCATGTGTAGACTGAAAATGAGAAAAGGAATAAGAAAAAGAAAAAAAAAAACGATATGCTATATGAGAATTTGATGTTGATGTTGGATTTGGCAAATTACCATACAATTGTTTAAAGATTTACTTACAGCACTTACTGTAATCATGAATGATTTGATCGCTTCATGTTCTGCTGTGCTGGTATGGACCACTGACAGAGTGGCCGGTGTTCTAGTTTGTATTTGCACTGGAATGAAGCAGCCATCTTCTTAAAGCCTGTTTATGAAAAGCTGTGAATAAACAGTATCATTTACTGCATCAGGCTGCTCACACAACCACTTACAAACCACATCATACAGACACTGACACACTCACAAAAGGAGAGAGAATGCTCAAATGCTTTTCTTGGTATGTCCTAAAAAAAACTTTTATAGGGAAACTATATATGTAGAAAGTATTCAAACCCCCCTTTAGTCTTTTTTAAATTTTATGTTGCAGCCTGATATCACAAATGATTTTTTTTTGCTCATCATTAATCTACACTCAGTACCCCATACTGATTAAGTAAGAGCAGAATTCTAGAAATAATCTGTACATTCATAAAAAAGATAAAAACTTAAATTGCATGTGCACAAGTATACAAGTAGTCAGAACTTAGTTAAAGCACCTCTGCCAACAATTATAGCCTCAAGTCTTTTTGTGTATGATGCAACAAGCTTTGAACACCTGGACTAAGAGATTGTCAGTGGACAGCCACTTTCAGATCTTTCCAGAGATGTTCAATGGGGTTCAAGTCAGGGCTCTGACTGGGCAACTTTAGGGCAATCAAAAAGTTGCCCCTAAGCCACTCCTGTGTACTTATGGTTGTTGTTATGTAGGAAGTAGTGTCCTCGACCCAGTCTGATTTTCTGAGAGCTGTGGAACTTGGATTTATTGAGGATATCTCTATACTTTGCTCAATTCAACTTTCTATCAATCCTGACCAGTTGCCAAGTCCCTGATGAAGAAAAACACCCCCACAGAATAATGTTGCAACTATCATGCTTCACTGTTGGGATGGTTTTGTGAAGGTGATGAGCGGTGTCTGGTTTCCTTAAGATATAACATTTAGAATTGAGGCCCAACACTTTAATCTTGGTTTCATCAGACCAAATAGTCTTGTTCCACACAGTTTGGGAGTCCTTAAGGCGCCTGTTGGCTTCCATGGGTTTTGCACCGAGGAGAGTCTACTATCTAGCTACACTGCCATAAAGCACAGATCGGTGGAGGGCTGAAATGATGGTTGCCCCTCTGAATCCTAGAAAGAGACTTAAGAGTTTAGTCACATGATTCCTCATTCACACTGAGTAACTGTACATGAAAAAACAGTATGGTGGAAGAGGCTAAATTTATTCCCTAAAAACAGGTCTCTAGTTCAACTCTGATGTTAGCATATTGTCTGTATGGGGTTTTTGTTGATCATTCTGTATGTGTATGGGTTTCCTCTAGGTTCTCTAGCTTCCTACTACCTCCAAAAAACAAGAAAAGGAGAAAGTTTTTTTTTTTTTATTGCCATTTGGTGTAAATGAGTGTGTGTATATCTGTGTGCATGATTCTAGTATGGTGCAGTTCTGTGTCTTTTCATTGTTTTTTTGATAATGAATGAATGTCCTCAGTTTGTATAGAGTAAAGACACTATCATTGTTTTATATATAAAATCTATGTTTTTCTAGTCCAAAACCCATATTATCAAATCGTTCCCAAACTCATTTGTTAGCTCAAATGTACTGCTGTGAATATCCCAAGTGCTGAATGTGACATTGATTTCACCCATCATTATCCTTGTGCATGTGTTTCCATCTATTGTCAGTGGAGATGCACTAAACTTGTTTTGTCATGCAACTACCTCTGAATTCTGCATCCATCATTGACTTGCTGAGCAGTTTCTTGTTCCATATTATTGCCAATATTATTCTTCTGTAACGCACTCTATATTGATGTCCTCAGGTAAAGATGCCATCTGGCACTTTTGTGTTCTGTACCACACATAGACTAGAATAAAGCTGGTAAGTTGTTAGGTTGGATAATACTTGGGGTAGTTAATAATTAAAAAAAAGTGGTTTGGGTTAGAGTTAGGATTCACTTTATCACCCTATAATAATAATAATAATAATAATAATAATAATAATGTTCCATATTATTGCCAATATTATTCTTCTGTAACGCACTCTATATTGATGTCCTCAGGTAAAGATGCCATCTGGCACTTTTGTGTTCTGTACCACACATAGACTAGAATAAAGCTGGTAAGTTGTTAGGTTGGATAATACTTGGGGTAGTTAATAATTAAAAAAAAGTGGTTTGGGTTAGAGTTAGGATTCACTTTATCACCCTATAATAATAATAATAATAATAATAATAATAATAATAATAATAATTATTATTATTATTATTATTATTATTATTATTATAGGGTGATAAAGTGAATCCTAACTCTAACCCAAACCACTTTTTTTTAATTATTAACTACCCCAAGTATTATCCAACCTAACAACTTACCAGCTTTATTCTAGTCTATGTGTGGTACAGAACACAAAAGTGCCAGATGGCATCTTTACCTGAGGACATCAATATAGAGTGCGTTACAGAAGAATAATATTGGCAATAATATGGAACAAGAAACTGCTCAGCAAGTCAATGATGGATGCAGAATTCAGAGGTAGTTGCATGACAAAACAAGTTTAGTGCATCTCCACTGACAATAGATGGAAACACATGCACAAGGATAATGATGGGTGAAATCAATGTCACATTCAGCACTTGGGATATTCACAGCAGTACATTTGAGCTAACAAATGAGTTTGGGAACGATTTGATAATATGGGTTTTGGACTAGAAAAACATAGATTTTATATATAAAACAATGATAGTGTCTTTACTCTGTACAAACTGAGGACATTCATTCATTATCAAAAAAACAATGAAAAGACACAGAACTGCACCATACTAGAATCATGCACACAGATATACACACACTCATTTACACCAAATGGCAATAAAAAAAAAAAAACTTTCTCCTTTTCTTGTTTTTTGGAGGTAGTAGGAAGCTAGAGAACCTAGAGGAAACCCATACACATACAGAATGATCAACAAAAACCCCATACAGACAATATGCTAACATCAGAGTTGAACTAGAGACCTGTTTTTAGGGAATAAATTTAGCCTCTTCCACCATACTGTTTTTTCATGTACAGTTACTCAGTGTGAATGAGGAATCATGTGACTAAACTCTTAAGTCTCTTTCTAGGATTCAGAGGGGCAACCATCATTTCAGCCCTCCACCGATCTGTGCTCTTCATCAGGGACTTGGCAACTGGTCAGGATTGATAGAAAGTTGAATTGAGCAAAGTATAGAGATATCCTCAATAAATCCAAGTTCCACAGCTCTCAGAAAATCAGACTGGGTCGAGGACACTACTTCCTACATAACAACAACCATAAGTACACAGGAGTGGCTTAGGGGCAACTTTTTGATTGCCCTAAAGTTGCCCAGTCAGAGCCCTGACTTGAACCCCATTGAACATCTCTGGAAAGATCTGAAAGTGGCTGTCCACTGACAATCTCTTAGTCCAGGTGTTCAAAGCTTGTTGCATCATACACAAAAAGACTTGAGGCTATAATTGTTGGCAGAGGTGCTTTAACTAAGTTCTGACTACTTGTATACTTGTGCACATGCAATTTAAGTTTTTATCTTTTTTATGAATGTACAGATTATTTCTAGAATTCTGCTCTTACTTAATCAGTATGGGGTACTGAGTGTAGATTAATGATGAGCAAAAAAAAATCATTTGTGATATCAGGCTGCAACATAAAATTTAAAAAAGACTAAAGGGGGGTTTGAATACTTTCTACATATATAGTTTCCCTATAAAAGTTTTTTTTAGGACATACCAAGAAAATCATTTGAGCATTCTCTCTCCTTTTGTGAGTGTGTCAGTGTCTGTATGATGTGGTTTGTAAGTGGTTGTGTGAGCAGCCTGATGCAGTAAATGATACTGTTTATTCACAGCTTTTAATAAACAGGCTTTAAGAAGATGGCTGCTTCATTCCAGTGCAAATACAAACTAGAACACAGGCCACTCTGTCAGTGGTCCATACCAGCACAGCAGAACATGAAGCGATCAAATCATTCATGATTACAGTAAGTGCTGTAAGTAAATCTTTAAACAATTGTATGGTAATTTGCCAAATCCAACATCAACATCAAATTCTCATATAGCATATCGTTTTTTTTTTCTTTTTCTTATTCCTTTTCTCATTTTCAGTCTACACATGGTCACATTTTTGCAAAACTGCATCTCTTTCATTCCTTCCTTCTTTGATCTCCATGTTCCCAAGCCAACATCCTTGCATCCATTTTATGATGAGCTCCATGATTCTCTCACACACTAGATGCATGCATGATTTAAAGAGAGACTCTGACCTGTAGATATTAAAATTGCTCATGTGTGTTAGTGTGTGTGGGCTGGCTCACTGTTTAAGATGTGCCAGGTCATACATGCATGGGTAGGAGGAGATATATCTGTCTCTCTCTCTCTTTTTCTCTCTCTCTCTCTCTCTCTCTCTCTCTCTCTCTCTTCT
>MU551645.1:1627831-1640331 GCA_024362625.1 Silurus asotus
ATATACACATATATACTGTGTATATATATATATATATATATATATATATATATGCATACAGTATATTGTGTCTGACAGGTGTTTATTTTTTTTTTACAAATGTACAGCACCTCACACAAAAATGCAGTCTCCATCACAAACAGACTCTGACCACAACTTCACACATGCATTAATCTCTCGTCATAGTGATGATGTTTGCAGGATCACTGAAAGGCAGACTTGATAGAGTAGGAAAGGTCATATGGGCTTATTTTAACACTAAATTAGGACACGCCTCAAAGGTCTTCTTAGCGGAGGAAAAAATATATATGATATAAAACGTGAATATCTGTGCATATTTATTAAAGAGCTGGTACTAAATGTTTCATAGATGCCTGATAAATATTTTATTTTCTTTGGACATTTCGAGTTATTAGTATGCATACTTAAGCATGGCTATGGCACTGTAAACAAGAAAATAGAACTGTAAACAAGAAAAATGTTATTTGTAGTACTTGTATCAATGAATTGCATACACCTGGTCTTGGAGAACTACTGCTCTACATTTTTTTGTGTTTCCCCAGCTCCTAACTTATCAGTTAATTAACACGCCTAAAACAGATTGAACTGGGTGAGTTAGAGGAGGGAAAATACCAACATGTGCAGAGTGGTGGTATTCCAGGAAGATGATTCAGACACACTGTCTTAGAGTAATGAGGCCATGGCACACACACACACACACACACACACACACACACACACACACACACACACATACACACACAGTCTCAATTGGGTTTATTTTTATCTACAATTTTAACTGTGAAACCACATCTGCTCTGTATATTATTTTGTGGCGTCACATTGGTCAATCTTAGTATTCCAACTCAATGAAAGTGTTCATCTTAAACCGCCTATTTTGCTGTTCTACATAGCAACTCACTGAGCAACTGTGCTCTCTCCGTATCTTTTCACTCCCCATTATATACGTGGAAAAAAATCCCAGCTGATTGGAAACCGTAGATAGCACTTCTGCAATCTTCCCAATGTGACTCCGTGTTCAGCCTGCAGGTGTTAATTAACTTTCCTCTATCATTGCTAGGATTAAACGTGGCACTCAAATAAGCCTTGCAAAGAGCAAAGTCAACAGTGAAGGTTGATATCTTAAATCACCAACATACTGTTTTTTTATTGATGGTGACACACACACACACACACACACACACACACACACACACACACACACACCCATCTGAATACTTTCTCCTGTCCCAGGTGACCAAAAATCTGTGAAGCAGCATGCACTGTGCCAGTTACTGTACAATGTGACTGTACTTGTGAAAGTGTGTATGTGTGTGCGTTTCATTTGAGATTGTTAAAATGAGACAAACCCCTTGGTGTTTTTGATTCCATGCCCAGACTTGTGCTTTGGAGTATTTGGTGGCAAAGTCACCATTTATTTTTTTTTATTTTTTTCAGAATACAGGAATAATGCACCACAATCCCTTGAGGAAAGTAGCTCAAACACTTACTTTATCACACACTGACTAATACCTGTAGGCTCATTTTAAAACTGACACCTCTGATTGTAAGGATGTGTATCAATTAACACGAAGCCAAAGTTTTCACGCAGTAACAAGCCATGGCGTGTCTTGTTATACCGCGCAATCACCCCAAACTCAGCGTTGCCAGATTGGGCGGTTTAACTCCCAGTTGGGGTCGGTTTAGTCATAACGGCTTTATAAAAAACTGCCTTCGCCCTGGTATCCGTTATGTATCGCAACCCGGAGTTGCGCTTTGGGTTGGTTTATAATGAACCTGGAGGCTTTTAAAATCCTTGACTGGATTAGGAACAGCCGGTCCAATCTGGCATGCTGTGCGCCTGAGTTCACTGCTATCTGCTTCCTTCTCATTGCGCGCGTGAAGCACTGCAGACTCCCAGCCTAGTTTCCAGCACTGCAACATCTCCGTTCCGTATTGAGGATGCTTTTACACACTGCCAGAGTTTTACCTTTGGATTTATATCTCGCGTGAAGAAATGGGACTTTAGACAGATTTTTTTTCCAGGGGGATTGGCTTTTCTTTCATTTTGGCCATCGAGAGATTTGGGGTGATGGTATTAGTGCATTTGGTGCGGATGCGCTCTTTTTCTTGCCTGCTGCCATTCCCTAGGACAAGACGTTTGGAAATGTGAAGGAGCTTGAAGTATGGCATGCAAAAGATGGTCTCGGCCAAGAAGGAGACGGTGATTGCGATGTGCCCCACTTACATTTCCACACTCTTCTACTTTCTGTGCGTTACGGCTTGGTGAGTTCCACATACACGTTGCGCACTCGCGTCTCGCTAATTGCCACCATAATCTAATATCGAGTTCCCAACCTCGGGTCACATATGAAGCCAAGTTAAAGTGTAGTTGCACTGTTTCAGCTGTCTATAAGAACAAAGAAAGATATTGGCTTCTTTATTTCTCTCTTTCTTTTGCATGCGGCTTGAAGGCGCATCCTAACGCGTTTGTCTTGCGTATCGTTTGCAGCATTAAGAAAATCTCAGGTCAGGTAAAGAAGGATGAGAAGTTATACCCTGGAAATTTCACCCAGATCTTAGACCAACTTCTGGAGGGTTATGACAACAGACTGCGCCCTGGATTCGGCGGTACGTATTAATTATTCATTCAAAAAACATAGAACATCTAGGTAATTTAATAGAGTGTATAACACTTAAAAAAGTTGTTCATTAGGAAATGTTATCTAAAATGTATACCCTGTTTCATTCGGACCTACAGTGCCTACAATTCCTTCTTTTTGCATGGAGGATGCTGGCTGTCACAGTAAAGCCTTCTGAATTATCTGGTTCTACAGCATAAATCTTTGCAGAATGTATTGCATGATCAAATCCAGTGTGAAACTAGTAAAAAATAAAGTGCAAAATTAAGTTCACATGGGTGAATGAGGGCTTGAAGTGTTCATTAAAATACAGCTTGTGATTTTTGGGTATGAGGGTTTGTCTGAGCTGAAACCTAGGACCTGCTGTGGTCTCTGTATAGATTGGTGCCTTCTGTATTTCTAATGTAATCGGGATGAGACATGTTTATTGCCCCTTGGAACAATTGTGACAGTATGCACAGGTTGTCCAGGCTACCTAGGGCAGGCGCACATGTGAGCTTTTTATTTGGGGTTCTGCCTGAAGGTGTGTGCTGGACCATTTTTTTATTCCACTCCATTCACTCATATAATCTCATGCACACCTGCAGAAACTCTTGGCAAATTCTCTTACCTCCCACAAACAGACCTGATCAATCCTGCTAGCTCAATTGACCAATCCTGCTAGTCTCCTACAGACACTTTTGAACAATCCCACCAGCACTCACAGACAGTCTTGTCCAATCCCACCAATTCCCACAGACCCTTTTGATCAGTCCTGCTAATTCTGACAGACTCTTTTGACCAATCCCCTCTGCACCCACAGACACTTGTCTAGTTCAATCTGCACCTGCAGTCACTTTTGACCTATCCAACTCCCACAAACATAACTGACCAATCCCACCCACATCTTAAATTCTGATTTACATTTTATTGACCTCAGTTGGTCCTGTTTCCCAAAATTTTAATCACAGCAACGCTAACCACAATAAGTCAATTATCAACACTTACAAATGCCTATTCAACTTCATATCCGACTGCCACACGCAGCCTGCATGAAATAAACAACTCCTGCAACATTTTTCATAGGTCCCACCAGATCTCAGTCCTGATGCACACCTCTGCTTGTGCCCTTGGCATGGTGGTCGATCAGTAACATACTGCCTGGCCACTCAGCTTTGGTTTTGCTTTGTTCACAGCCATACATGCATACTCAAGAATACATGGTCATTACTTTCTAGCTCATCTGCCAACACCTCGTCCTTAGTGCTTCTTTAAAACCAAGCGCCCATGAGCCTTAGTAAATCACAGGTCTTTTACCATAGTTCTGGAGTACTGGCTGTCCTTAAGACAGTGTATCCCAGCTTTTTTTTTCTTCTCCCAAAACACCAATTTCGACTAATCAGCTTATTTATAAATGAAAGGGATTCAGCCAAAGTTGGGAAAACACCAACCAGGCAGGGGGTATTTAGGAACCTGTTGTAAGTAGTAAGATATTGTGTATATATACATTAATTACACACACACACACACACACACACACACACACACACTTCTAACTTCTAATAGAAGAAACATACCTCATCCTGTAAGAAGTGTGCATCAGTAGCTGTGAAGGTTTTACCCCTGTTTTTGGGTTAATATTGGTTAAACATTTATGATTATACACAAAGTAGAGACCAGATATGTCAGATATATGTCCAGAGTGACTACCAACTATTAATTATAAATTAACATATTCTAAATTGCAATTGTACTTGAAAAATAGCAAGTTTCTGTTACTCCACTAGGAGGCGATATAGAGCAATAAACTCAGGTAGTCACAGACTGTGCTAATTATGTGTGTCTCCTTATTAGCAACCTATAACTGTTTTCATTTCACAGCAATGAGGATGAATACTGCTCTTATGCAGACTTATTTATTTATTTTTAACCTGTCAGATAATTGCCAGCAAGTTCACATAGAGGTTATCAGTGTGTTATTGGTCGACTTAAGTGATTTTTGTCCTGGCCCACTTCACTTTAATTTTGTTTGCAATTTATAAAACTTTATTAAAGGCTTCTTTTATATCCACTGCAATGATCTGCTGTTGCTTCTGTTGCTGTTGGAAACTAGAAAAGGCTGAGTGCCGGTCGACTGGTGAAAGTGTAATGAAGCTTTTTTTATGCATTCACTCTGCTGTATGCAGCATTCGAGCATTTCTCCTTTCACTAGACAAGTGTGCATGTGCATCCCAACTCCACCTGACAGGCGCACCCCTACAAGGCTACGCTCAGGACCTTTGACTGTTTCAGAGAAGTCAGAATTTATTTAAATGCATTGCTTTTCCAATAATTTTCCCCCAAATTTAAATAGGAATAAATAAACAATTTTAAACAAGTCAGATATGTAAATAAACAATTATATCCGTTTTTATTTTTATCATTCAAATCTTTATTATTTAAACAACTGTTTTTTTTTTGTTTTTTTTGTGTGATGATGAAACGATGATGTAGCAAAAGAAAGCATGTATGCCCTTCTCTCTATGCTTGTTGGCAGTCTGGCAGGTTTTTGGTTACATAATCTTGTTACACTCAATTCAAAATATTCACATAACAATGATGGGCAAACAATGATTTGCATTTTCTTGGTTACTATTTGAGAAATTCAGTTAGGATGTGGACATGGAAACATCTGTAAATGTGTCAGAAGAAGATAGATACCCAATAGATGTTTTTAGTGTGCTGTAAGCAACTCATATATCAGCCATTTTAATGTGTTAATATATTAAATGCATTATTAAGTTACAGCAAAAATACATTAATAAATAGTAGTTCCGATTGATTACAATGTGAAGCTATATTAAATTACTCCACTAGACTTAACTGATAGTCAGAGTGTTTAGTTTTATGTGTTCAGCATCAGGTTTAACTTTTTTAGGCGTTTTTTTGCTATGTATATTAGATAAAGCTTTTTTTTTTAGAATTGCAGCGTGATTTTTTGTTATCGAGACTCATATGCTCAGGACAGATTTGGCCTCTGTTGGAGATGTTTAGAAGGGCTTGAACTAAATTGCATTTAGGTGCAAACATTGGCTATAAGGGTACTTACTGTACAACTTGGCAGCCAAGCTTTTCTGCATCTTCTTCTTATCTGTTTTTTTCTCAGAACATTCAGCTGGCAGGGTAATGATGCAGTATGTGCCTTCTGCAGCCATTTGTTTAATGTTTGATTTCAGTTCAGTTCGTAATGCCTGCAACCCAAATAAGTATGCAATGGCAAAAGCATGTTTACTTACTGTAGGTTACAGATGTGAGATGTGAGAACCAACTTCAGGAGCTTTTCTTTTGTGTGCGAATGCCAAGTTTTGTTGTTAGATACAGAGCCATAATCATCATTTTCAGAGCAATCAATTGGGGAACCGAACTTGATGTGCTTAAAAGAGTTCTGGGGCTAATTTGCCGTGATAAAAATGCCAGACAAAGTTAGCGCATTATGTATTTATGCCAGTTAACTCCTTTTTTCATAAACCAAGCCACATGTTATGTAATCTTCAGGGAAGGGTTTAAGTTCGTGTATTAAAGAAAGCCAGCAGCTACATATTAAAACGAACTGTGATATTGTATTCATTTTGGTTAACTATAAGCATTAGGAAGAGTAATTTTTTTTTAAACACAGACTTTCCAATGTAATAGGAATGCCTATACAATTGCTCATTTGTTCAGTAATCTAATCAGCCAATTAAGTGGCAACAGAATACATAAAATCATGCAAATACAGTATAGAAGATTTTTGGTTAATGTTTAATCAAAAATCAGAACAAGGGGTAAATGTGATCTCTGTGTTTTGATTGTGGCATGTCTGTGCCAGATGGGCTGGATTACGTATTTTACAAACTGCTTATCTCCTGGGTTTTTTACACAGTTGTATCTAGAGATAGTATGAAATGTTACAAGAACACATTAAGTGAGCATCAATTCTGGTCATGGAAACACCTTGTTAACAAGACAGGCTTAAGAAAAATGGCCAAAGTGGTCCTAGTTGAGGACGAGTATAGTAACTCAAATAATCATTCTTTACAGCCATGGTTAGAAAATAATTTCAGCATGCACAAAATATCAACTGTTGAAGGGGATGGGCAGGAATCCCAGGAGCACAGCAGTATCTGAAATAATCAAACCAGCCTATTTATCTCTAGCATCCATGTCTTGAAAAATCACACTTTTTTTTCCCTATTTTGATGCTGCATGTGAAGAGTAATTGAAGCACTTAACCTACATGATTTATTGCATTGTGTTGCTGGTACATGGTTAACTGATGTTTTAATAAACAGGTATCCAAATGTTACATAGAACAAAGTAACTGTATATGGTTGTAGAATTTCTAATGGTGTCCATCCTTTTATAGGTCCAGTGACTGAGGTAAAGACTGATATCTACGTCACTAGTTTTGGCCCGGTATCTGATGTGGAAATGGTATGTATGCATTAACATGAAAACCAATCATTGGAATGTGTCTTTTTTGAGTAGGTGGTCATTTTACCATGTATTTGTCATAATTAAATGTCACATTTGTGACCTTATAAAAAGGTTTTCGGATTCTGAAGGTTATCGGTAGCTTTCGTGTAGGCATTGTATCATGTATATGTCTATCTTAAAATTTAAAAATTTGTTAATTTGTATGTATATGTGTCAGTTTTGGCTTGTGCTGACACAGCACCTGTCATATAGTATATATAGTATATCGATGATATGTAATGTTGGTATTTATAGTAAACTGTCAACAAACTAATTATCAAGCCAATCAGCTTGTCAGGTGAACAACATGTACTATAGTGAATATTCAGCAGTGAAATGTGTGAGATCTTGGAATCAGTGCTGTAAAGTGTGATGTTGGCGTAAATGCACTATTGCACAGTTCTATTTATATCAAGTGGCTAGAACGAAATGCTTTATAGAAGAGCTTTACAGAGGGAGAGCATGATTAATTGTCTTTTCACACACTGATAATAACCAATTTGATGCAATTGATGCAACTTCAAATATCTTATAATGTAAATGTCAAGCTATTACAAGCTTATAAGCTTATAACTGGTTGCTTTAAATCTTCTTCTTCTTCTCCTTCTTCTTCTTCTTCTTCTTGTTTTTTTAGGAGTACACAATAGATGTGTTTTTCAGACAGACATGGGAAGACCGGCGGCTAAGATATGAAGGACCAATCGAAATTTTGCGGCTGAACAACCTGATGGTGACCAAAGTGTGGACTCCTGATACCTTTTTCAGAAACGGGAAAAGATCTGTGGCTCACAACATGACTGCCCCGAATAAACTGTTCCGCATAATGAAAAATGGCACTATCCTTTACACCATGAGGTGCATATATATAAAATACTTGGATTACATTATATGCATAAATATCTATTCTGTGTTTTAGTAATTTGAAAAAGAAATACATTAAAGAAATGTAATGTACAAAAATGTAATGTACAAAAATTTCTAACAAAAAGCAATTTTTTCTACTGGATATATTTGAAAAATGTTTTTCGTTAGCAGTAAGTTATTGCATGTAGAACCTCATTGGTGGCATCCATATTTAATAAAAGTAAATGCATGGCTGTGAGTTATTTATATGTGAAACGAGATCCTAATGCTTGGATTAGTAGGATATAGTAAAGCATGGAAGTGCGACCACATATGGAGTGCTCATACATACAGAGTTTAACAATTTCTTTTGTTAAGCTATTAAAAAATAGATATTCTACTCTAGGGAAAAGATACCTTTAGTTATAATAAGCATGCATGTAAAACATGTATACTGCCATGCACATTAACACATTAACCAAAAAATAATACACATATTCCTGTTTGCGCAAATGTTTCCTTATTGTTTTCTTTCACACAACTGATTGCGTTGTGTTAGCTATACTAACTCGTGGCTATGTATTATTTTTTATAATAAATAGTCATCGTGTTATGCTAAGTGTCATTTTGTTTGTCTATGTGTTGCTGTACAGGTTGACAATCAGTGCAGAGTGTCCAATGAAGCTAGTGGATTTTCCTATGGATGGCCATTCCTGTCCACTTAAGTTTGGCAGCTGTAAGTTTTGAATTTTGTTTTTAATGCAAACGGTTAGATGCAGCAGGGTTGCACAGGAGTTAATGATAATGACAAATTTTTCCATTACTGTTGGTTAAAGCACTAATGAGTATTGCTGAATTACTTCTCATTATAAAGATTCCGAACTTTAAAGAGTTGCTATTGCATTAGGGCAATAAGTGTATGCGGTTTACTGACTTGAGAAAACACTAAACTGTGGGTAGTGCTGATCCGAATAACACCAATGAACAACACTGAATATCATGACGAGGCACACACATACATGTACTATATATTTTAACACTTGATCCTAGAGGGGTATTCTTAATTTAATATTCTAAATGATAGTTTGAATAAATTATATTGTGTGTGTGTGTGTGTGTGTGTGTGTGTTGACTGTATAAGACTTTACGAAGGACATCACTCATAATCACACATTCCAGTGCTCATGTTAGTTCTCAATCTCCAGTGTTCTGTATTGCTTAAAAATTTATAATAACACTTTTGATTCCATTTAAATGAGGATGGGTTCCCCTTTTGAGTCTGGTTCCTCTCAAGGTTTCTTCCTTATAACATCTAACAGAGTTCCTTGCCACAGTTGTCATGGCTCCTCATCAGGGGTAAATACACATCGTTCACCTTAACTGTTAAATTCTGTAAAGCTGCTTTGAGACAATGTTTGTTGTGAAAAGCGCTATACAAATAAACTTTTTGACTAAGTTTGTTAAGTAAAGCAATGTAACTTGTAAATTATCAATTAGAAATAAATATTATGCCTATTAACATTCAAATTTAAAAAAAAAATTTAAGGATACTGAAATATACTGTATATTTAACATTCTAGCGCTCTGACAGTTTATGCGACTTATTATGACAGATACTGTATGCATTGCCTGAAATCCGTTGGTGAGGTCCAGGCCATATGTGAGGCTACAAACCATTAGGAGAGAAACTGCTAATTAAGGACAGAGTAGGGAATGTACGAGTGAAAAAATGACTTGATAAAGACCCGGACTTGTCCAAGCATGAACAGTTTTGCCTAAAATACATCCACCAGTATAACCATCCCTAATAAATTGCTCAATATGATGGCTAGTAAAAAGACAGTATTTACAATGAATCATAATTAGGGGCACTGATGTAATATGAAAGCAAATTGTTTTCTCTAAAGCACCAGTGAATTTTATGGTTGTCCTTTTTGCAATTCTATCTCCATTTGTCACATACAGAAATTTAAATCAGTCCCTCTAATTGCTTTTCTTTCCTTATAAGAGTGTATAGATGCAAATTAGATCTGAACAAAGAATCACTTTATCAGCACCTGTGTCTATGGTGGTCAGTCAGCAAAAAAAAAAAGGAAAGCTATAAAGCAGAGGGGAACTAATCTCTGATTAAGGAATCTGTGGTTGGTGTACAGCAGGGGGCTTTTATCTCGCCAAGCCGACAGATTTGTAGATAAAATCAGTCCAGGAGATGGGGAAAAGAAAAGCTTGGCTGGCGAGAGGCTTTTCATAGCCCCTCCCTCTGCTACCCAAGTCGTTAGATTGTGACATTGTAGAGGAGGACACACAAGTTCTGTTTTTTCAAGAAGAGGTTTCATTAATCTCGATTTGGGAGAATAGTTAACCTGACTCGTTTGTATAGGCCTGAGGGAAAGCAGGCAGACAGGGAGATGATGGAATCCTGCAGAGCTGACAAGGTCACTACAGATATTTTTTTGTGCCCCTAGGACACTTTAGACCTATTCCAGCTCCTGCTTGCTCATACTCTCTCTTTTGTACCCAGGATTTCCTCTGTTTCTGTGTTTTTGTTTGTTTTGTTTTTTTGCCCATTTTTGAATGTGCTTTCTATGTTTACCTTAAGTTCTTTCCTTTCTGAATGCACACTTTTATGGCTGCTTTAACCTCACACACACACACCCCTATTACTGTTGCCGTGTTTTTTTTTTTTTTTTGTTCTGCTTCAGCAATGCTTTCTTTCAGCTCTGCATCTCACTACTGTGGAGAGAGAGAGTGAGAAAGAGAGAGACTAGGGAAGAGAACAGAAAAAGATGGACGGTCTCAAAGGAGGACAGTTGAATTGGGACTATGGGAGCTGAAAGACAGGTCTATCAGACCAAAATTCTCAACATATACTCAACCCCTCATTTGGCTGTTGATGTATAGTGTGATCCTCTGGTGCATTGCACTTCTACTGAGCTCTGCCTGGTTTTCTATGATTGCTCATTTCATGCTTGTTTGTGTAGCGGTAATTGCAGCGCACTGTGTATGTGGCTGAGTGTGAAGTCTTTACTTGCGTTGGAACACCGGCTGACACACACATCAGGAACACGCTTAAGATTGTGACACTGCAACGAATCCACAGGGCTGACAGTCAAACCGTCATGTGTCTTATCTTGTACTATCTAAAATTAACCCATACTCACATTCACACATTCACACTCTGATATAGAGACACGTACGCCACTCCATGCTAAATCTCTACCTATACCTCACCCACACCATCTGAGAAAATCTTTTTTCTGTCCTCATTCTCCTCTGTCCACCAATTTCCATTTGCTATTGACACACACTCCTTGTTCAAGCTCAACCCCCGAAATAACTGTGACATTACAACAGATCAGCACTTTTTCTTTTACTTTTTTTTTCTAGTTTTTCTTTTTCTCTCTGAGGTGATTTTCTAATAAAACACACACATACACACACACACACACACACACACACACACACACACACACACACAAAAACCACACACACACACACACACACAAAAACCACACACACTTTGTCTAGCTCCAACCATCTCTTTCAAAATAACTGTTGTTTTCCAGATGCTTACCCTAAGACTGAGATGATCTACACATGGACTAAGGATTCAGTGGAAGTTCCTGATGAATCGTCCAGCCTTGTTCAGTATGATCTGATTGGACATACGGTCTCAAGTGAAACAGTAAAGTCTATTACAGGTACACGCACAGAACTTTTGTAACAAAATGACAAATTACCTTATGCTGCAAAAAAGTATAGAACTGAGGACTTTTTTACTGTATGGTTTAATGTAGTAATTATTTGAAAGTTTGTATTAAAAAAATCACTTGGGACACTGTAGGAAAGAAAAATAAATATATGTCAGATATAATGAGAAATACTGTGCAGCATATATATATATATATATATTAGGACACTCATCAGGTTTTTTTATCCCCACTAAAAAAGAGTAAAGAGACGATTTCTGCAATTCCATGTAAAACATAAATACAGGATTTATTTTGCTATCCACTTTGTTAACAGATTGAAATTCTGTGGAAACATTAAATACTGTATTTTAAATATTAAATCCCAGAAAGGTCAGAAAGACGCTGGTAGACCTTTCAGCAAGACCCTAAACGCTCTGCAGCTCAGCCTTATTTGTGGATTGTGTTAAGCATCAGTCAGATTGTGTTCTGCCTCACCTTGCTTTTGATCAAAAATGCTGGCTAAATGGAAACATGTTGGAGGGAAAATAGAAACTGATAGCACACAGTGTTCTAAATAAATCAACAGGAATATAAAGGGTGAATTTAAATGCATCTAGATTAAATTTTTTCTCAGTCTAACTGCATGCTTCATATCAAAACAGATGGTCCAAACAACTCCCTATTTCATGAGGCTCATTTTAGGAAGTAATAATTTCTAGACAGCTATATCTACACAGTCATCTCTAGTGTTAGCAAGCTTTCTGAACAGAAGCAACAATAAATATATTTGTATATTTGAATTAGTTGATTCATGTTCAGTAGTCACTTTTCCTGGTCAGTAATCTGGTAT
>MU551645.1:1645331-1652538 GCA_024362625.1 Silurus asotus
GCTGCCTTTGTGTTTGTGTGTATGGGAGTGTGTGGGGTGGTGACTCAAATTCTGGCACACTGGATGCTTTATGGCAGGGTTCAGGAAGCAACTCATGCATGCACGCATTGCTATTCTTTCAAAGGAACCAATTTCAATTAAGAATGAGTTAGGGGCGCCCCCTAGTGGATGAAAGCGCCTCGACCCGTTTGAGCTTTAGTAATGTGCCTTCTCACTTCTATGATTCTGTATTACAACGTCCCCTCTTTGTTTCCATGATAATTCTTTTTCTTTGAGAGCCTGTACATTCTGTAGCTTTTTTTTTTTGTTGTAGCCTTGAGACTTTTTTGTCACAAAGAATCATTATTTATAATACCAGTAAACTCACAGATCACTCTTGGCATAACTCGTCATTAGTTTATAGAGTCAGTTTTTGTTTACCTCTAGTCTATTAAATTGTGTTGCTGTCTTTGGGAGCTCGAAACACAAGCCCAGCCTGAAGGTATAGACAGAGCCTCTGCACACACTGTGACTCCAGTAACATTCTTAATGGCTGAAGTAAAGGAGATGCTTTAGCAAAGCGAGCTGCACTGTAAGAGAAAGTTAACAAAAGGAAGGTTAAGCAGCAGACAGCACTGTATTTGTAGGAAGATGGAAAAAATGCATATAATTGGATTCATGTTACTGCAGGGGGTTCAAAAGAAAAGTAAAAAAATTGACTTTTTCACAAATGTGTAGAAGAGTCAGTATTTATTTCACCTGGCCTTTACTTCAGAAGAATTGTATGTATAAAAAATTAGGAATGGAAACAAGGTGTGGGTGATTACATGGAGGGAGAGGTTGAGCTTGAGTATGAAGAGCTTGAGGGGGGTGTGGCTGGTGGTTCTCTGACACTCCTTCATTGTAAAAAAAGTGGCAATAAGAAGCAAAGAAGTAAAAAGCCAGTATTCGATGATGTATTATCCTTGACTAAATCTAGCATCTGGAGTGAGCAGTTTATAGATATAGTTAATTGTGTTTACATCGATAAACACACTTTAACACATGCATACACAACTACTGTAACTGATGTGAAAGGGTGTTTCATTATGTGGTGCTGTCCTGGATTATGAACCCATAATCTTCTGAGATTTAATGTCCAGCATCTTCGTCCAGCTACAATGTCTCTATGTCTGATTTCCATTTAAACAAACTTAACACAGTATTACACAATGCCACGTGTGCATACGATCTCTGAGTTAAACCTGCCACTCACATAATGCATATGTCTAGCCTCAACCAGATGCTATATTAATATCGACATAACCGATAAAAAATGCTAAGAAGAGAATTTGGCGGTTCCACTTCAAAAACGTCGACTTAATAGGGTTGTCGAGGAAACCGAGGGCGAGATAACCGGGTTCCACTGTATATACATCCCAGATACTGTGACAATATTTTTGGAACTGGCGTTGTACATTTATGGCATTTGGCAGATTACATTTTGCAGTGACTTACGGTTGTGATTTGATACAAATAGCTTTATAGACTTCAGCAATACATGACAATAATATACTCAATTCTTTGGTTTTTTTTATTATAATTTTTTTTTTTATTTTGCTAATAATAATAAGAGCAAAAAGCCCATAATATTTGTGTAATGACATAGTATATCTATGTAGGGGTAACCTTAATATTAACTGTTGCCAATTAAAAACTATACACCAAATATTTTACCAATTGCTTTTTACTTGAATGTTTGGTCCAAATTGTAATCAGTGCCATGATTTATTTTTCAGGTATCACCACTGTCCTCACCATGACCACTCTAAGCATCAGTGCCCGTCACTCTCTGCCTAAGGTCTCCTATGCTACAGCCATGGACTGGTTCATTGCCGTGTGTTTTGCCTTTGTTTTTTCGGCCCTCATTGAGTTCGCTGCCGTAAACTATTTCACCAATGTACAAATGGAGCGAGCAAAAAAGAAAGAAATCAAGAATGCAGCCACTGCTGCTGCCAAGAGCTTCATGTCATCTGGCAAAGACACTGAGGAGATTCTACAAGTGAGTGAAGTAACCTTTTATCTATACAAACAATCCATAAGTAATATACAAACAATATTTGTATTTATTTTCATATGGAAAATTCATATGAAAAAGCATTGACATCATGTTTCTTCAAGAATACGTTCTAAAGAAAAAAGATATTGGATTAATTAAAAGCACCTTGCAATAGAAGCAATCATGTGTTTCACTAGAGATTACAGCAGTTTTTCTATAAAAAAAACTTACTGCAAATATCATTTCACAGTGTTGTATAATGTGATTTGAGATTAGAATGCTTACAACCTTAAGCTGCTTCTGACCTTATAGTTTATTACCGGTTGTACAATTACAAATTAAAATACAAGATTTGATGATACACTGATTTTGACAAAGCTGCTTTAAAACCACATTTCTGTTTTGTTTTTGGTGATCTAAACACGACAGAGCTTTATGAGAAGTAAGTCCTAAAAAGGAATGATTGCAGACTGATGGTAGTTTAGTGGACCACTATACGGATAACAGATTAATGGCGTTGCCTTGGCAACAGGGACAAGGCACATCTGTAAAGACTTTTGCAGAGCTACAGAACATGAACAAAGAGGGAAACAAATATTTTTTTTCTACACAGGTATATATTGGTTTTGCTTGTATTATTTCCCTTTTTTGTTTGTTCTAAAAAAATAATGATTGTCTAGAATTTTGTGTAATTGTTTTTTATACTAGTTATAGGAGAATTTATGTATGTTGTACAAACACAAAGGCTAAGGCAGGTCAATGCTTTAATCACCAACACTGCATTTTTTACATTGTGACACACCATAGGTGTCCTCCAATCTGAGTTCATATCAATCAAAGACATGTGTTCAGTGGTTTACTAACCCACAAAATCACAATGCCTTCCAAAATTATTGACCCTCTTTATACAAACAAGCAGACATCATTGTTAGAAAATAAACAATTATATCCCCATTTAAATAATAGGATATAGGAATATTTTTTGTAAAACTGTTTCTCAATGAATATTTGTGTCAAAATTGTTAGAACCCATACAGACTATTTTATATTTATGTATCTGTTGATCTATGAAAAAAAATTTGCCTTTATTAGTTTTTCCATTTTTCATGCTCTGAAATACATGTGTAATCCGCCCAGTGTAAAGCACGACGTCGACAGCAGGTCGAAGTAATGAACAGGAGGCTATAAAAACACATGGTATGGAGATGGCGCTAGGTTCAAAAGTGCTTGCAGGGATGCAGGGAGTGTGGAACAGAGACGCAGCCTCTCGTTCCCTCTGGGAACCAGGGTTACTTATGCAACCCAGAGAGTTTTCCCTTTGGGAACTCGATCAGCGCCAACAATGATTTGGGAACGAGTGTCCAAAACCTCCAGACTGACCAGTCCCTGCCTAGTGTGGATGAACACAGCTAGACCAAAAGACAGAGCGGCCAGGAGTGGCACTAAGGTCAAGGTTGTAAAACTTGATAAAGGTAATCGGGGTGTTCCTGAAGGAATTACAGCACTAGGACAACCAGGCAGTTAGCTGGATCTAACTGATGGTTCTCACACTATATAGTGAACTGGTGCCATTTTGTGGTGTACGACTTCCTAGTGGAGGGAGCTCTGGACTGGAGTGGTCTCCACAACCGACATTGAGAGACCAGAAGCTTAAAGCTGTGCCCTCTCCGGGGCCACAGCCCCCACAACACTGTGTGAAAAAAGATTGCCCCCTGCCTGAAAGAGAAGTTCCTGCCTGAGAGGAATCTCCCAGGAAGGGTGTACGAGAAGGGCTACCAGGTCTGCAAACCATGGCCGGCCCAGCCAGTAAAGGGCTACCAGAAGGGGATGGCCTTCATTCCGGCAAACTTTCTCCAGAACTCCCAGGAGCAGCACAAAAGGGGAAAATCGTACAGGTGCAGCTTCGGCCACGCCTGCACCATGGTGTCCAGTCCAAGAGGAGCTGGATGAGTCAGGGAAAACCAGAGGGGTCAGTGCGAGGTGTCTCAAGTCGCTAAAAGGTCTGTAAAACTGAGTGTCCACGAGTGCTCCCATGAGAGTGGCGAGGGAGGAAATGCTGAAATGCTGCAACTGCCTTTTTATTTCGTCTCCCTCGTCCTGCTCTTTAGGCAGGTCAGCCTCATAGGCCTGTAAGACTGCCATGGTGTGCAGGCAGCCATCGTCCTGCCCCACCGTCATGTATGCTTTGCCCACCAGTGCCAAGGAAGTCTAAAGGGGCTTGGTGGGCAATACCAGGACCTAAAATCTGGTATGGGACGATTCCCTAAACTGCATCATTCCATAACGATACTCTTTCAGCCCCTTAACATTACAGTAGAGGCAGACATTGGGGCTGAAGAGGTGGGCCGATTCATCCAAAATGGCATCCGCCTCATCACCCTACTAGGAGAAAGAAATTGTGGAGCACCGCACCCTCTCCATGGAGAGAAAAAACAACTAAAAAGTGGGCTTCTGAAGCCTGGGAGTAGGTGCTGGATCTGGCAGGTAAGGAAGGAGAAAATGACTCGCATGTCTCCATTTCCTCTGTCAGGTCCATTTGCAAACCCCATGACCTCAACCGGTGCTCCGCCTGTGCTGGAGGGAAGGAGGGCTAGAACCGGGAGGAGAGAGAGAGAGCCGGCTGAGCGTGCTCTGCCCCAAATAAGATACACATACACAAACACACACAGAGCACTTCCTGAACAAACAGAAGCTAGCGCCGTCTCCACGCCATTTGGTTTTATAGCTTCCTGGTCATGATATCGCACTTTTACATTGGACAAATTACACATGTGGTTCAAAGCGTAGTCACGCGGAGGAGTTCCCAAAGGGAAACCCCACTTCACACATTTTTTCAAAATCTCAAACCATTTGTAAAAAACTGTTTTTTTTTTTTTTTTTGGCATATTTTTTCACACTATCTTAAAATTCTGTACAGAGATTTTCTAACTCACTCACACCTCACCTGAAATTTGCACAATACTTTACATCCCTCTATTAAGTGCTTTCACAGTGCTATGTTACAGCCTTATAAATTAAATTCATTATTTTCCTTAAAATTTTACAAACAATACCGAGTACTGACACCGTGAAAATCTTTTTTTACATATACATAAGTATTTGCAGCCTTTGTTCACTACTATGTTGAAGCACATTTGGCACCAGTTACAGCCTTTTTGAGTATGATTCTCCAAGCTTGGCACACCTATTTTTGGACAGTTTCTCCCATTCTTCTTTGCAAACCTTTTAACTCCATCAGGTTCAATGGGGAGCTTTGGTGCATAGCCAATTTTAGATCTCTCCCGAGTAAAAGTGAAGCACTGTGACTACTTTCCGAATGCACCCTAGCTTTTGGTTATAAATGTAAGGTTGAATAAAATTTGACTAGTCCATCTGCAGCTGTCAAAACCATTCAATGCAAAGTTCATAATAATGATAAGCTGTTTGTGTGTGTTGATAAAACTAAGTCCTTTGTCAAATGATACTACTTAACTATCTTTAAGCATCTATAAGTGTACCATTGGCAAAATGTGTTATGGTCAATTAGGACTAAAATTGCTCAAACAACTATGAGCATTTTTGCCAGCAAAATACAATTTTATATATACAGTGAGGAAAATAAGTATTTGAACACCCTGCTATTTTGCAAGTTCTCCCACTTAGAAATCATGGAGGGGTCTGAAATTGTCATCATAGGTGCATGTCCACTGTGAGAGACATAATCTAAAAAAAAAAAAATCCAGAAATCACAATGTATGATTTTTTTTTACTATTTATTTGTATGATACAGCTGCAAATAAGTATTTGAACACCTGAGAAAGTCAATGTTAATATTTGGGACAGTAGCCTTTGTTTGCAATTACAGAGGTCAAACGTTTCCTGTAGTTTTTCACCAGGTTTGCACACACTGCAGGAGGGATTTTGGCCCACTCCTCCACACAGATCTTCTCTAGATCAGTCAGGTTTCTGGCCTGTTGCTGAGAAACACGGAGTTTGAGCTCTCTCCAAAAATTCTCTATTGGGTTTAGGGCTGGAGACTGGCTAGGCCATGCCAGAACCTTGATATGCTTCTTACAGAGCCACTCCTTGGTTATCCTGGCTGTGTGCTTCGGGTCATTGTCATGTTGGAAGACCCAGCCTTGGCCCATCTTCAATGCTCTAACTGAGGGAAGGAGGTTGTTCCCCAAAATCTCGCAATACATTGCCCCGGTCATCCTCTCTTTAATACAGTGCAGTCGCCCTGTCCCATGTGCAGAATAACACCCCCAAAGCATGATGCTACCACCCCCATGCTTCACAGTGGGAATGGTGTTCTTGGGATGGTACTCATCATTCTCCAAACACGTTTAGTGGAATTATGACCCAAAAGTTCTATTTTGGTCTAATCTGACCACATGACGTTCTACCATGACTCCTCTGGATCATTCAAATGATCAATGGCAAACTTAAGATGTGCCTGGACATGTGCTGGTTTAAGCAGTGGAACCTTCCGTGCTATGCATGATTTCAAAACATGACGTCTTAGTGTATTACCAACAGTAACCTTGAAAATGGTGGTCCCAGCTCTTTTCAGGTCATTGACCAGCTCCTCCTGTGTTTTTCTGGGCTGATTTCTCACCTTCCTTAGGATCATTGAGACCCCACGAGGTGAGATCTTGCATGGAGCCCCAGTCCGAAGGAGATTGACAGTCATGTTTAGCTTCTTCCATTTTCTAATGATTGCTCCAACAGTGGACCTTTTTTCACCAAGCTGCTTGGCAATTTCCCCGTAGCCCTTTCCAGCCTTGTGGAGGTGTACAATTTTGTCTCTAGTGTCTTTGGACAGCTCTTTGGTCTTGGCCATGTTAGTAGTTGGATTCTTACTGATTGTATGGGGTGGACAGGTGTCTTTATGCAGCTAACGACCTCAAACAGGTGCATCTAATTTAGGATAATAAATGTAGTGGAGGTGGACATTTTAAAGGCAGACTAACAGGTCTTTGAGGGTCAGAATTCTAGCTGATAGACAGGTGTTCAAATACTTATTTGCAGCTGTATCATACAAATAAATAGTTAAAAAATCATATATTGGGATTTCTGGAATTCTTTTTTAGATTATGTCTCTCACAGTGGACATGCACCTACGATGACAATTTCAGACCCCTCCATGATTGCTAAGTGCAAGAACTTGCAAAATAGCAGGGTGTTCAAATACTTATGTTCCTCACTGTA
>MU551645.1:1654029-1671665 GCA_024362625.1 Silurus asotus
TTTATCCCTGAATGAATAAAATGAATAGAATCATCTTGATGAAGAATTTGCATGTTTTTTGTGTGTGTCTTCAGGATCTGTCAACTTTGCGACAGTTACGATGAAGGAAACTTCAGCTCCAAAAATGCCTGGACCTATTTAGTGATCATTAACAACGTCTCCCAGCTCGTATGTACCTCTTTCTTCATCATTCTCAGTACTATAATACACAGAAATATGCGAAAGAACTGAAATTGCTCCAAGTTTCACCTCACACAGATCAGTACAACTTTTTTTTTGGGGTGTTTATATTTGTATCTCAATAAAGTATTGGCAAAATCAACACTTTTAACCAGAGCTGAAACGATTCTTCGAGTAATTCGAGGGGCGAAGAGAAGCTTCAGGACAAAAAACACCGCAGTTTAGGATCATTTTAAACTAAAACACAAAGAAAACACCATACAGTTCGTTCACCTTTTTTTTTTTCCTTCTGTAATTCGAAATTTATTTATTATTATTATTTGATTTTTTTTTTGAGTAAAAATAATAAAAATAAAAAAAGTTAAAAAATTTGAGTTATGAGTAAAAAAAAAACTCATACAAATAAAATAAAAATAAATAAATATTTTTTTAAATAAAAATATAAAAATCAATTTTGCATTACTTACGAACATTTATTTAGGTGTAATCTGGCAACTAAATGGGTTTATTTTTCACTGAAATTGTTGTAATTTCAGCAATAAAAATTTTAATTTTTTCTGAAAAGGAAACTCGTTGATTTTAAGATCACGATTACGATTGGCTGGTTTTATTTTTCCCCAAAAAAATTACAGTGGCCATCATTGACCTTACAGATAAAATAATTTCAATTTTATCATAAAATCTAATCTAATACAGCGTTTACTGTTTTCCCAATCAGTTTGCCATGTACTGCCTGGTGCTGTTCTACAAAACGTTAAGAGAAGAACTCGGGCCGATCAAACCTGTGGGCAAATTCCTGTGTGTCAAACTCGTCGTGTTCGTCTCCTTCTGGTAAGCAAACACAAATACATCATGAAAAAGTGTTAGCATCAGGCGTAACATTATGCACGAAGACAAAATACTCTTGTAAAGTTCTGAAGTAATTCCGGTGTTTTAAATGATGTAAATCATCAGGACACCAAACTTTTAGTGTGTTTCCACACGGACGGATTTAATCGCCGGATGTGCGCATCGCAAGACTTCTAGTGAAATAAAAATATAAAACTAGAAAGAGGTTTGCTCGTGCCTTCGAAATTTGCTCGTACAACAGGGTTTTTTTGTGTGTGTGTGTGTGTGTGTGTGTGTGTGTTCATCTTATATATATATATATAAATAATTTACAAATGATACAAAGGAATACTGTAAGGCTCTCTTTTTTGTTGAACACCATGCCTTTTTATTTCTTCCACAGCAAAACTCCGACACTAATGGCAACCTACGCAAACGTGTAAACTCCTCGACTCAGTCTCTGCCTGACCCTAAGGGCAGCCAAAGAAATGAATCTGGCATCAGGATTTCTACAGCCATGTCCAAATATATATATATATAAATAATTTACAAATGATACAAAGGAATACTGTAAGGCTCTCTTTTTTGTTGAACACCATGCCTTTTTATTTCTTCCACAGCAAAACTCCGACACTAATGGCAACCTACGCAAACGTGTAAACTCCTCGACTCAGTCTCTGCCTGACCCTAAGGGCAGCCAAAGAAATGAATCTGGCATCAGGATTTCTACAGCCATGTCCAAAGAGCTCCAGACAAGCCAATTATCTTCCAGCTCAAGTACAACAGGCAGCTCCTCAGGCCTAACACGACTCCATTCCAAATCCTTCACCCAATCCAAAGCACTTGCTCCAGTATCAGCTTCCAAAACCACCCCCCCTGCTCCACCTTCAACGCCAACAGTCCCTGAGCTTTCGACAGCCAACACACCCACCAGCTCTGGCTCTCTACACCATCTTATAGCTCCAAAATTGGAGAATATGCAGAAAACAGATGCCAAGGCTGCATCCAGTGCTCAGCCAACAGCGTCTACAGGCGGGGCCAGCAAGATTGATAAGTATGCACGCATCCTTTTCCCAGTGTCCTTTGGGGCATTCAACATGGTGTACTGGGTTGTATATTTATCCAAAGAAACCATGGAAGCAAGAGGAGTCTAAACACAGAATTTTAACATTTTGTCACATTTCTTAAAGCCAAACAGCAGATAATGGGCGTGGGTGTGGCATCCCTGCTAGGATCATGTCAAGCAAATTCAACACATTTTCCAGAATCTTCTTAGAATAAATGGACGAACAAAGCAGCCTGGACAAGCACATCAGAAGATCAACTGGGAAACATTTTCCCAAAATGTTTTAGAGATTGTCAATACGTCCTTTCACAGAATGAGCATGTGAATATATGAAAACAGTCTTAGATTTACTAGCCCTTTGAAAAAGAAAAAAGCATATAGGTGTAGGGGTAACGCCATTGAAAATGAAAACATCAAATTGAAAACCAGTTGAATTTCATCTATTTTTCTATTAGTATGAGTGTGTTTTCTGGCAAATCTGCAGAATCACAATTTGTTTTCATGTTGACACATTTATGTATGTGTTAATGGTGATAGATGTTGTCAGCAGTAAGGCATTTTCTCATGTGGAACTTGCTTTGTGTGGGCGGATATCTGACCATCAATAGCAGATATGTATGCATGTATTTTATTTCACTTCGAGATAGTCAAAAGAGAATTCACCTGCTATCTTATCATTTATTTCCTTTCTCCTTTAAGCAAAGCGATTGTTCATTTTTAATTAAAACATTTTTTTCTATTAAATGTTGCACAAGTATTATTTTAAAATAAACAACCACCTTGCAACAGTTTGCAGCACAATATGTTTGCTTTTACAAATCCCTTATTGTATAGTGTGGTTTTTTTTTTTTTTTTTTTTTTTTTTACAATTAGTGGTTCACTGGAAGTGTTGTTGAATTGATAAATGACAGCTTGGATAAATAGGAAGCATTCATGTGTGCTGTGAGTGCTTATACTAACATATACAGTATTTTGGATGACATTAACATTATGTTTATATAATTATACATTTTTATAAAAATGTACAATGCAAATGTACTGCATTATAAGGATATCAGGTTAATTATCCATTTGATGCTAGTCGTAATTGACATTTTGGTGACTAGCAATGGAAACTTACTCCTACCATTTTACCATATCCACTATACACGATGGTCATTATCTGGCTTAGGTGGACACATTTGTTAAAATCATTTGTTTAACCCTCCAGATACGTAGTCATAGTCATTATCTCTCAACCCTGTGACTGGCTTTACAGCTTATTACCAGCACTGGCCCTAAGTCAGCAGGCCTAAACCTCATAATTTCCCTTAATCAGACCCATATTGCTCATCCGGTGGTTACCAAAACAGCCCAACATTCTTCATTCAGCTAATTTCACTGAAAATGATGCATAATTTTATTATGAAGCCTTCAAAAATAGAAGTTTTTTTTCTGTGGTTTTGTTTTTATTGTTCTGTTTCTTGTTTTTTTCCCCTCTTCTATGCTCTATTTCAGTTCCTGGCCTAGAGGCTAAGCATAAAGCAGAGAATTTTGTAGAGTAGGGTCCCTGGGGGGATGGCACACTGTTCCACACACTTAACTCTGCTACAGAAGTAGTCACTTATACAAGGCTTATTACATTTCATACCCTTTGCCTTGGCTTTTCAGTTTGAAATTTTGTAACCACACTCTTCTTTTTTTTTCTTTTTTTTTTAGTATGCATGTGTAAATAGAGGACATTCTCTGTATACTGTAGTTTAAGGACAAAGCTATCATTGAAGTGATAGCATGTTGCAAATGTCTGCCATTTATGGCTTCTCCGGAAGTGCACTTGGGTGTGAAATTGACTTTGTGCCCCTGCGTTCACCTTTCCTAAAAAATTTTCACTCTCTTGTTTTCCTCGACTACTCACTCACTCAATCATTCACTCACTCACTCACTTAATTCATTGAAGAGAGACATTAAATATTCATTAACCTGCCAGCTTCTGGTGTACTTTTTCTTTTTGCTTTTCTGTCTAAATGGCCAATGCTAACATGGACCTGAGTCACAGTGTCAGAAGATATGAAGATTACATCATTATTTAAGGCCTCTCCTTAATATCAGTTTGTGAAAGATACCTGGGTCTATGTACTTGCAAGGGCTATTTGTTTAAACAGCACCCAAATTCCTAAATTAAAAAAAAAAAAGTTTTTGCTACAGTTGTCAAGATTTTTTTTTCTCAATCCTGTAACAGCTTTGTTTTAACATGATAAATTGGTCATACCTGTATTCTAAGTTCTGTTTTCCCTTAAAAAATGTCCTGCTTCCTTAAATTGTTTGTCTCTCTTTATGCAACATACTTTTATATACCGGAAATGGTATTGCCCTGTAAATTCTACTCTAAAATGCTCTCTGCATGCTCTTAGAATAATGGGGGACATTTACTCTTATAGCGCTACCACTTCAGCTCGAATAGAAAAGGACATATGAGAGTTTTTCATGGTGAAAGTGTACTCGGTGCACTCTGCAGAGTGTAGTGTGCAAACTTTGGAAGGAATAACCAAACTGAGGAGGAAACATGGATTATCCTTTATCATAAAGACTCTCTTTTGTGGGGGGGCACTACAACCAAGAGGAATAATCAAACAGCTTCCTATACATAATGTCACCAATAGAATGTTTTGTAAAGAAAAAAAAACGTCTTGTGTTTTGTAGACGACAATGATAATTTATGAATGCCCTATACAAGGTCTTTTACCTTAGAACTGTTGTAAACATCAGTCACCTTGCCTTGTTTCTAAAGATGAGGTTATCATTCAAGATAAAATAATAGGATTTGCCAATAAGACAATAAATCTGCACATTAGTCATGTATGGTCTTTTCTACATATATTCTCATTTTAGTAGAATATTCATGTAAAAAAAAAATACTGACCGGAAAAGCAGTGTGCAAAAAGTTACAGATTTAGTTTGTTTCTTATGGGTTATGAATGTTTTTAAGGAATATATAAACTATCAAAATTTATCATTTCAAAATGCCTCAAGGTTTGATTAAAAAACACTGTGTGCATGAAACATCTATATTTTATTATTCACACAGTATTCCTTGGAGACATAACAGTGATACATTTAAATGTAGAACATGGGGCATGTTGTAAATACCAATTCGAATTCCATCAGGAATTAAAAAATAGGCAGACAAATGATGTCTCATTTACTACCTTGTTCCTCTAATAGAGGTAATATGCATCTAACTGGTCTGAAATCAAATTCTTCTGAATATAGACAGCATTACAGAACTGACAGGTTCATCAGCCAGTTCATTACACACCATGGAGCTTTATTATTCTTTAACTGTTATTAAAATCAGGTGTGTTATTGGCAATTACAACTTAAAAGCATTAGAAGAGTTATTGCTGACAACGAATATGCAGCTCAGGAAAAGTAATTTTAGCCCAGCTATTAAGATAAGTGGTTTTGTGCTTAGAAAGTGACTGAATGTATGACAGGAGAAGGGCATTGTGCTCTTGGTCATTGCTGTTTCTTTCTCTCTCTTTCTCTCCCTCTCATTTCTTATTGTTTTTTTTTTTCCCATGTCTTTTTTTAAATTTTTTTACAGAAAAAACAACAACTCAGCATCAACAAATCATTTGTAAGGAAATAGGCGAGAAATTACAAAGTTGTTTAGTATGGCATAGATTGTATTTCTCATATTTTCCTTATAGTTCTTTACATTTTTAAGCCTTTTGGGTAAACTTGTGGACAGTTTTTACAGAAAGAATAGTAATATCTAATCTAATAATTATTGCTGATGGTTTCAAACAGTTGATGAGTATTTGAAAAGTTTCGTGAATGTATTGAATTTGACATCAATTTTTTTTTTTTGGACAACCCTCTGTATATGTAAACCTCCTGTTTCTAACTTTTCCCTGAACAGTTTCCTGGAGCAAATGGTTAACAAGCAAATGGTGGCACAGAATTACCCAAAATTGCATTTCTTTAGTTCTTACTTGTTGTCTAACCGAAAATTTGTTGAGAAGACCACCTAAATCTTCACATTTTGCCATTTTGTGCTTTTGTTTGCCCAGGAGTGCATACATGAGGTAATATCTGACATGTTCAGTGTTCAAAAAAAAAAAAGAAAAAAAAGAAAAAAGCAGGGTCTGGAAACATTAGGTCAGTGTAGCTAAATGCTTTTTCACAATAATGCTTTTAGTCACTCAGGAGAGTTTTATGATGCAGGTGATTTGTGTAGTGAGTATTTCTAAAAACTACTGCTTCGTTCAACTGTACCCGGAATTACATTATTATTAAGCTCTTTGTGTTCAAGCTACAAAGTCTGGAAAATGTCATCAGCCTAAAAACAGTAATAAGTATAGCCAGTACACTAGCTTAAATGTGTCTATATTGTTTAATCTTAAATGAAGGCCATTTTATTTAGTATTCATATGCTGGTTATTAACACATCTATCACTCCTTTAGTAAGAATTCTGCATTGAAGGTGCATTTTCCTTGTTTTCTCCAATTTGGATGTTGGAAATTATGAATTACAAGCTTCTCCCTGAATACAGCAAAAAATACACAGTAAGCAGTCATATCAGTATGAAACAGAGTGTATATTTGAACTTCATTTGCTTTGAGACTAGTGCTTGCAGAACAGATGAGCACTGTTATTTTTGTGCTTGTATTTGGCTGTGCTTGGGTATCCTCTTCTGTCTGCGGTTACCTCTACTCCTGAACACTTAGTTCTAGCAGTTCTTCTGCTGTCAGATACAAGCAGGTTGTGTGCAAAAGCAGGTTTATTTTGTAAACTGCAGGAAGACAAAACTAAATAAAAATGGAGCGATTTCCAAAACTAAAAAGACAAGAATTCGGACTGCAGACTGGACTAGCCTAAGGCAAACTCAATAGAAGAAAAACTTGAAAAAGGTGAAAGCAAGGTGCAGTGGTGCAGTACAAATGTACAAATCATGGTCTTAAAACACCTTATGCCCTGCACATTTTAATCTTTTCCCTGGCTAACCACATCCACTCAAGAAGTAAATAAAAATATGCTAAATATGCTAAATGAGCAAATGTAAAATTTATATAACAGTGAATCAACCAATAACAATTGTTGCAATCTATTGCTTTTGGACATAAAATTTCACCATTGTTAGATTTATGTTAGAATCAAGGGTGTAGTAGACTTTTTAAAAAGGGAGAGCTGAACACTGGACGTTTCATGTTATAGTATTTAGTCAAGTGTGGGAGATAGTAGGTTCTATTTCACAGTACATGCTTTAGACTTCCTTGTTGCACAGTCAGTTAAAGGTTTGTGATTTGCACATGGCCAAAAATTATTTTTGGAATTTAGGCACAGTCATAAGAAAACCACATATTGTATCTGCCCACACAAACAAGGACAGGCTTACAAACATTAAGCCATCTTCCCATAAGTAACACGCACAAACACACATGCACATGTATCATATACTTACTGCAGCTCTATCCCCCCCCCCCACCCACACATGGAATAATTAGCATCTACATACATAAAAAAAAAAAAATATATATATATATATATATGAAATTCAAATGGCATATGCACACAGTGAATGATGCAGCCATTATTCCTTGGGTATATTGTGTATTCGGGGTTTTAATGTGAATTTGAAATTCAAAAACATGCCCAGTTTATTTGTTGTTTGGATTTATGAGACAGACAGAGAGACTGACTACCTGTGGACAGCTTGGTATAACCAAGTTTAAAACATCAAATTGATTGGGACTGTTGTATGAAAATAGATGTGTGTATGTATGTGTGTATCTATGGCACTTCCCAATACAAATTAAAGCCTATGAATAAACTGAGATGATAAGCCGTATCACAGGAGACTCCACCAGTGACAGGAGGACCATAGTAACAGTCTCCGTGGAAACCACTTGGGCAGAATTAGCAATTGAAATTATAGAAACCCCCCTGAAAATAGCAACGGCAAGGTCAGTAGTGCTTGATTTGGGTTTGGGAATGTGTCAGCCAAGCGATTACAAATGGGTGATTTGATATGCAATTTGTCATTAGATTGACTGGAGGAGGTGTATGTTTGTTTTTACATTTGTAGAGGCAAAATACTGTAATATTGTAATATAATATAATAGTAATCCTTTAAGACTCTCGAGCTGTTTATGCTGTACACAGGCACACATACAGTGTTTGTATGTTAGATATAAAGTGCCACTGTAATAATTACAGCCACTGTAATAATTTTTATCTGCTTATTTATGTATTTATTTAATCAATCATGTGACAGCAACATGATGTATTAAAGAATACATAGAGAGTTATGAAATTTTAGCTAAGGTTCACAATAAAAATATAAAAACAAGATATGTGTGATTTACAATTGTAAGAGGTACAAACGGTTTAAGTATATTAGAAACTCCTGATCTCAAGCAGTCACTGGAGTGTCTTTATGGTGCAAAATACAAAAGAAACATCAGTTTCAGTAAACATGTCTCCACTGTAGCCTCAGATTCCTGTTTTTGGCTGACAGAAATAGAGTCTGTTTTAGCCAGTCCAAATCAAGGCTTGAATTCATGTCTATTGTCTGAGATGCTTTTAAGCTAAAGATTTAACATTTTTGCAAATTGTAAAAAGTGGTTATTTGAGTTCTTACTTTCCTATGAGCTCAAAGGAAATTTTCATTTGATCAAAAATGTTACATATGCATAACATTTGTGTGTGTGTGTGTGTGTGTGTGTGTGTGTGTGTGTGTGTGTGTGTGTGTGTGTGTTGTTTTCATTTTGTGAAACCTTTAGAAACTATTGTGCCTAAATCTAACATGAAAGTGACATCAAATACATTTGTGTACAGGTTATAGCTATTATTCAATAGCAGGTTATTAGCTATTGAATCTTGATCTGATAATAATTTACACTGACTTAAGAAATAGGAAATTTTTCATATCCTAATTATAATTATTATAGTGAAAGGTGAATATAATTCAAGCTTCTGTAATCTTAAAAACTATATTCATTACCATTAATGGGCAAAATACTTATGCGACATGTTTTAGACTTTTTTTTCTTGCCACCCCATCTCTCTGTTTATAGGAACACATAGGAGACAGTTTTAGTCCTTAGACTAAGCGGATTTGTGTCTTCAACTTTTCTTTGTGAGACTGCACACTTACTCAACCGAATAACTCCTGACCGAATCAGTGCAAGTCTCTGAAACAGCAATCCTCCTCCATTTACCCAAAGTGCTCAGGCATATGTGCATACACTGGACTATTTCCAGTATTAAAAAATGCAGCTAAAAATCGAACACACAATTTCGACACACATTTCCAGACACACAGGATGTTCATCTATTGCTCTCAGTGTATACAGTATATATATCATATAAGATAAAAGAAGAAACCTTATACATTCTGGCAGAGTGAAACTAGTTTCTTTACATATCCCCACTTTTAGAAAGTTAGGGTCAGAGCACAAGCGACCCCTAATGGGAGAAGCCAAAAGAAGAAGAAGAAGAAGAAGAAGAAGAAGAGGGGTTCGACCACAGTGGCCGTCATGATAGAGCACATTTTTGCATCATGGCCCAAAATGATGCAATGCTGGGGCTTGAACTTCCTGATCAGTAACTGAGAGCTTAATTTGACTGTCAAATAACTATTTCTGCCATTGATATCAACAAACTTAATCACATTTTGGAAATGAACCTTAAGAATTTACATTTATCCCATTTAGCAGCAGTGCAGCTTGGTGGTGTAGGGTTTTAAACTTACAACCTTCTAATGAACATCTTAAAAACTGGGCTATTCCAGTAAAGAATGCTACATATAACAAAAAAATGCTGGACCCAGTCCAAGTCCAGACCAGTGCCTTATTACTTGTGCTGCATTAGAGATAAACAGACAGCAAAAGTAAAGTCTAAGCTGAAAAAGTAGCAGTAAAGTAATTAGGATTCTTATGAAGGGTTAAATAATGCTGTTAATAAATGAATCTGTTGAGAAATCAATTGGAAAAACACCAGTGTAACTACATGCTACTACTCAGGCTTTATACTAACTGCATAATGAAAATGTTTGGCAACCCCTACTGAATAAAAAACTCTTCCACTGTGGTCTTTCCTCTCTCAGTTTAATAGCATTTTTTTTTTTATTGCCATCTATTAAAAATCTAAATTGATTTATTTAATATGTAACACAACATATAACTTTCATAGCATCTAATAAATAAGAAAAAAGTCTATATTTAATGAACAGGTTTATACATGCATTGCAAATAAACTAATTGAACAGTTTCCAGTATTGCAAGCAATCTATTGTTAATCATCGTTTTGTATCATAGCTTAAACCATGGACTATAGTTCATTAGATTAGTTCTAAGAAAGCAGGGAGTGCTGGTGCCTTATTGCCAGGAGACTTCAGATCTCTCTTGGTTTTTCAGTACTTCACTCTAGTTACCAAGGCAACAGGAGATGGCAGCATGTCTGATATAGCATCAGTAGCAATGATCAGCTGGTTGAGCTCTTTGCACCTCACACCTTGTTCAGTCTGTTGTCATTAAAGGGTATTTTACAAGACTTTACTGGAGGGGATGGCTTGTCTTTTTTTAGTACACCAAAATCATGCAGTAATAAGAACTTCATAGTCTCTGGGGTAAAATATCATCTCTTGTATGTATTCTACCAGTGTAGAATGTTGTTCTTCAGACTACGAAGGGGCTTGGATGAATTTTAAAACACTTTCCTTGAGGCACAAATTGCACCAGATACTTTATCACACTCAATCTCGAAAAAGTTTGAGAACTTTTAGGCTGCAGTCTGTTTCTATGGAGACGAGAACTGCTCACCAATAGTACAAAATTCAATCCATCAAGAAGCTTGCACTGATCATTTTGAGCAGCAGAGGTCACTCTCACATCACTAGTCTACATGTCCTATGGGGGACATCCCTACACTGATAATGTAGTCAAATAAAAGGCAATAAATTCGAAATTATTTAATACCACATCTTAAATATGAATAAAGTTCAAAATATGATGCACTATAGTTGTTTAATTATCATGCCAATTATCTCAGGCCTGTTCCTTATTATTCATTTGCTTTTTATGATGCCATGCAGGGATACACATTTTAAACATGTGTTCCTCAAGGAAGTTTTGAGGGTAACGTGAGACCTGGTGGTTATATTGTGTAGGATTGTACAGGTGGTTTAAGGTTTCTTTTATGGACACCTTTATGATTTTTTTTTTCATGATTATATGATGATGATTTAATATAAGATAAATGATTTAATCATTAAGACCAATTCAAAGGATGTGATTTTTGGAAGTGTCTTTGTCCACTCATAATGCATACGTGACTCCTTGCTGTTCAGGCCTGACGTTTTTCTCATGATGGTTTTGTCTGTTTTTTTTTTTCTTTTAGCCATGGGCAATATCTGTAGGGTCCTCAGTATAAAGTCTGTTGTTTTAAACTTGTGTTCAGACTATAGAAAGCCCAGGTTCTCTTTACACATGCGTACAATAAACCATCTCTTCTGTTATAACCAGGCTGATAGTCACCCGATTCTCTTGTCATCTCCCGAATTATAACAATGTAAAACCTTTAAGCATTCTCACAAATAAACCAACCAAAGAACCTTTGTGCTTAAGTGTGTATACAGGAATATTTTAGATGAAAACTAATACATTTTTGTGACATTTGTATATTTGGTACACTCCCTCAACTAACTATTTTGAAACATTTTTCTTCAGAAAATGTAATATGCAGTCTTAAAATTAAAAACAATGAATGTGGCTTATGAGACATTATTTTAAACATGTTTCTAGCATAATTTAGTTGGTATAATAACTCTAACATATTGTTTATTTCCACTGTTCACTGTTACTGTACGTAACTGAGCTTTTATTGCCTGATGAACTGACAGTAATTAAACAAAATGGATGGATAATGTGGCATGGATAACAGATATTTTCCATTTCTGTGCGTGAATATGTATTGACGTTTCTGTCTCTGCGTTTAGCAGGGAGCTGACAAGCTTAGCAGTTTTGCAATCATATTAATCACGTTTATAATAAACAGTGTTAACAACATACAAGAGCATTATTCATATACCAGTGGAAATGGTTTTGCTGAATTTTGGCTTAAAAATATTAAAACCTGACCTCTGCATGATTTCACTCCTATTTGTTCACACACAATTCCAAATTTAGTCCCACGTTACATACTTGTATCATCCTTGCATGTAATGACTTTTTTTTTTTTTTTTTTACAAATGCATTACATGTTGTAGGTGTCAAAGGAGAGGTCAAATGTGACATGACTAGATATTAGGGTGCAAAGGGCAGTGAGATTATCAGAGCTGTGAAGTTGACCTCTTTGTGACAGAGGTTACAGAGCTGTCATGCCTTTTATGATCTACAGTCATTAAAATAATTTGAGTAATTATGCATGTTTAAACTAATGTGTGTTTATCATTAAGAATGATGATTGACACTTTATTCTTATTAAAAAATAGCAAAGACAAATCTTTTGATATATAAGCAATTATACACCAATCATATAATTACATCCCCCTGAAAATTGTGAAATTGTAAAACCTCACCTATTGTGTAGGTGTGACCAATCGAGGCAAAGATTCTACATGACCTCATGACATTCTGATCCAATGTCTGATGTTCTAAGCTCAAATCTACCACCTTCCCATGGTATCTGGCACTAAAACACCAGCAGCTGATTCTTTGAGCTTCATTATCTGCAGGGAAGGTGCCTAAATGGATCAGACTATTAGTCCAGAATAACTGACAGACATTCAAATGGACTGAACGCAGTGAACTGTTCGTGATGTTTTCAAACCATTCAAACCATTTTTGCTGTGTGGCAGGACACATTATCCTGATGAAAAATGCAACTGTCATTAGGGAATACCTGAAGGAATACATCAAGGAATTCACTTGACAGACACTGAAAGGTGTTCAAATCAAGACTGAAAACACATTTATTTAGTCAAGCCTTTTGTCAGTAGGTCTTCCCTAGGTCTTAGATCTTAGATAGGTGCTTAAGAATCTTTATTTTCTCTTTTCCTGTCAACCCTCTTTTTCTCTTTCTCTCTCTCTCTCTCTCTCTCTCTCTCCGCCCCCCCCTCCCCCCCTCTTCTCCCTCTCTCTCGCTCTCTCTTTATCAGTCAAGTAAACATGCCTCTGAGGTTCCAGTAATCAGTGTTCCTGTTCTTTCTTCCCTTCTGGTTTGCCTGGTTTATCCTGGGTGTATTCCTTGTCAATTGAGACCACTCTGTGATGCTGGGGCTGCTTCCACATGCACAGCTTAAAGAGACATGAAGCCTCTGAGCAACTAAAGAACTTTCATGATTTATTCGGACTGTAATTTATATCAACAGTCTAATACAATAGATCAAGACTACAAGTTGCATGCATAGTTCTGCTTTTACACACTTATTACTACACACCTTAACAATGGAACTGCAACGAATGAACATTCAGTGCCACCCAGATGAGGATGTAATCACTCACATTTACCAGATACCACTCCATCACCTTCACCTTCAGCAAGGCATTTGTCATCTTGGTGGTGTGTTTGGGGTCGTTGTTATGTTAGAAAACTGCCGTTTCTGAAAGGGAATGCATCATGTTCTGCTTCAGAATGTCACAGTACATGTTGGAATCCATGTTTGCCTCAATGAACAATGAACAGCAGCACTCATGCATGCTGGACACCATCTGAGCCAAACAAGTTTATCTTAGTCTCGTTAGAATACAGGACATAGTTCAAGTAATTCATGCTCTTGGACAGGTTGTCTTAAGAAAACTGTTTTCAGCTTAACTTCTTTGATTGACCCTTGCGAGGACTGTTTCGAGTGGAACCAGTCTTGGAAAACCTCTTATGATCCTGGCCACTGTACTGTAACTCAGTTTCAGGGTGTTACCGATCTTCTTATATAGTAGCTTCGGTCATCTTTCTGAAAAGAAACACTTTTAATTCTTTAAGTAAACTTACTTTTTTAGGTTTTTTTAATATAGTTCAGTGCTGACAAAAGACAATAGAAAATGTCAAATCACTTTTGAATTAACAATCACAGTCTCAGGCTACAAAATTTTAGCTTCAGTGCTATTAAACAGACCTTCTTATAGCTCACTATATGACTTGGACTATGCAATGAGTATGCAATGTTTATATTAACAGCAAAGAGGTTTTTCCCAGTTGCTAATCTCCTAAAATTTAAAAAGAGGCCTGAGCAGTTTTATAAAAATGAGTCAGCTTGACTAGTCTATAAAACCCAGAGTTGTTAAAATTAAAATGTTTTACTTCACAGGTTTGTCTGGTCCTTCAAACCAAATGTTGCTCAGAGAATATTTTGCCAACCTCATAAACGTTAGCTACTGCTCCAGACTCTCCAGTGCACTCTTCATGCTGTGTGCTATACAACATAATGTTTGCAGAATGTGTGTTTGTGTAATTCACTCAAAAGCACTGAACCATTATTACTTGTTTTTATTTCTCACATTCTTGGTCTAGCCATTTCAGCTGATTCTGCTTTTGTGTCATGCATGTAAAGTTCACAAAATGTGCTCCAATAAGTAGAAGACAAATTGCTCCCCTTTCAGTTCTTTTGGAGCAAAAAATAAATAAAAAATAAAAAATTCCTACAGGCTTAAATTTTCATTTGTATTTTGGACTTTTTTTTTTTTTTTTTTTTTTTTTAATGAAATCCTCAAATTAGCTTGCACTCCTACACATAGGGCACCCACACATCAGTGCACCACACAAAACATTTCATTCCACTTTGCATATGAATCAGTTTTCTATTCTTTGTATAAACTAAAAAAAAGAATGAAAAACGGGTCATATGGTTTTATGAGAGAGAAAAAAAATCATTGTATATCACATTTCTTGGGCAGGGACTTATATGTGAGCAGAAATTAACATTAGCATGAGACCAAAATTGCATCTGCAAGGGAAAAAAAGATGTCAGGAGTGCAGGAGATGCCTCTACACTACGCATCCTCTGAAAAGCACCACGTGGCTCTTTCAGCTAATAAAGTATGTTTTTCAAGCAAATTAAATTCCTACATACTAAAAATCATTGGTGAACATGCACGTAGAAAATGGAAGATATTCTTGACTTTTGTGGTTGCAAGATGTGTAAACGGATGTGTATATGGACTAAAGTCTCGGTATACCTTTTCCACCATATATATATATATATATATGTGGTTCTTCCCTAAACTGTAAGCACAATGTGAAAAGTATATAGGACGTCTTTGGACTATTTGTACTATTGAATTTCTGTTCACTTATTTCTAGGAGACACAAATCTGTTCCAGCATGACAAGGCTTAGTGAAGATGATTGCATTCCAGGCCTCCTCATTCTACATGAGAACTTGATGTTACTAGCTTATTTGTAGCTGAATAAGCATAAGCCTCCACAATCACACGCCATCAAGTTAAACATCTTCCCAGATGAGTGGAGGTATTATAATAGCAAGTGTGAACAAAATGGTATATAGATATATCTCGATAAATGAACCTTTCTCTATTTCACTTTTCTTTCATGACATTGTTTGTCTTTTTCATATCATATACAATGGCATGTCATATCATATCACTCACATGGCCAAAGGATAACACAGCTGGAAGTTGTGAATGGAAACCTACCTAATAATGGGATGTCCCTGCAGTAGCCTGGCTAATGAGGGCATTTGTTTTAGGTATGGAACCTGACACCTGTGACCGATGATGATGATGTTGCCCATGGAGGAAGGCACAGTGGTTAGGCTTTATTCATTCCCACTCAGCACTGTCACTGTTGAAATGAGGCAATGTCCCACAGCCACAGTTGCTCATTACAGTGACAAATACACTGTGCCATACACAAATACTCTGTGCTCAAGCTGCACTTAATGCATCTGAATATCACCAGGTTGCCGTCACTTGGGTCTTAAAATGATTGTGTGTAGAGACACATACTCACAATAGAAGCAGCTGGGCTTTATCCCAAACAGATACAAAAGTGAACAGTACAATGCTTGACTTGGATTTAGGAGCCTTAGGTAGTAGTGTATTATTCAGAAGTAGACAATATTTAAGTAATTCAAACATGTTAAAGCACTTATTATTAGTATCATTTAATATTATTTATTTTATTTATTGGCACCACAATTATTGGCACCCCTGTTTAAGATGTGGTCGTGGACTTCTAAAAATTCTCCTTTTTTTTAAAACAACATAGAACCCAAATGCAAAAAAAGAGAAAAATCCAACCTTTTATTTAAGTACATAACTTTGGTGGTAAAAAAAATAATACATTTAGAAGAAAAAAAAAACTTGAAATCATGTGTCCCACAATTATTGGCACCCCTAACAATTCCTCTGAAAAATTTAATTGTTTTTTTTAAATATATTTTTCTGTAGTTGCTAAGGTTGGTCAGGGTATCTAGGGACTTTTAATTAGTAATTCATGATTTCCTGTTTCCCTGGGGTATAAATATGACGTGACATAGGCCTAATTCTCTTACACATTTGTCAACATGGCAAAGACAAGAGAACACACCATTCAAGTAAGGCAGATGTGTGTCGACCTTCATAAATCAGGCAATGGCTACAAGAAAATAGCTACTCGCCTTACCTTGCCGGTATCTACAGTCAGAGGAATCATTAAGAAGTTTAAAACAACTGGAACAGTGACAAACAAGGCTGGAAGAGGTCCCAAGTTTGCCACAATGCACAGTGAGGAGGATGGTAAGAGAAGTAAAAAAATTTCCCAAGCTCACCGTCACAGAATTGCATCAAAAAGTGGCATCTTGGGGTCACAGAGTCTCCAAAACAACCATCAGACGCTCTTTACATGCCAACAAGCTGTTTGGGAGGCATGCAAGGAAAAAGCCTTTTCTCAATAACACTCACAAACGTAATGGTCTGGAGTTTGCTAAGCGGTACTGGGAATTCAACTGGGATCGTGTGCTTTGGTCAGATGAGACTAAGATTGAGCTTTTTGGCAACAAACACTATAAGTGGGTCTGGCGTGAAACAAAAGATGAGTATGCCGAAAAGCACCTCATGCCCACCGTGAAGTATGGTGGAGGATCTGTGATGCTGTGGGCCTGTTTCTCTTCCAAAGGCCCTGGGAACCTTGTTAGGGTGCATGGCATTATGAACGCTTTGAAGTACCAGGATATTTTAAATAAAAACCTGATGGCCTCTGCCAGAAAGCTGAAGATGGGTCGTCATTGGGTCTTTCAGCAGGATAATGATCCAAAACATGTGGCAAAATCTACACAAAAGTGGTTCAGCAGTCACAAACTCAAGGTCCTCCCATGGCCATCTCAGTCCCCAGACCTCAACCCAATCAAAAACCTGTGGGGCGAGCTAAAGAGAAGAGTGCATAAGAGAGGACCCAGGACACTGGATGATCTAGAAAGATTGTGCAAAGAAGAATGGTCAAAAATCCCTCTCTCTGTGTTCTCCAATCTTGTGAAATGTTATAGGAGGAGATTAAGTGCTGTCTTGTTGGCAAAAGGAGGTTGTACAAAGTATTAACATCAGGGGTGCCAATAATTGTGGCACACATGATTTCAAGTTTATTTTTT